>JBBKCR010000001.1:8383222-8398095 GCA_037577295.1 Ladigesia roloffi
TTGTTCATTTAAATAATGTTTTTATTAAGTACTCGGTATCGGTATCGGCGAGTACTAAAATGCAAGTACTTGTACTCGTACTCGTTTTCAAAAAAAGTGGTATTGGTGCATCCCTAAAATCCATGTTTTTTTAGTACTGTTATTCTCTCTTGCGAACATCAAGAGCACAGAAAAACTTTTAGAAAGTTCAAGATCCCACAGGGATATTGCTATTTCATGAATGTCATGGTCTATCGATATTTCTAAAATCACACTAAAGTGGAAAAGCAGTATCACCGTGTCGGAGTATACCGACAGGAGCGCCGCCAGTGGGGGAAAGGTTAGAACGATTCCAGGGGCCCAGCACTGACATTGGGCCCTGTCAGGTACTAGTAATATTATCTTAATAATAATGTTGGCCAAAATTCAAATCTTTCATGGGGCCCAAGATTTCTGGCGGCGCCCCTGTATACCGATATACATCAATTATTGCCCAGCTTTACTGCAAGGCTATTCATTTTACAAGAATAAGACTTGATTTTTTTTTATTCTACAGTTTGGACAGCACATGTTGAAATCAACTGGAAAGAGAAACCTCTTCTGATTCTGAGCCTGTAAGCTGCTATAGTGCCAGTGTCACTCACTAACTGGCCATATCCACTGAACCAGAGGAGTGGCCAGACAGTAGGTATGCGAAGCAGTCAGGCTGATTTTGTAATTTCAGCAGAAGCAGCCTGTCTGTGTAATCTGGGTGTATTACACCTTCGAAGGAAGGTTAGGTCTAAGTCAGTATATATCTACTCATTGTTGTATATTTTCTTATTTATGCCAAATCTTTCCAAAGTTTTAAGGCTTAAACTTAGTGTTTTTTTGTTTGTTTTTAAGATGTTGTTTTTGTTTTAAGGTGGATCTGTTCAGTTCCACAAATACAGGCTGTTAATAAGAACGCCTACCAAAGTGTGTATGTATCAATACACAAAACACTATTGAATCTGTTGCTACTTGACATGGTTGTGGCAGAAGAATGAGCACTTTGGACAAATCTTTGCTTGCTACAATTCCAAAACGGTTGTTAACTCATGTTAGTATTAATTTATAAAGTTGGGAGATTTATTTATATTTCGTTTTAGATATTAATAATTATTAGGATGTTACTTGAATTATGTAGCTGCTTGTTTAAAGTTAGAAAAATCTTCTCACATGCTACAAATCAGGATAATTCTTTTTGTTCCCACACTTATGCATCGTGTCTGTGGACATATCAGCAATATCATTTGATTATTTTTTTCAGGACAACATGTGTGCACATATTTAAAATCTTTAGTTTTACTAGAATTAACATGTTGTTAATCAAGCAGTCATTCTATTGTTGAGTGCATTTGTTACTCAGCGGACCAACCCACCCAGTGATTTTATTAATGCTGTACTGGCATTAATTGTATTTTCTGTATGTGGAAATCGCATGATTTCCACATACATTAAAAACTCTATAGCTTTTAATTGTGTTTTAACAGTGATAGAATAAACATCTACACTGGACTGTTCTATGTAAATAAAATTAGGTTCATAATTGCAGTATAGCTCATTAGAGGTTTGGAAAATGACTGGTACAAGCTAAATGTTTATGTAACACTGCAAAACATTTAGGTAACAATAATGGAATACCCATTCCCTGAACTAGACTGAGAAGCACAAAGGAGCATTAAGGGAAACAAATTTGGAGTAAAATGTTCATTTTGTATTAGACATTACATTGACCAGTACATTCCATGTTACAAAATGCTGTCAAACTGTGAGAGTTTTTGTTGAATAAAATTAGTTTGTGAACTAGAACATTATTTTCAAGTAAGTAGGCTTGTTTGGATTAGCCTGTACTGCTGCTAATACACTTTGGTCACAGAGGTATGAACTGGCCCACATCAAAACAAATCAAACTCTGGACTGTGCATACATAGCTTTTAATATAGCTTAACATAGTTTCCACATTTCTTTGCATTTGTGATATCTGGGCCTCGTCCACCACGCCCCCTCGTCCTTGTAATGGTTGTTTATGTTTGGGTGTGGCGGTTAGCAAGGCTATCAGACACCTGTACGGAATGAGCCTCTGCTGATTATTGCTGTCTCAAACATAAAAAATCCTGCACAAGGACGAGGGGGAGTGGTGGACAAGGCCTGGCAGTCACAGCATTTTTCATAGCATTATATAATTTTTAATGCATTTTGGTGCTAAATTATTAAGAAATTTTTAATTTACTAATTTTGTGACAAATACGGTAAATCCAGCTACATTTTCAATTAAATACAATCATTTTTGGTACTGTCCAGAGAACACAGCGAAAGCGTGTCTTGGGATGGTGAAATACTGCCATACTCTGGGACTGGAAGTTTGAAATGAGCCAATCTGGGAATGTTATTTCTCCTTGCTGCTGATTGCCCTGTGATGCATCTTCAGTTTTTGAGTGTTCTCCTCTTTTTTGTTTTGTTCTCCTCATGGCCCTCTATTTTTATTACTGTAAATTAAATTAATTAATTACTTTATTTACCCTGCTTTTACCAAAGTAGATGGCATTGCTTGAATTACAGTACAGTCTATATATTGGTATTTTACATTCTAGCACTGTGGGAACAGCAGGTCAGTGTAAACTGTACAGTACAGATACGGATTTACATTTACCTTTTTATGTGTAGTTGACAATAAAATATCTGCATAATACTATATAGGTTCCCCTCTTGCCACTGGAACAACTCTTGACCTGCCCAAGATTTCTGAGGGTGTGTTGTGGTGTCTGACACCAAGACATTACAGCAGATCCTGTAAATTGTGCAGTGGGGCCTCCACAGATCAGACTAGTTTGTTCAGCATGGGACGGAGAGGCTGGATCTGGGTAATCTGGAATCTCAGGCAATTCTCATTTTCCTCCAAATATTCCTGAACAACGTGGGCAATATGGCAGGCATGTCTTGAAAGATGCACATACCATTATAGTGATGTAAGTTAGCACACTGAAGACTGGAGATTTTGCCTGTATCTGGCATCACCCTCTGGACTGCTCCAGGGCCAAATGGCACCAGGGTTGGGAAAAGAAAGCTGCAGGGTGATAAACTTAGTGCTCATTCTGTAACTGTGGGTCTCGCTAACATTCATGCTGTGTTTTGGTTGCATGAAGGATCAAATAGACAACAATATTTAGATGGAGCCCCCTGCAGTGAATGTACTGGATTTGTTGGATAGCAAGAAAGCTAGAAACCAACTAGAGTTCAATAACTTATGATTTTAAGAACTGGATTTTTTTTTGTCACTGGTAGGACTGACAATAAGTAGCCAATCAATTGCAGTGATGTTTGAGATGACAATATCCAGTACTATAAATTGGTTCAAAATGATAACAAGACCTGCAAACTGGATAATTCTGTGGAAATTCATTCTTGGACCAATAATAAAAAGTATTCTCACCTCCAACTTGTCTCTTTTGTGCACAGAAGCATCTAGGGGTGGAGCTGAACTCATACATGGTGTTAGGAAAGGCAAAAATTACGTGTTTTTCACAAATGCTTATTTCGAACATATATAAATATATGTATTTGGGGAACAATAAATACTTGTGGGTGACTAACACAGGCTGCTGCACACAGCATCAGAGAAGGCGCTGAGCGAAAAAAGATTTGGCTGCATCACTATTTTTGTTGAATAGATTTTTTATCCTTAACTGTGTTCCAAAGTAAGCGGAGTTTGATCGGGAGATTATAAGATTACAATCTCATGTAGAGCTCCGCGCGGGACTGATTTTTCATTCCGCTCCCCCACGCTCCCTTACATTTCTGTTCCACTCCCACCCGCCCCTGCAGAAGTGATAAAGCAATATTTCGACCCGCTTCCCCAGAAGCGTGTAGCATTTCTATACTCTGTCCCCTGCATCTGTTCTGGTTTGTCCCGCTCCCGCCTGCTTAATTCCAGTCAAGCAAGGCTAGTGGATTATAGGGTGGGCCAAAAATGCTATAATATCTTGGTTTATACAAATTAAATAATGTACAAATTTATTTGTTGTCATACAATACTTTATGAAACATAGGCTATATTATGTGGCACGATTCCGACTTCAATAAAGTTTCTAACTAGGCTACAGACCTGAATTTAAAAGCGGGCTCAATGGAAACATTTCACAGACAAAATGAGAGAAATATCGGAAAAAAACTGAGATTAGTGGCGCGGCTCTGTGTATATATTCTGACCTCAGTCGGTGCTCATTGCGCTCATTGTGCTTCCTTTCTGCTAGCGCGGTAATTTAAACAGCTGGATTTGTACACCCATTTTGAATTTTACTCGAATACAAATACTAATACAGATACAAATACCAGCTGGTTTGCACACCCCTAGAGACATAAGTACACAAGTGAATGTTTGGCTAAAGAGTCACACCAACAGCCCACATGAGTCAACCTTCATTGAAGACGCCTTGAAAGAAAACAGGATAACCGACTCAGGCCATCCGAAAGCTTTAAACATTGTGTTCATTTTTATTAATCAAAAATGCAACTGAAATGAGCACGTATCAAAAAGTCTGTACGACAAAAGCCTTTACAAAATGGCTTGACACTGAAGTCTTCTCCCCAAAATGGCTGTTACAACAAATTGTAAACAGTTTTGAATCAACAGTCTTACAGCACTTACAACAAAAATACTAATCAGCTAAAATAATAAAAGCACCTGCTCTCTTTTAGGTAAGAGAAGCACAAAAACACAACTGCGCCATCTGTACAGAATAAAAAATTACAATACACAAAACCAAAACAATGGAATGTTTAATGTCAAATCAACTTATCCTCCATATACTTAAAAAAAAAGTTTTTTTTTCTTCCCACAACAAAAGGCAGAGGGCTTGACAATGCATTAAACAGACATGATGCACTTCAATGAAAAAAAAATACAAGCTGGTTTGGTCACTTAGCGTTGTGCATAGTTTTAAGGCATCAATTTAGCAGTCTTCTGGAGAGAGAGAGAGTGAAGAAAGAAGAGAGAAAAAGTAAGAGAGCACGATTGTGGTTGAGAGACATTCTGAAAGGGAGCCTATATGTCTACTCTTTACAAAATGCTTGGGAAGGGGACAGCTACCTATAAAAGGCACCTTTTAGCTTCCTCATTTTCTCCCAGCTGATAGATAAGCAGGTTGGCAAGACCCTGAGTGAAATCAATGGAGATTCTGGTCAGCTACATGTCCTGTGTCAGGATACTTGTTCCAGGGTTAGGAAGGTCGACCCTTCGCGGTGGAGGGGTGGGCTGGGAGCCAGTCCCTGGTCCTTTCACAGCAGAAGCTGCATGTCCAAGTGGCACCTTTTTCTGGAGTGCAGGGAGAAATACACAACAGAGCACAAAATGGCATTTCATATGGCATCTGGCATGTCATCTGGCATGTCATCAGACTGACTGAGGTGCAGTCCCATTGTTTTCTCTTTGTTTTTGTTTTTTTGTTGATTTTTTTTTTGTTCAGTACATCAGCAGTAGGACAACAGTTCAAAAAACATGTAAAAGTGGTTCTTCACATCTGTGCCGAAGGGCAAAAAAACAAAAACAAAAAAAATCACAGAACCAACATGATTCATTTATAACAATGACAACAAAAAAGACATCTGTAAACAGTCTTCATAGAGGCAGCAAAATGACTGGGCTCTTCACATTTGTCTTTTTTTCAGTTGTGTACACAAGGAGGAAAGGATTCACTTGCAAAAAAGAAAACACAAACACACACACACAGTCTATTGAAGCAGTCATTTAAAAATAAAACTCATGAATACACTTGGTGTTTTCAACTCACTTTTGGAGCAATTCAAATCTGGTGAAAATGGCACTTTAAACCCAACAGAAGGGATCCTTCCTCTTAAGCATACTCCTCAGTCTCTAGCAAAATGGCCAAGTTCAAATTTTAAATCATAACACTCCCCCAGTAAAAAATGGAAATAAATAAAACTATAATGACCCAAAAACGCAGCAGTAGCCGAATGAGGTATCCATGTATTGCTCTATGTCAAAGGGAAAATAAGGGATTAAAAATTAAATAAATTAAATAAGTCAGTGGTTGGCTTGAGATGGGAGGCGAGCAACTCATATGTGGTTTAAGGTACTGGGATGGGCGACGGCAGTAGGAGTGGTCCTATCCCCGCAGCAGGTGGGTGAGGGAGTGTCAGGATTGTGGGCTTCCCTGAGGTAAGGCTCTAGAGCTGGGCTCCTGCTCGCTCTCCGGCTCCTCAGAGCTGCCCGATGCCTCGGGCTGCATGGCGTTCCAGCTGGCTTTGTTCAGGCACAGGTGGCCCAGCATGGTCTGAGAGAGTCGCGTGTCTGAGAAACGAGCCCACTCGGCAAACAGAGGCTCCACCACGTAGGTCATGAAACCTGGTGAGAGAGAGAAATGATTGCGAAACAGTTGTTGAATGAAATTCATATAAATGTCCTTTTAAGCTTTGCCACAAGCCATATAGGAGACGCAGCAAACAAGCATATTCATGTTGGAATGGCCAAGTCAAAGTCCAGACCTCAAACCTTTTGAGAATTAATGGCAAGAAAATTGATGCTTACAGTTGCTCTCATTGCAGTCTATAGAGAGCAGGAAGAGACAAAAACTCTCAACTGTAATTGCATCAAAAGGAGGAGGCGGCCATTAAACGCCCATTAAAACAGGTTTCAATTTGCAGTTGTAACTGACAAAATGTGGAAAAGTTCAAGGGGAATTAAAACTTTTTCAATGCACTACTGCTGCAACAACTGCATTACCACAATACTGTGGTCATATGGGATCCTACAGTGTTGATTAATAATGACCCACCTGCCAATTCTCCTGGGATATTTCACAGAACTAGAGCACAATTCTTACAAATACACCATTAAATGTAGATTATTTGAAGATATATTCAGTGTTACAAAGTAAAGGACTACGATGCAGCGTCTCTGTTAGGAAACAGGCTGTCAGTTGTTTGTTTCTAGAATTCAACTCATGCTGGTGGACAGAGTTTGCTCCAACATGCTCCTGCTTTCAGTCATCTCTCCTTGGTTCACCAAGTAAAACTTTGCACTGCCAAGATTGTCCTGAATGTGTGAGATCTGACGGCAGGAAATCAGAACCTTACCGATTTGAACGTCGGCTATGGAGTTAGTCTCGCTGTCGCACAGTGGACTGACTTCAAGTTTGTGCTTCTTCTCAATGTCTCCTAAAAATGTGGGGATAAAAGCAGTCACATTCAATTGGATTGTTGTATACTGGCTGGTTATACTTCCATTTGGATAATGCACATTTTATTAACAAACACATTGTTAAAGGGGAACATGAGCATCTACAATGGACCACCAAAAGAAAGTGTTCTCTAGCAGCTTGGTATGTGTAACGCACCTTGGTGGAAGAACTCCTCTGTCACCTTTTCACTCCACTGTTTGCTGAGCTCCCATGGCCTACATGGGTTACAAATATCAGCACACTTCAGGGCCATCTGTACAGAGAAATCAGACAAAGAGAGGAGCTGATTCAGGACTGCCACAGGAAATGACACACATCACACAGTACAGTTTGACTTCTAGGATAGTGAACAAAACATTTTTGCTGCTTACACAGGGATTATTGATTTTCTAAGTGCACGCAAAACATCCTCTTCATGAAACAAATGCATGTGAAAATTATATTTTTTGTGAAGTTCAGTAAACTTTTTTTTGCTGAGTTTAACATATGGGGGCGGCAACTTTTGCACAAGGCACATTCTTATTTTTAAATTCGAAAACACTACTTCCACACTGTAGTACGCTAATGTGTTCTTTACAGAGTACTTTTCAACAAAATGAGAAAAACATTTGGCTTACAGATGTTTTGTAGATTTTCTAAGTGAAAGCTTTGTATGTGATTTGTATGTGTTTATTCTGTAAGCCTTAGTAAACAACTCCTATTTCCAGAGGAAAAATGTGTTATAGCTTTTATACAAGCCACATTTATTATTTATTCTTATGTTAAATTCAGAGGATGTGCACTTTTCTGCAAAACACATCATTTGAAAGAGACACCCTGATTTTTACAAACAGCTGTACATACACAGAAAATATCCTGCAGTTTTGTACATTTTTTTAAATGAACCCGCATGTCACAGTTATTCCTGCTCATAGCCCCTCACCTGTAGGATGAAGTGACGGTGAGAGGCGTTCATTAAGCACAGGTCCTCATGGTCCAGGTGTGTCCTGAACTTGGACAGGTATTCATTCTGTCTGCTGATATCTGTGGCCAGGATCAGAGAGCCCAGCTGCCTCTCCATGTTCAAACTGAGGATTTAAAAAAAGTACTACTGATGTGTACTAAAGCTTATGGTTGCTAATGATGACCAGAAGAAAATCTCTAACCTCCAACAACCTCCTTTATTAAAGTATATAAAGTAACTGAATATACCAAAGTAACTCGAAAATCTATTTCAACGTTAATGGAATACAGACAATAAAACCATGTATAATTTACGACACGTTATTAATTAGGAGACAATTAGAATCAATTCTAACATTCCAAAAACCATGCAGCTGAATCATCTTCTGAATGAATGGGCTGATTGTTCGGGTTTTTTTTAATCGATAAGTGTATGTTTAGATACACACCTGTCCTCTGCAGGAAGATGAGAGAAGAGCTCCGTTTCTCGGAGCAAACCCACTGCCGACCTCCAGTGGTGGTTCTCCAGAACTGAGGTATTCTGCACAACCAAACACAGACACTCAGACAAAGCTGGTTTGAGACTCCAGAGACAATTTCAATTTATTTTTAAATCAGCATTTCTATGAGTATGACAACCATGCTCACCTGAATCACATTTTGTTTAATGAGTAAAAGTATAAAAACACTGCTGTATTCAACACTCTCCTCTCACAGTGAGACCAGTTGGATGCTAAAACATGACTAGAAGTTTGTTTTTGTCAAAAAGTGCCATTTTGTTTGAGTGTACAAGAGTGAACAAGGTTTTCTGTGAAGTATTCAAGTTCTTGAATGCTGCATAATTTCACTTATTTTGATGTTTTGTCCTTTCCTTTAACATGATGCTTTAATAAACTTTATAACTATTTTAATAAGAAATAAGGAGAAATATTGTCAGCAATTCTTAAAACAGTGGCAAAGCTGTTCAGTTCAGTACTTGTACATATACAAGATAACACCAGAGAAACTGAACATGTTTGCAGAGGTCTAATTTTTCTGATCTATACATAAGGAAAAATCTAATTTTCACAATTGTGTAGCTGACCAACAAAGTCTGGTGTCTGAAATTTGCATATTTCAATTTGCACCAGACCTACAAGGCTAATGTAGCTGAGTTTATGTTGACCAGGCTCTGACTGCAAGCCTCTATCATCACACTCTCGCCCCAAACAGTGTTGAGCTGTTGGGTAATCTCTACTGAACTTGCTTATTTGGTTTCTGACACTTTATGTTGTATTGAAATCGAAGAAACCTGATAAGCAAACAAACAAACATTACTTATGACAACTGCTACTGTTCTCCGCCATGCTATATCACTGAGCCCGTTTTATTGCTGCATGTTATGTACACTTCATATTATACACTATCAAAATCCACGTAAGCAAGTCTAAGATTTTTCACAGAAAAGCTTCACAAGTTGTTGGAGTGCGGCACTCACCCTGTACAAAGCGGCTAGGTAATGGTTGGTTTTGATGAGGAAAGGCTGATTGACCCCTGGATGGTCCAGATCATGAGTGGCTGCTGCCAGAAGGCCCAAAAGCATATCACAGGAAGTGAGGGACTTGGCAAGCTACAGAGTAAATAAACACACACATACACACACACGTATAAAACACAGCGTTGAGATCAGGTGAACAGATTGGTGAGGTCATACATGGGATCACACCTTGGGCTCTTTCAGGTAACAGTGCATGGCCTGGGTCACGTCTGCAGCGTGGACTGCATTATGGTAAGGATTATGATTGTGGTAGTCCTCTTGAACCAGAACTGAAAGACAGAAATAGAAAAGGGGAATTCAAGCAAAAGAAATGGACCAGCACTGTTTTTGCGTGGAAGCCAGAGAACACTGAATAATGCATTGGACCTCTCCCTTAGCTTTAGTCATGTTGTATAATTGATATGGAGTAACAACCAGAAGATGCTATCCCTCCGAATCACTTAAGAGCTAACTTTTCAACAAGCTTTCCAGTTATACGTTAAGCTTCGTGTAGGAGTAATGTACATTAACAGAAGTGCACTTCTCAGATCTCATGTATCGTCACTTACCTAAAAAGCGATGCACTTTAACCATGTCTAACTGGAAGAGCTCAATTAAGCCATAATGACTCAGCAGATATAACGTCAGGGTGATCAGACTATTTCCTGAAAACAAATGAAAAATTTTCACAAACTTGTATCTTTTGACAAAGTAAATTGACAAATCTTTTCATTTAAGCAAATAATAGTGTGCACAAAGTGAAAAAAAGACTAGGACCTGAACAATAGCTTATCATGGTCTACAAAGCTGATCCACTTGATAGATTTAAAAAACACAAAAGCTTTTCAGGTGCTGAAAATCCGAAACTCAAATTCAACAAGTTCATATTCATTACATACTCTATTGTAAAAGGTCTCAATATAGTAAGCTGTTCAAGAACTGAAATTAGATCGATCATTAAATTACATGTGCCTCATCTGGTCAGCAGATGGCAGTGCTGACCACAAATACAGCAGTAAGTATCAGTCACACTCCACGCACCACAAATCTTAAGAGGGGAATACCAGCACGATGCAATGAACAAGCAAACACACACACACACACACACACACACACACACACATTCACTCTGGCATGACAGAATGCTCTTCAGAAACACTTTAAACCATTTACCATTCGTCAGCCTGTCGAAGAGGAAAATGTCAAAATTCCAACTCCCAACCTTTTCCAGCATACACTGCAAAAGATTCAGGAGACATATTGAAAAACAGACACACAATTACTGATTTAGTGTGTACTGTAAATGTAATATGTTAATATACAAACCAAACCTAAGCCTACACAAAAGAATCAGCTGAATATGACACTGAAGAACATTTACACTGCTTATTATTTATGTCAATAATAACTACTGATCTTAATATATCCCATTTACTTTTGACTCTCGCTTTCCCAGAGGTAGTTTCAACCAGATTAATGTTTGATGGGTGGTGAATTTGACAGTATCGACCTTCAGGACACCCAGAGCCAGACACGGGACGTTAAACCAGGCAGTGTTATCTTTTAAAGAGCAAAGAGCCAGTTGCATTAGCTAATGGTTATCAGCTCTGCTTGCCATTTATTTTGCAGAGAAGGAACAAGTGTAAGAATAAGTGGCCATTTATTTAACAGTGCTTAGAAATACACAAACAAACCACCACTAATGTATATTTAAATGGGGCACACAGAGAAAGATCTGCTGAGATTCTTTTAGGAATATATCTGCCAAGGCATTCATGAGTCAACATTTACACCACGAACGCCTGAGTGAAACTATTGCAAAAGTCCTGATTAAAAGGTAAGAATGACACCACACACTTGAATTCAAATAAAAATGAATGTTTTTTTAAACAGTATATAAAAACATTAATCAGTCCCAGTGATTCATCATTTTCTGTCCCACATCAAGTTTTTAGTCCCAAGCCCTCCCAAAAAGCCCAATAACAGAACAGAATAACGAACAAAAATTAAAAATAGAAATATAATTTTTTACCATGCACTATTAAATTGAGTACATTATGTTAAACTGATTTTAAAAACAATGCTTTCAAAACCACATTCCAAAGGTTTTCAGTTTTCTACACTGTTCTCACACTGTGCAATCCTGATAGCAGCCACCTGTTTAACGCTAAGCCTAAACCGCAAAAAAAAAAGTTATACCGTTCCTACAATATGTGCATTGTTTGTGTTGTCAAAGGAAGGATTTGTTTTTGAAAATTGTATTTCTTTCTTTATTTTGATTATTGTTGAGCTGCAGGTTTAGGCTCACACACGTGACTGCAATTTAATTTAATTAAGAAGATTCAACTATTTATTTTAATTATTTTGCCGGATGTTCAATGTTACAAAATGTTCTATATGTTTCCTAAAATAAAATATATTGTGTTTGGAAAAAAAGAGTTGTTTTTTTACCCAGACATTTAAATACAACATTGTAAAGCAGTAATTACAATACCGTGAAACCGTGATATTTTTATTATATATTAAGGTTCATGCCTAGCCTAAAGTAACACCAATCTAATGCTGGGTAAAATGCAAGACAACATCCTGTAGGATCAGAGGGAGGTGGGCTGTGGGAACTTGAACATGAAGTTTGAACTTAACTGAGCTGCAAATACAATTCAGTTAATTACTGAGCAATGGGGTCCTGCCTGCTGTGGACAAGTATTTCAAGCTCTAACTAAAACATGAATGCCAGTGTTAATTTGAAGTGAATATCAAATTGCACCTGACAAGACTAGCCTAGTAGCCTCAAGTAAACTTTTCCTAGGGTTTGTGGCATGCAAGCTTGTTGGACTGCATTAAGGTAGTAACTGTAGATAAAACTAATCTACATAGTTTGATGATGACCAGAAAAAAGCCAAACAATAAAGATTAATTGATATGTATATATATATATATATGGCGAAAAATATGTCAGATTACATTTTATGCTCTAGTAAATAACATATGCATTGTCGTCAGGAAAACTGCTGATTAAATGGTAAAGTAAACTTGAATAGATTATCAAGCTTAATTGAGTGTGAATGATTAATCATGACAACGCCGGACAGGCACACACCTTGGCTTGGCCGCAGTAGTCCTCATCCAGGATGTGGAGGGGGTTGAGGTGTGGCGCTCCCCGGAGAAAGCGAGAGGACAGCAGGTGCCGCTGGAAACTGAAAAGCCTACGAATCCTCCGGGCTGGAATCGAACCTGCCGACTCAGCACGGGCTGGACACACACACACACACAGGGCACTCATGTAATCTCCATGGCACATGGATAATGTGCTAAATTATACAACATGCCTAAAAGTGTTACACAAAATCTACTCATACAACCCCTAATGCAGTTTCTATCTTAAAGTGTTAAGCCTTCAGCCATTCTATTCTATCAGGCCAAAGCAGAAATTTGCACGCAACCTGGTACATTTACAAGCATTTAGCTGTTGTGGCATGTGACCACACATGGAGACCCGGGGCTCAGTAGCGTCATTTCATTCCAGAGTGACAAAAGCGGGAGCTGGTCATAAAAAGCGGTTATTGTAAATAAGCTGCGTGTGCCTGTAGTTCATAGTGGATTAAAGTGAATGAGAAAAGTGATTGATTAACAGTGCATTTCCATGCAGAAAGAAATGAGCTTGCCAGGGTCAGAGTGCTGACGCAGCAAGCCACTCTCAACCTCCGCTGCTAGGGCACTAAAGTTAAAACTCCTGCTCGCTGCCGGGGCAACGCCTGGAACAGTCCAGACCATTCAGGAGAAAGGTCTTTACAAGAGACAGAGGCAAAATCCTGAGCGAGGCCCTGCCTGTTACTGAAATCCCCCTTTCATGTGTATCAAATTCAGAAAACACAGACAAACAATTTGTTTGTCAGGCGTGTTTTAAACAGCACATTTAAACTGGCAAAAAGAAAATACATCCATCACAAATGCTTACAATAGTTGGTTTGAGGGAAGTGTAGACTGTAAAACTAAAGTAAAACATTATTTACTTTTTGGTTTATATATATTTTTTAAAGAGCTACTGGTATTTGTCCGTTCCAGCTTATTAGACGGGGCGAGTGTAGAGAACTTCTTATAGTAGTACTTACAATGCAAGGTCCGGAAATCAACACCTAGGTATGGGTGTGAGCCTCTTCGTTCAGGTTCAAAGCCTACCTGGCTCCTCACTCTCACATCTCCTAGAATGCATCAACACAAAGGCCCTCAAGAGATTTGTTAGCATACAGGACTAGCACTTTTTATCTGACCCAAGGAGCAGGGCCCGAGCCTGGCAATGGAGGTACAGAAGGCACACAGAAACACATGCACATACACAGCCAAAACGAAGGGGGGGACTCGGGGGCGGAGGGAAGTGAGCATGCAGCTCCATGCCGGGAAGAGAAGGCATTAGTATTCAGACTGCCATGAGCGAGGTGGACACGGGAAAGAAAGACAAGCTTGTGCCTCAGTCCAGGTCAGAATGGAGAGGAAATCAGAGGGACTTCAATGAGGCTGGCTCTCAAGTCACATCTGTTAATTCTCATTCAATAGGCCTTTTCATGAGACTGTGTGTTGGGGAAGAAGGCGAGGGGGGGGGAGGGAGGGAAGGGAGGGGAGGGGAGGGGAGAAAAAAACTGCATAGACTTCTACTGAGTAATGGCAGCTTCCAACATGTCAGTCACTACTGATTGGTGTACATGTGCAGTAAATAAGTGAATAGATAAATTCAAATAATAAAAAAGAAGAACAGCCTCCCACCAGTAAATTTACTTACTTGAAAACAGCTGTTTGAATATTACACAAGCCCCTATCAAAATATCAAAACTGTGAATTACAATTACATAAAAAATTCGAAAAAAAGAAATTATCAGTCAAACAAAGACAGACATGAGTGTCAAAAACAGCATTCGGAGATTTGACAGAATGTACAAAAGTGTAGTAGCACAATGTCACGCATGCAAACAGGAGGTACCACACATTAAAAACCAGACTGAAGCTCCTTGGACATGCAGTAGGAGGGAAGCTGCTGAGGTGGTAAAGCAAAAAGGGAGGAGGCACATCCCGAATACGGAATCAAAGCTTTTATCGCTTGTAAGTCCACTGTAGGCAATGTTGTTAGCAATGGGACCCCAGCTCCAGTGTTGTGCAAGTTCACACTTTTCGTGAACTAGTTCAAAGTTCAGTTCACACATGCTCAAAGTGAACTGTTCACG
>JBBKCR010000001.1:8410549-8424058 GCA_037577295.1 Ladigesia roloffi
ACACCTGTAAACCCTAGAGTAATAACTGTCCACCAAGGCCTCTCTTATCTAACCAGCATGCCTTGTGATGGTGTTCCTATCTAACTGGTGGCTTTGAAGGCCAGTGACCGTGCACCGTGCACAGGACTGTCCATGTGACCTCAGAATGGGCCCCTTCACCATAACAGAATTGCCACACATGCACCATTTTTGTATAGTGGGAGCACAAAGGCCTGGACAAGTATGGGCTTGGACACAAGGGCTATAGAGCCACTCAGGGTCTATCCCACATTCCACTCGCATGAAATTCCAGCCAAAAGCCAGAGTGTCTTGGAGGCATTCCCATTCGCAGGCATGGCTCACTGGGCCAAAAATCACCATGTCAATCATTTGGCCCATATTGTGAGCGCACTCCGAGTATGAGTAACCAAATTTTCCCTTTAAAACTCAATACAAATGGATAAATGGCCCACAATCCTTCTCTGCAACACTTGCAGGACACTAAGTAACCTTCCGATGAGGGTTTCTAAATCACAGAGGTTTCTTTTATTCAGAAAGCAAAACTCAAGTCAAGCGATTTCAGCGTACAAGCTATTGCTTACTGACACGACGTCTCCAGTTACGAGTTCTTTACACTTATTTCCCAACTCTGGAGTTCAGCGCTTGCTCAAGATTAAAAGCATATATTAAGTCTTATGTTAAATTTATCCACCTTCACCAAGTAACAAAAACACAAGCACATGATTTCATAATCAACACAAACCTGTTAATAAGCAGGAGGTCTATGAGAATCAAAAACTTCTCCCAACCTGTTGCCTCAAACCTGACACTGAACATAGTGAACGATTTTGGCCCTAGTCCAATTAAAGTGCTTAAATATTTTCCAGGCTATGTTTCATGACTAAAAAAAATGTTTAAAACCACCCAACCATTACATTTGTCACATTCTCTCGCCATCTGTGCTCTGCTCCTCTCCTGACAGCATGCAACAACCTGCAAGATTGTGAGTTTCACAGGTAGCCTGTGCAGGGCCACATCTAAACATTAACAGCTAAAGCAGAAAACACAATTCACAGAGTTAAATGCAACAAACTATCTGACTTCTGTTCGATACCTTCATTCAAAGCCTGCACAAAAACCATAAAGGCAGAAAACACGCTTTGCCAAGTCAAAGGTTTAAGACTATCGGACTTCTGTTAACGTTTGTGATTTAAAAGCCTGCAGAAAAGCTAAATGCAGAACACACACTTCGCAATATCAAAGACAATGGACTATCTGACTTCTTTTAACTTCTGTGATTCAAAGCCCTGCGCAAAAAGCATAAATGCAGAACATACGCTTTGCAGAGTAAAAGGCAAGGGATTATCTGACTTCTGTTCGTTTCTGTCATTCGAAAGCCTGCAAAAAAGCTTAAATTAGAGGTCATGGCAAAAATATGAACCTCCACAGAGATAGGCACACAAAGGATATCCAACATACATACAGACTGAGGGAATGGCATTACCTGTGCAAGCTGTCTGGGGTCTGGGGCACCAAACAGAGAGGAGCTGGAGCTGAAACTGATGGCTCCCCTCCGGCTGAGGACATGCTTGGGGACCGGCCTGTCTAGAGGCAAAACCGGCAACTGATAACATACTTCCATTGAACACTATCAACGCTGGATCCGGATCAAAAGTTTAAATTAAAAAAGAGAAAAAGACGAGAATAATGAAGCACTATTTGAAAAAAAGGGTGAAGATTGGCAAAGAACTTCAACGTCGTCTTTTCTGCATCTTGAATGCAAGGGAGGAAGAGAAGCAAAAAATAAAACAGAAAAGAGAGAGAGGGCTGGAGGGAGAGAGAGAGATGTTCACGACAAGAAGTTCTTCATTTTTTTGTTCGGATGGACGTGAAAGTGTCACGGATATACTGTCCGTGTTTCCTCGTCGTCTCACGCTCCATGGTCTTTTATTTATTGTTATTATTTTTCAGCTCGGGTGCTTGGCTCACCAGGCTCGAGCCCCTTTCCTCCTCTTCTCGCACGACTCGGGGCCTGTGACTCGGGACAACGAGGCCTGTGTCTCTCTGATATCTTTTAAAAAACGCTTCCTCATTTTTTTGTCGTTCTTCCTCTCCTCTCCCTTTTTTGTCTCTCTCTCTCCCCTTTTTCTCAACCGTGCCTCATCGTGAAATGGCTCCTCAGCATGTCAACACAAAAGGCATGAGCACTTCTTCACTCCTTCAGAACGGCAGCAGGAGAGGAAACAAAAAACAACAAGATAACAAAACAAAAAAGATACATTCGGGACAAAAACAGAGGAGGGAGAGAAACAATTGTAGCACAGAGACGCACTACTTGGAGAGCTCCGACGCGCGTTCACAGCAGGTCCACGGCGCGCATTTGAATCAGTTTTCTCTACATCATCTCTAGCACTCTATCTATCCTTCTCTCTCGCCTGCTGTCTTTCCTCACTGCAGATGAGGAGAGCTGCCGTACTTCACCTCTCTCGTTGCAGCACGGTGGTTCTCTGGCCAAGCTGGAGGGGAAACAAAAGCTCCTCGTGTGCCTGTGCACATACTAGCCGTATCGAAAGCGTAATGAATGGAGTAAAATTAAATAATTGCGTGGGGGGGAAACAGGCTAGCTAACACTATGCTTCTCTCGTTTAAATAAAAAAAAAAACACTGCTAAAGCTGCAGCACCTCGCCACAGATGGAGCTGTTGGCTGAAGCGCTCGTGAAAAAAAACGCACCGTTTCAGCCAATAGGAGCGCAGCTGTTCATGTAAGGCCGCGTCTGATTGGACCACGCCGAAAATGTTTTGCTACGAGACATCCCATTGGATGGGGAGTTTTAGGGGCGATTCCATGACTGATTTATGCAAGACTGCATGGACCTCCATTGAGGGTATTCCACCACAACGGGGTTTGCCCTGCAGCCCGTCTGCATCACTACCTGTGATTACCTTTCCTACATGAGTCATCCACTTGTTCGTGAGCAGCAAGGCTCACTTAACTGTAATACGTTTATAGAAGGGCGTATAAAATGTACTAAATGTCTTTTTAGTGCCATGCTTACTGTTTTTACACTTTGAACAGCATAGGCCATGGGAAGGAGTCTAGTAGCCTAATACCTGGAAAATGTAATTTCCAAAAATCGTCCATAAAGTTGGTGGCCATTCCTGTCGCCCAGTGGCGCCATCAGAAATCTTGGGCCCCATGAAAGATTATAATTTTATTATTAAAATAATATTACTAGCCCCTAACAGGGCCCCATGTCAATGCTGGGCCCCTAGAATCGTTCTCCCCCCACCCACCCCACTGGCTGCGCCCCTGCTGTCGCCTATTGATGAAAGCTGTTCAATTAAGCGATGGAGCTCCATCTAACAATTGGCTCCAAGTTGGATTTGTATTTGCAATTCAGAATCCAACATCAGTTACTGACCTTAGTCTGATGCCTGACTACTCACAACTCCCTATTATTAATACCTTTGATTTCAGATCAAATGTTTGACTACCAGCTTTTACATCAATTTTGGATGTAGGGTGTCCACAACCATGTTTGAACATCCAATCAATAAGCACATTAGTAGGGCACATTTTCTACAGAAAGAATGATATGGTGACAACTATCAAGGCACTACGCATGCAGAACTAATAACGTTCACTCTAGGTTTAAAATGTAGCTTTGTATTTAATTTAGCTAAAATCACAAGTCAAACCAGATTTTCTCTCTTTGTCGCTGGCTTCTCAATCACGTTGCTGGCTTTTATTAAGCAAAACCCAAGATGGTTCTATTGCTACACAGTTTCCATACTCTTACACAACTTACAGCTCAAAAGGACAAAATACTAAAGTGTGCAATGTTGTGACCAGTTTGGTAGTGCTGACCTGGGCAATTCAGACCATGCATGTCTGCAGTCTATTAAAGCGCCCAAAATATTATAGAGTATATAACACAAAGTCAGTCCTGGGGACCTCTGAACATTTTCATGTTTTCCAAACAGCACAGTAGGTGCTTGTTAATTAAGTGGTGGGTTGAATTAGGTGTGCTACAGGAGGTAAAGCACATAAATTTGCATTGTGGGTCCCTAGGAAGCTTAGTGGTCTTACACTAATCCCATGAACTTGAAATACAGCATGATGGTACTGGGTGCCCAAGTAAATATCTTTCATCCCGGTGTTACGTTCAGTGCTGGATTTAGCAGGAAAATAAAGCAGAAGAAATAAGATATTGTGACCACATGCTGAATTAATGCTTGTGTATTGCATTTGTATGGTATAGTAGTTTAGATAAGTTCAACTAGGCTTGTACCCTTTTCCCTGCACTTCAGTATACCAAATTATGCCCTTGAATTTAAACTCCACTCCCAGTGTCTTTGGTATCTGTTCCATTTGGGCTCATCTGGTTGGCATAAGTGGTTATTTTTTTATTTATTTATCTCACACCAGATTGGAAGCCAAGACAGCTCAATTTGTATTTGATTCTGCCAAAGAGAACCTCAGTCAACCTCTGGGTTTGTTTTCCTGATGCACTCTTTATATTTTCTTGTCAGCTTATTGAGTTTGCTTGCTCTGATGTAATATTTACAATGTGTGCATAATTACACTTTATCTGAATGTTCAGAGTTTTTGAGTGGGGGGTGGGTCAGTCTTTTTCTTATAATGGACTATTCGTACATCTTGACATATTAATTACAAGCAGACATTAGAGAGGCCATTGTTTGCTCGTTCATGAGTTGATTTTCATCTCCAGTTTCTTCATGTTTGGTTTATTGTCATGCCATAAACTGAGTACACCATTCAGCTCTCTAATCTCATGAACTTCCAGCAATGATATTGAATGGACAATAACACTAACATATTGTTTGCCCTTTGTATGCCCATCAAATGCTTTACACGCACAGTTACACTGCATATACAACAATATAACAATAACTCATTGTCATGTTTAGGATCTGAACCTCATTTAGCTTAACAAATTCATCTCTGTCAGGCTGGCCGATGCTCTGAGCAGTATTAAATGGAGCAGAAATGAGATATATCTTTAGAGCGGTAGAATGTTTTAAGTTGAATTGCAGAAGACTGAGGGGACAATAGTGAACTGTGCCATGGCAACAGTCAGGCTGTATGCCAGTAGTGGGTACAATGACTCCCTCCCACCTCCTCCCCAACAGCTTTAGAATACAATTCAGCACAATCCAACCCCCTGCCATGCAAGCCTAAGCCTTTTCCAGGCAACCTGGCAAAACTGGTGCCAGGTCAATTTCAGCATGCCAAAGAGCAAAACCTGGAGCTAAACCTACACAAACTGAACTGTGCATACTGTAGAAATCTATTATGTTTTAAGTGTTAGTATATAGTATATAGTTTAAAGGGTCCATACTGTTAAAACCATATTCTCCTCACTTTATTGAGAAACAAAAGGGTTTCATGTAATATGCCAGTCCTGAAGTTCCAAAATACTATTCATGCCCCAAGTCCATTCAGTCCACACACTGACCCTAACCTGCACAAGCAGATTACCTTTTTGTGATGCCACAACAGTGGCTGAGGTTTCTATCTGTGTGGGTCTTGCGTGTCTATGTGGGTTTCCGCCAGCAAAATAAAATATTAGTTAAAAAAACAAGGACCCAGTTCACTGGAGATACATGTCTTTGGACTGTGGGCTTCTGCTGGGTGCTCCTGTTCCTTCCCACAGTCCAAAGATGTCTGTGTTAAGTGAACTGACTGCTAGATTTGTGTGAATGACTGCCCTTCGATGGACTTGCAGACTGTCCAGGATATTTCCCTGAATTTCACTCTCTGGGATAGACTTTAGCAACCCCGGTGACCCTGGTTAAGGATGAGTTGTCCAGAAAAGTGATGGAGGGATCAATTAAAAGGCTCATATGATACTGCTTTTTGAACAACCTTGTAAAATGAACAGTGTACCTCATTCATATGAGAAAAAATTGAGAATATGTACAGGATATGAGCCCTTTAAAGCATAACAATCTTTAGAAAGTGTCATGGACAACGTCTTCTGCTACAGTCTCCATGTGCTGCTCATTTGGGACTTCTCTCATTTCCCCACCAGGAGGAAACCATTTATGAATGATTTGTTTCTGAAGCACTGCTTGCCGTAAGCCCTTTTTCTCTGAAGGATACGCGAGAACAGTCCCCTAGCGGGCTCCGGGGGAAACTGGCTGCGATGAAGGAGCTAGGCAGCACACCTGTTAATTCCCCCCGAGACTGCAAGTATCCACTTGCAATCCGACCTCCGCTATGCGCTAGTCATCAGGAGACCATAAACACAGGGAGTGCCGACATAATTGATAGTGCTTGTTGTACGTCAGCAGTGGCTCTGGGCTCAATCCCAATTCAGCCTCTTTTCCCTTCTCTTCGCCACGTCCATTTGACTAAAACCCAAGATTGCAGGCGAAACGCTCTGACAAAAGCAGAGCTGGTTAATGTCCAACTTATTTCTTTCCTAAATACGTTTCTGTGTGCTACTTAGGCTTAGAGCACACTCTCATTTCAAAAGCAATCATCCTAAATGTGTGGATGGCACAGCATCTGAAGGAGATTCACATCCCGGCTTTTTGGCCTTTCCAACTCCACAGGGGTAGTGGCTGGATGAGAGGCTCTTGTGTTAAATGTGAGCAGAAAAGCTAAACAAAACATCTCCTTTAATACAATTAGCTAAATGCTTTAAATTATGAAAAAGCCACACAGTTATCCAGGAAGAAATATGTTTCTGTTGTTGCTGTGTCTCTTTTCTATATTTTCATTTCAGTTGATAAGATTTTTTACAGTTTTTCCAATGTGTTAAATGTTAGAATATATATATTTTATCCATCAATGCACATTTCTTGTGGTTTAACTTGTCTTATCTTGTATGCAGGTTGTAAAATGTATTTATATTATAAGTGGGCTGAATAAAAGAAGAATTTCTTTAGACAATGGTTTTCCAAAAGTGTTGATCAATTAATAAGTGTCCTCAGGTGCCATCTAGTGGTAATAAAGTGTAAACACAACAATAAAGTTTTAGTCTTTACTATACGTTGACCAAACCATGTCATTAAAATTACATTTTAATATTACATTTATAGTTTTATCGGATTTCAATTAAAAAGCTACAAAAATAAACGTAAAATGTAAATTTATTCACAAATTAATACATCAATCCAATGGGCATTGTATATATGTATGCATATAAAACAACATCAAGGTGTGGCATTTTTCAACATGGAAATTTTAGTGGTAAATGATTGGTTTAATGTGCGGAAAATGGGGAAATTACTTTGAAATTACTTTCATTCCTTTCATTCTCCACCATGCATTTCATCCAAAGTAAAATGATGGCAGCACTTTTCAGGTTACTGTAGTAAGAAATGTTGTATATCATTAAATGTTGTAAAATGGGAGCATGTGTTAAACGTGTGTTATAAATTTTTATATACATTCATTGTTTTACTACCGATTATTGTTTACTCTGTGTTTTTTCCTGTTTCCTTGACGATTCTGTCCTAAAATAAAAATTGTACAGATAAAGTTGCATATTTCATGCAATAATTCAGAAAGAAAAAATAATAATTGTTGTTGCTTTTGCTTTAAAAATATTATCATTAATAATAATACATATATTATTATTAACATTAATAATAATAATAATATGATGATGATGATGCGCGTTATGAGAATGATGATGATGATGATGATTATTATTGTTGTTGTTATTATTATTATTGTTGTTGTTGTTGTTGTTGTTATTATTATCATTATTATTATTATTATTATTATTATTATTATTATTATTATCATATTATTATATTATATTATTATAATTATATAATTATTGTGTTATTATTATTTTGTTAAGATTATTACTATTATTATTGTTATTATTATACCTAGTGGATTATTAATAGTTGCAGTAGAAGTACTAGTAGTATTATAGGTCAATCCTGGTGATAAACATGCTGATGTAACATAATACTGAAACACTCATATTTCTTTAATTTACTAATAATTTCAGAAATCAAAACACAATGTGCACATTACAGTCCGGTGTAAACAATGTGTTCTGCCACAAGGTGGTACCGTTGCGTGCTTTTGTGAAAAAAATGATGGCCAGTCCCTGGTACGCATAGAAACAATACAAAACACTAAACTCTGTATGAGAGTTCATAGCACATAATGAAACCTGAAAACAACTCCTTCCATGGTGCCTTCTTTATCTTATCCCCAGCAAGGTACTCATACTTTACAGCCTTCTCCTATACTTCAATGATCATACACACTGAAACCCAATCAAGCCTGTTGGCAACCATTTTAGACAGGCCTAAAGTTACCTGAGCTCATGACTAGCTCCATGTATAATTCATCTCCCCAGTAATCTACTCACCTATTGAGGAGCAACCGGACTCCACTGACCTCCATTAATCCGCTTCGCCTTGGAGAGAGCCATCCCTCGCAGTGTTTGAAGTTGGGTTCAACAGGTAAGAAACTTCATGGCTTTCTGAGGGATTTTTCTTCTTTTTCATCAAGCTTCTCTCATGCTGTTTCCTGGGATCCTTTTTTGTGTCCCTGAGATACGTCAGAGCTTCAGAATCTTCTGGATTATTAAATATTCAAAACAGGCTCCTTAACAGTGATGGAATTATTCAGACGGCTGGTACGCACCAATGCGAGAGTTTCTGGGAATCCATGTCAAAAACAGTGTTCTTCTATGGGTAAAATACAGACAGCGAAAAAAAATTATATCAAAAACCAAATATCTGTTATGAGATATTTGTTTTATGCTTCTTTGGTGTAGAATGAGAAAAGATTAACACATCTGTAGTTGCTATGCATGAACTTATCAGTAGCTGCTATTATTCAGATATTTTATTAAATGAATGGTTCACCAAAAAATCTAAATCAGACAGTTTAAGAATTACCCCAAACATAGTGGTTTTCATATTAGGTTTGCTAGTTCAGTTGAGCACAGGGACCAGATGACCAATTCAAATGGTCAATAATAATACAATAATGAAGGTTTAATTTTTTGTTATCTACATTAATTTTACAGCTGCACTGCAAAACCTCAGACACCAAGCACATCTTGTCCGATTGACTGAATTTGGGCAAGGTGAAGTGTTTTTTTCACTGAACTTTTCCTTAAATATAATCTTTGATGTTCAGGTAATGGTCAGGGAACATGACTGAACAAAGGCAACGAGCCCTGTCCACTTCAGGGGAGGCTCTCTACCAAGTACTCAGCCTCGACAAGAACTGCACCCATGATGACATAAAGAAATCGTACAGGTGAGTTCATCCAGGCTAAGTCTACTAATAGAATGTCCCTGAAAGCGGTTTTCTTATATTCAAAGTAATATCGTTTTATAGTCTTAATGTTTTCTCTTTAATGTCTATTCATGCTGTCATGGCATTTTACTGCTACCTCCTCAGTATTATTATTATTATTATTATTATTTGATTATTTTTCTTATATAACATAGATCAGAATACAGACAGAACTGGAGGACTACTGAAGCAAAACCTGATGTGATATTTTAAGGTGGCGAGTGCAAAATTATGAAACCCTCTTTTATAATCAAAACTGAACGGTCTGCATGAATATAATATGACTTTTGTGAGACTGAAATATTCATGGTGGACAGATGGCATGTCTTAGTTTACTCTTTAAAAACATTGTGCGTGTGTTTGTTTGTACACGTTGTACATGAAATTTTTGGCACACTCTGGTTTTGAAAGGAAATGAATACAACATCAGCCTGGAAAAAACATAATTAGGATTCATTGGTGCATTTTTTAATGCTAAATTATAGTTTATTGGCTGACATTAACATACTGAAAAAAGACTAATGATACTGTTGATATTATTCCTGCGTAGCCAGTTCCAGAACATAAACAATTATGTGACTTTGTAGGGTGTTATATGTAGACTCAACTGGCTTGGGTTCGTTTAGGTGGAACGACTGAAGACCTGAAACTAAAGACAACTGACTCTTAGACAACAGAAGACTACAACAGATACTAAAACACTTCCTGCTTGTAATTGTCACTGTCTGGAGTGTCATTAATAAATGGAAGCCAAAAAGAACAGTAAAGTCAGTACTAAATTTGGAAGACTGAAAAAAAAAATCTCTCATAGACTGGTCAGGTATGCAAAGCAAAACCCCCACATCACTGCCAAGGACATAGAAGGACAATCATTATTGTGGGAAATTCGACTACAGGCGCCTAAACTTTAATATATACATGTATGTTTGTACAATAAATACAGTATTTTTGCTTGGCTAATGCTGTGGGTTAATTGCTTTTTACAAAATTACTGTTTTTACAGACCAAGCAGACAAAGTTCCCTCTGTCTCCTCTGTACTTAGACAGTCTTCACTCTCTTCATCTAAAAGTATTAATAACAATAAAACGCTGAAGTAACAAGTGGGCCGAATCCCCAATACAAATTCACTTTAAACCCATAGCGTGGCTCCAAAAACTACAGTACGTACCTGCGCTAATTCACTCTGTCTTTAAGAGCCGTTTTCGTGGTAAGCTTTTTAACAGCACTTGTTTGTGCTTAATGAATATGTAATCATAGCAACTCTTTCGGAGTCCATTGGGGTAATCAAAAATTAATGAGCGTGCGTGCTTGGAGCATTATGAAATGTTCATGAGAAATTACAATTTTCCACATCGTACCGCAAAAATACCTTATGTAAAGAATGTTTATATGTTTATTTAATGTTTTTAAACAGAGTCAGTTTTATACGGTCTCGTTTTAGAAAAAAGCAACAATGCAGATGAATGGAATCTTTCTGGAACATTAAACTTCATTTTTCAGGGTCTTATTAGTTTAGCATATTTTAATATTTTATTATTTTATTTCAAACGTATATCTCTGATTACACCAGTACAGGGACGTTGACCTAATTTGAGCTCGGAGTGATTTGGAAACAATGCAGAGTGAAGAGTCTGACATTGTAGACTCAGGAGCTCACCTGATGTAAAAATAGCCTGTGAGGATTCTAATAGGAGAAATAACAGAAGCTGATGATGCTCTCATCACCCTCATGTGCTGAGATGCTGCCAACAGAGCTGCTAACAGGGTCTGTGCTCTGCATTCCAACCTTTGGCTGGTAAAAGCCAGGTGTTAATAAGGCCATCTGATCCACAGCAGGCCAACATCTGTTTGAGACCCTAATGTTTCCTCCCAAAGGATACTGCACATTATTAACCCCAACATATGCTCACAAATCTGTCTGGTAGCAAAAACACATTCTTACCTATTTCAGCTTCCACCCTATCTTACTTAACTGCCTAATTATTCTATAGGTTCATGGCCTGCAGGTCTTTTTTACAGTTGGTCTGCTCCCGTTTTACCCATTTGTCCCCTGTTTAGTTGTGGCCAATTCCCAATTAGCTAAGTCTCTACTTATTATACCACCCTCCATGCTGGGAGGGTGAAGGATACTGTATTCTTTCTGTAAAGTTTTACTGCTTCTTTTCAAATTGCTGCTGATGCAACATTGCAAAAAAGATCAACACACTTGAAAAAACAATAACTGCCAATTCTGTCACATTGGTTATCAGATGCCTACACTGGTTAGCAGCATGCATAGTAATAATTATGGCTGGGACTTCAAATCTGCTTCATTGTACTAGATGACTGTGGCATCACTGAACACTGAACCCCCAATCTAATTCATAAAGTAACTTTAGACATCTGTATTAAATATGAATTACCTTGGTGCTAATTATATTCAGTTTAAACAAATGCAAACCTTTACACAGCACAGAACATTGTCTGAACTTCTCACTGGCTGTTTAAAGGCTAAAATATATTTGCTGTGACGTGTGTTTTGGAACTTCTAAAATCAAACTAATCAAATTTGTCACTTCAGCTGTTATAAGGTCGTGCTTAAGATTTAAATTCACAACACTACATGCAGTCATTCCCACCCACAGCTGATGGGCCCTGCAGTGAGTCAAACTTACCTTCTGCGCACTAAATGGTCAGTTCTCAGTAGCAGGGGTTTGTTATTGATGAATAATGATCCTCTTTTCCTTGGTGTTATTGTTCCATTATGTCATCATTCGTACACATGCCTGTGAACATTTTTAAAGGTCAGGACTATTTCAGTTATGTATTCATCTGCATCCAAAACCTCATTTGTTGTCCACTGTGACTCTTGTAAATGTATATTTTTTCTAATATGTACATGTTCTGCTGTTTTTTTTTTTTTGCTGCTGTAACCCAGCATTTTCTTTACCTGTCTGTTAATGTAAATAATATAGTGGTGATACTGATATTGTATGCATGAACCTCTATCACTATTCCAGATAATCCTGATCCTGATTGATTTTTAAATAGTCCCAGAATTCGAGAAATAATTTTGGTAAACTCAACTCCTCCCTAAAATCTTGCAGGAAACTTGCCCTGAAATATCATCCTGACAAGAACCCAGAGAACCCTGAAGCTGCTGAGAAATTCAAGGAGCTCAACAATGCACATTCGGTCCTGTCCGACGTTACAAAGAGAAACATTTATGACAAGTATGGCTCTTTGGGCCTGTACGTGTCGCAGCAGTTTGGAGAGGAGAACGTGAACACCTACTTCATGCTCTCCAGCTGGTGGGCCAAGGTAAGATCTCCAGTAACCTGTCACATTTCAACTCCACTTACCTAAATATGTCACTCGCAATGCTCAAATGGTTGGTTTCCCAGATGGGAATTACATCTAGTCCATGGCTAGGTTTCATCCCTGTCCTGGAAACCAACCAAGGGTGTCTTTGTCTTACCATTTCTCCCCAGTGTTGCTGGATCTTGTCCGCATTGACAATAGTAAACGACGATGTGTGTTCTGTACGATACTATATCTTCTATCACTATATAATATATAAACAAAGCTCTGTGTTGTCTTTGCTGTTGAATGTGCTATGATAGTTTCTTACAGATTGAGTGCATGCATTTACCTGCCACATTTGGTAGGTATTAGCCAACGCATAGATGGAACACACAACAAGATCTGCCATTTCTGAGATGTTCTGATCTAGTCTTCCTTCTATTACAATTTGGCCCTTGTCAGATTTGCTTAGACCTTTTACCCTTACCCATTTCTTCCACTTCCAATACATCAACTTCAACACCTAACATTCCACCCCTCAGTGGGTGCCACTGTAATGAGATAAGGTTATTCACCTACCACTGGTTTTAATGTTAAGGGTGATGTGTGTACATGCTACCTACAGGGACTATTTGCCATCTGCGGCCTGCTGACAGGCTGCTATTTTTGCTGCTGCCTGTGCTGCTGCTTCAACTGCTGCTGTGGGAAGTGTAAGCCACGCCCCCCTGGGGAGGAAGACCCCGAGTGTTATGTGTCTCCTGAGGACCTAGAGGAGCAAATCCGCACTGACGTGGAGAGGGGTGAGCCTGCGTAGACACACAAAGACACACAAATTGATTTTACTAAGTCTAGAGCTGGAACTATGATGCTAGTGTTGTTAACAAACATAAGGTGGTGTAAACTGGTGCATGTGGTTAAGGATATAGGATGACTTAATGT
>JBBKCR010000001.1:8463388-8484718 GCA_037577295.1 Ladigesia roloffi
AATAAAAGTCCCCCTTTTAATCCACAGACAGAAAACAAGAACCAAAAAAGACGGTGTAAACAAATACCACCGTCACAAGGGGAGAGGTTTAGCCTAAATAGCTCTGTATAACCATGTCGTATATCTCTGGAATATTTACATATTTGATTTTAAAAATGAACAAAAAATTATTACTACATGCATTTGTTTTTTCAGCACTAGAGAACATCCATGTGGAACATGTGGTAATGACAGAAGATACTAACTGCAGCACAAATACACAATAACCACATTTTCAGTCTATGTCATATGTAGAAGTGCTATGTATATTAATAAAATCCATGCAACATCCTCATGCTGTTCTAAATACCTGAAATGTTATATGCGTGCCAGGGCACTGGTAGGGGTTATGCAAGCTTTGGGGAGCTAATTAAATTCACAGGTTTATAAACTGAGGATGCAATGCATGGTTTTCAACCCTTGGTCTGTAAAACTTGCCCTGAACAAAATACTTAAGTAGTGGAGCAATTAAAAAAATAAATAAATAAATGTTCTACAGTGATATTGCAAAACGGCCAAAGATAAGGAGACAGCAACTAAACTGAAGGTTAAGAGTTTGAAGGCCTGAAGGTGAGAGTTGGTGGACTTAAATCACTATTTATAAGAGATATATGTAAGATTTCAATACAACATATGTAAGTGGCCTACAATGGAATCAAAACTGAATGTGTTTTTTCAAACATTTGCTCATCCTTAATGTCGGTCACAGGGTGCTGGAGACTCTACTGTAGGTTAAAAGGCAACAGGTGAACAAGTGTGAATCACAAACAAAATATTAGAAAACGTGCATTTGATCTATTCTGACCTGCAGTGTGATTGTACCCAAAGAGAAGGATACAGCCTGACGGATTTGCTTTAAATGAAGCTCTGCTGCAGTGTTTATTCCTTCAATAGTTACCATTTCAAAGTTACAGCTTTTCTATAGCAGTGAAAAAATACAGCATTTCTATAACAGTGACAATGCCTGGAGTTAGCCATATTCAGCTGTAGGCCCAAGAACTGTCTGAAAAATTTGTAGAAGAGTATCAATGCCATTCTGAATCGATCACTCTTGTTGAGCGGTTTAGCGCTTTTAAATGCTAGAGTTTGTCACTGGCAGCTTAAAGTTCAAGTTACCCTGCGAACTTCTACATCAGATGAGGCTTGGGTTGGCGCTTTACATGCTATTATTAAAGGTAATATTACTATTAAATTTAGCCCGTTTGTGTATTTATATATCTATTTGTCCTGTCCACACACTAACATGACATATGCGCTTACCTAACAAATGCCCACTGCGTAAATAATGTCAATTATTGAAAATTGAAAACTGAAAATTCCTCTCGTCATGTCATGGGGAGTGGTGACCTCATGATTTTTCAGCAGGAATCTGACCAAAAGGCTCGAATATACTGTTCTACTCTACCCAATAACTGTTTGTTCCCACAGACTCCCAGAGACTAAGACATGGATGGAGGTAAACGTCCTGATAAAAATTGCGTAGACTCATTTTCCCCACAGTATTTTTTTAAAGAACTCAATTAAAGGACAGCTATGGCAGAGTGGTCTCTGCTGTTCATCAAAAAGAGTTTTTTTGTCCTCCACCCTCGCTAACCCCACACAAAAACCAATTTGAAACTCAGTCAGAGTGATCACACTGACCGCCACTCTTTTTTCTTCTTTACAGCAGCTCCCTATGGGCGGACAACACATTCGTCTGCCTTCCCTTAAGGAAGGTTACAAAACCCGGGCACTTCCCCTGCAGTAATTGTGAGGTCTTCAACCACCTTTTTGAAGCTGACAACAAGGAGCTTGAGCCACTGGAGCCTCACATTTATTCCCCAGGATACAGGGCCACTGAGTCTTCCCACTCCACTCCCACGCTAGAGCATGAGAAGGACAAAGGAAGAGAGAGAGAGAGAGATTTTTCTCTTCTTTTGTCACGCTGACATTTACTTTACAGTGACGATTCCATTAAATTCCAAAGACTCTCGTCCATCCTTTGTAATAAACCATAAGAGTGCCATCTTCAATAATAACGTCATGTGCTCTATGGTAAGTCCATACAGTAGGTGGCCAAAATGCGTTTGGTACCAGAGGACACCTGACCCTTTTCCAATATCAAGATATGGGGATGTCCGACTGAATCCAGCGAAACCTAATCAACCTATCTATGTATGTTTATACAAGTGTATAGAACATAAGTACGAATTCTGTTCAGCATAAATTGTAGCAATCTTCTTTTAGAGAGCTTTTAGCTTCAAGTCATGTGAAACAAAATTTTCTTTGGTGGTTCATATGTGTTACCTGCCATTAAATCTACCACACTAGACACTGGGAACTGTTAAGTCTCTTGTCATTTTCTCATAGTTTCCTTTTGACAGCAAGCATGTGATTATATAGGCTATTAGGATTTTCTGCCAGATGGTACATCACATTGACGGATTGACTCGCTGTCATAACTGAACCCACTCATCCAGCTGTCATACTTTTGCCATCACAGCAACAGTACAGATGTCTCTGATGGACGGGACTAAATCTGTGTGAGTGATTCAACAGACTTTTTTCTGTGGGCAAACTAGACCATACTCTGTCCTCCAGTGTTGGGTATACAGCGTTGGTTAACAGACAAACAGGTTCAAATAATGTTCAGGTTAGAATCTCATTCTTCTGATGTTTTTGTATTTTGCACCCTGAGGTTCACCCTTTGGGGTGTGGGGTTTATGTAAAAAATAAATTTACATGAAAAATTTCCAACCACATTTAATCAGTAATAATTAATGAGTTAATTGACTGATTAATTTGTTCATTAAACAAGTACATTCAAGTTTTTTTATTTGTGAGCTATCATATATATATCATGGAGCCAAATACAAATACAGTATTCGGAAATGCACAAATAATGTATTTTTTACGAATACCATATTCGGAGAAATGCTTTTAAAAATATTTGTATTCGGGAACCCCCCCTCTCCTCCGTTACACACTCGCGTGATTAGGGAACTCGCTGTACAATCAGAATCACATTCATCACTTCTAGGCATTGATCAGTGATACCTGGGGTGCCAGAATCAAAGGCCAAGTTGCGTAGGACCAAGACGTGATGCTCAATGTCAGCAGCCACATGGGAGCTAACTTTGCGGCTATATATCTCTTTGCCGTTAATACAACCTGATTGATCACTTTCACTTTTAGATATTTCGTCTCCCCTACCCCTCCCCCCATCACACGCTCAAGTTCAGGAGGAGATTCTGACATTGTTTGCTCGCTGCATTATGAATTTTACTCGAATACAAATACAAATACGGATCATTTTCCCTTCTAACAAATTCAAATACAGAAACAAATAGCGGCTGCTCTGAATATATATAATATATGTGTGTGTGTGTGTGTGTGTGTGTGGGTTTGTGTGTGTTTGTGTGTATGTGTGTGTTTGTTTGTGTGTGTGTGTGTTTGTGTGTGTGTGTCCCATAATACTATAATTTATAACTGAAAAGACTCATAATTACTTAATCGTGGTACGAATCCTCCATCTATCCATAGGTGAGATAAATATATAAATATATGTAAATGCATGGTTTTGCAATTAAAAACAGAATTGTTTTACAGATTCGTTACCTATATAGACATGGTTCATGTTTACAGACTTAATCAAACTCCTTATAAGACAAATTGTGTTTTGCATGGTGTGGGCTTTTAAAACCTTTATTGAAGTAGTCAGCATACAAACTGTAACACGATGTACAGCAAATGTTGATGGAATGTCTGTAACAAGCTTGAAGCTTTGAGATAAGATAAGATAAGATAAGATAAGATAAATATTTATTCACTATGTATGTAAAATGTGAATTCTTTACTTTATTAGTTAGTAGAAATGAGCATTATGATAAATATAATTGAAAATGCATTCTAAAGTGAGACGTTTTGAGTTTTGCTGTTCAGTTTCTCATTTGCTGAACAAATTGTTAGGCAGTACTTGTGCAATCTGCTAAGAATCTCGATAAAAGAAAGTAGTTATGGGCAGAACAAGGCTGGGTCAATCAACACTGGTCCACAGTTCAATTACTAACCCTCATAACTTGCAAACCCATTTGCAGTGGCGGAGCTAGACTTTTTTACTTGGGGGGGCCAGGGGGTGGGCAAAGCTATTTAACTGGGGCCAGTACAACGCGTACTCACTCCCAACTTGTCATAGCAAATATCCTTCATTTTACTATCACTGACCATAGCTGCTGCGTTCATTCTGAAATCATCTTTAATAATATTCACACATCATGTACGTTATTTTCACAATTTCCCAGCGTTAATTTTGGGATGGCTTAGCCTCTCCAAGTCTCCGATACGCGCCGCCCATGCCCATTTGATAGTTTTACTGAGGTTGTAAAATCCTGGGGTTTTCCATTAGGGCAAAAGTCTGATGTGACACATCAGTGACCCTAATGCTGCCCATTTAGGTATGTTGAGTATGTTTGAGTATGCATGTAACTTCAGGGAAAAGCAAGTGGGACAAGTGTTCTGCATAACAAAAACCATGTCGTGTGCAGCCGGAATAGGATGTTTTGCATGCATGTATTCTGAATTATTTATAGTCACCCAGAGTGGCGCTGGATTTTACGCAGTTGGGCATCTGTCATGTTCAACCAAGTGATAGTTTAGAGAGCGGGACTGCAATTAGCAAATGTGGCAGCTTGTCGGAAACAAGGCTAGCGCAACTCACATTCATCACTGCCAGGCATTGATCAGTGATACCTGGGGTGCCAGAATCAAAGGCCAGGTTACATGGGACCAAGATGTGAATGCTCACTGTTGGCAGCCACATGGTAGATAACTGTCCCGCTATATATCACTTTGCTGGTAATACAACCTGCAGCTCTTAAACAGTACTTGCAAAAGGAATTCAATGTTTTTGCAATTTTAAAAAGAGGAGTACAATTTACCAAAAAGACCAAGTTCTCATACTCACTGTGCTTTTGTCAGGTTTTCTGGACTTGAAGCAAACTCCTGGGGTTCCATCCTGAGCTGTTGATGTGGTAGCTTATGATTTTTTCACATTTTCAGAGACACTTCTAATTGTTTTCTCTCTGAAGTCAACCCACAAATTAGCAGATGGTCTCCTGATTTTGAAAAGTCTAGGGCTCTAGTACTCCTGGCAAACTGTGGATGAAGGAAAATTCTGTGGCAAGGCCACAATGAGATGGAAATCAAATTGTATCCAGTTTTTCAAATGGCTTTGCAGTTCTCTGAAGTTCTGTACGTGGATTTTTTTATGAAAGAAGTGGCCCTTAGGGATGCCAGAACCTCTGTAATAGCCTCAGCACATTTCTCAAAGGGCTCATTTGTCACTTGTCAAATGTAGATTTGGTACAAAGTCATTTGCTTTAGTTGGGCGGATTCCCTGTGGTCTGTCTGTGTCACTTCAGACAACGCCAGATGAAGGTGCGTTATGCATCTATTTGATGCTAAAAGCTCTCATCTTCTTAACCACTACCACTATCTCTTAGCACACACATAACCCAGCCACCATGCACTTAATCTAAGGCTGTGCTCTGCAGGTTTTTGCATGAAGGGCAGTGTTCATAATGCTGCATTAGATCTGCAAGTCTTTCGTGACAACAGTGAAAAACCTAGGTATGCTTTTTTAAAGGCTAATTCCACGCATCAGTGGTCTTAAAGGTTGCCTTTGTCCATGCTGATGTCATTTCACCTCTTACAACCCAATGCCTTTTGGAAGCCTTTATATGTTTCTGTACAGGTCATCATAGCAGTGTTGTTCCAGTTTACACTAAAAAAGTTCGTTAAAAGTTAGTTGAAAGTTCACTTCATTCTATTAAAAATGAACAAGTTCATGTTCATTCAGTAGTTTGTTTGTTTTTTTTTGGGGGGGGGGGTTATATCGCATTTATTTGTTTGTTTGTTTGTTTGTTTTTTACATTTTCAAATCAACGTTCTTCTATCTGAATCTCAATTGTCTCCTACTATCTGTCTTAAAACTGACCAATCCTAGATGTAAGTGACATTAAAAAATGTTGAGAAAAGATCTTACTATTTAAACTGATTTGTTCAGTTCAGCTTTCACGAAAAATAGGAACGTGTTCAACAACACTGCATTCATGGTCATTTTTGCAAATGCATTTTAGCAAAGATGTTGTTTAGTATTACAAATGTAATATTTTTACAAAATTAACAAATATTCACTCCTTATTAAAACACAAAAAGAATTCAGAATGTTGATAACCTTAATAGGACAGTTCACCCTAAAATGTAAATTTGATGTTTATTTGGGCATCCAAGTCGAAGGTGACATTTTTTCCATAGCAAAACACAAACGCAGATTTTTAGCTTTAGCCGTAGCAGTCTGGTAGTCCTATCATGGAAGTGGATGGGCGTCAGACCTTTCCAAGGACAAAAACATGCACAGAGAAATCGAAATTACACCCTGTGGCTCGTGACGACACACAGATGTCTTAAGACATGAAACGATTGTTTTTTGTGAGAAACTGAACAGTATATATATCATTTTTTACCTCTGAAAGACGACCGTCTCGAGCTAGGTTACGCAAACACCGGATTCTCTGTGCTCTGTGTAAACGAGTGACGTATTCACGCAACTGATCACTTACGGGCGTTTGCGCAACTTACGCCAAAGAGCATACACAGGGGGCTCGAGACGGTCGTCTTTCAGAGGTAAAAAATTATATAAATACTATTCAGGTTCTCACAAAAACCGATTAGTTTCATGTCTTAAGACATCAATGTGTCGTCATGAGCCCGTGGGGTGTAATCTGGACGTGTCTGTACGTGGTTTTGTTTATTTTGAAAGGTCTGACGCCCATCCACTTACATTTAATGACTACCAGACTGCTACGGCTAAAGCTAAAAATCTGCGTTTGTGTTCTGCTGAGGAAACAAAGTCACCATCAACTTGGATGCCCTGGGGGTAAGCAAATAAACATCAGATTTTCATTTTGGGGTGAACTATCCCTTTAAGACTGAATAATTTGAGAAAGTAGTTGATAAGCTAGATTAATACAAATTGGATATCATAACACATTTTCCTTACTGTACCATGACATACCCCCGAGTGAAACGCAGCATCAAAAATGGCCTCTGAGGTAGATTTCAGTGATAATTAGGAGTGGTGAAAAACAGAGCAAAAATCACTACATTTATTTTTTTAAGTTTTGTGTATAATGTACTGTGCTTCATTTACCATGAAATAACACAGTAAATAGTTACATTTTGATTGGAGATCCATCAATTGCTGATGCTAATTACTACAGCTCATAAAACATCATGTTCAATTAATATGGTGTTGAAGCAATCAGTGCTGTGATAAAGCTAAGCTTGGATAAGTCCACAAAGGCTCAAAAATATTCAAAGTCCCCAAGGTCTTAAAAATATTCTAAGTCCCAAAATCAGGAGTCAGACAGGTGTGATGTGCTTATTTATTCAAAGATCTTCAGATGTGTCCTGGCACTGCTCTTCTTCTGCACTTTTCAGGCACTGACATCAGTTTTTATCCATATTCAACATTAATGTATTCATCATTTCAATCCATGCCATACATACCTGATTGTTAGGCCCAATAAAGGCCCAACGTCTTATCATCATTGCTACGTTAATCCTATAGAATACATGGGATGTCTCCTTCATCTGATTTTTTTATTCCTCCCTGTTTGTTGTCATCCAAAACCTACAGATTAAGTCATCTTCTGATTCATATTTCAAGGTACACCTCCAATTCCTTCTTGACCAATTGAATTTATCACTAATTGGCCCTGAGACAATTCTGCTTGTACAGGGGCTCATGGACAGACATAAGTTTAAATTTTAACTGTAGAGGATTTTTACATTAAAACTCATATAATTATGCCACGCCAATCATGCTTGATCAGTAAAATATCCCTTCATGGGCAGAAAATCCCAGGGAAAAATTTGCAGAAAAAATATTTAGAATCTATGTCATTAAAGAAATATTAAACAACAATAAAACACCCTTTGAACATAAAAAGCAGTGCATTGGTTTTTCTTATTACATATATAAGTCAAATGAAAGATTAACATGTGTTGGTGTTTTTCACTTTATTCATTTAGACATGTTTGGATGAAATATATTCACTGCATCACAGTGAGAACAAGGTTTAGGTTTTGTCCACTGAAAAATACCCAGTGTCAGGTGATATGAAAGACAAGAAGACTCACAATTTAGTCTGTGAACACTCCAACAAAACAGAGTTAGATTCCCACCAGGGATCAACATTCACATACATGCACTAGCAAACAAAATAGGTTACTCACAGGAGGAAAAAGGATATGCTTGGTCTGGCAAGTTAAAACTCAATGACTGAGCAAACAAGGGAGCTTCCTCTTCCCATTTATAGACTGTGACGCGTTCACCTCCTTTGACCTTGATGCGTCATGGGGGCTGTGCATGTGATAGTGACTGACTCCCGACAGGCTGAGAGGATAACCTTCCACAGTAGTCCTGAATAAGTGCTGGGACCAATATGAACCATCCAGGCACCCAAGACCATTCCTCCGGATCATAGCCTTCCCAGTCAACGAGGCACTGAGTGCCACGGCCACGGTGTCGTGAGTCAAGGATCCTGCAGACAGTATAAGCAGGACCACCATCAATTATCTAGGGTGGAGGAGGATCCAGAATAACAGGTGCCAGGGGTGAAGTGAAGACTGCTTTTAGCTGAGACTGGTGGAACATTGGCTGGATTCGCAGGCTGGAGCCAGAAGGTGACAGGGTTTATCCAGTGAGTGATGCAATAAGGGCCGAAATTTCCTGGACTCTCTGCAGAGGTGAAGATGCTGTGTGGAGAGGTATACCCTGTCACCTACATGGAACATGGGGGGTGTCAGCGGAGGTACTGAAATTAGTAGCGATGGCCTGATGGGCATGGACACATCCCCCCCGATACCTGTGGACCAATTGTTGGGCCGTAGGTATGTCAACCTCCGGTTCTTGATGTTGAAACTTCAGAGGCTGGAAACCATAGCATACCTCGAAGGGGCTCATCCAAGGGGCGGATGAGGTCAGCAGATTTTGGGAGAGCTCTGCCCAAATGAGGTAGCTGGTCCAGGAGTGCTGGCGATATGCAACAAAACTCCTTAGAAAGCCCTCCAGTTATTGATTGGTCCACTCAATCTGACCGTTGGTCTGTGGATGGTATCCTGAAGACAGACTGCAGGTGACCTTGATCAGATGGCAGAAGGTCTTCCAGAACCAGGCTGTGAACTGGAGCCCTCTGTGCGAGACAATGTACTCAAGTCCCGGATGAAGCGCCGGTAGCTGTTTAAGCTTACTGGGTAGAGGCCAACTACGCACAGCGCTCAGCTTCTGGGGCTCCATGGCACACCCTGAGGTGAGATGACAAATCCCAGGAATGTGGTGGAACACTGGTGAACCGTTGGTGGAACACGCATTTTTCCAACTTTCAGGAAAGTCGGTGGGCCAGCAACCTCTTTAACACTGCTAGGAGATGCTGGAGATGTTCTTCTTCTGTCTTTGAGTATATCAGGATGTCATCTAAATATGCGAAGACCCAGCGACCCAGCATGTCCCAGAGCACGTCATTGATTAATTTTTGAAAGTCTGCCGAACTATTGCGCAACCTGAAAGGCATTATCATTTTCTTGTAGTGGCGGATTGGAGTAATGAAGGCCATCTTCCACTCATCGCCCTCCCTGATGTGCACCAAGTTGTATGATCTAATTTTTTTTTGTAGATCAAATTTTTTTTTGTAGATCTAATTTAGAGAGCGTCCAGGGCAGTAAGTGGGGAGTGGATGATGGTCCTTGATGGTGATTTTGTTCAGCCCCCATAGTCGTCACATGGGTGGAGGCCACCATCCTTCTTCTTTACAAAGAAGAACCCCGTGGCCGCTGGGGAGGATGAGGGTCGGAATGTTCCCTGGCCAAGATCTTCGGTCACACACTCCTCCATATCCTTCTGTTCGTCCTTAGATAGAGAGTACAGGCGGCCGCGGGGCAGAGTCGTACTGGGCTGGAGGTCAATGGCAAGGTCGTACGGTCGGTGGGGAGGAAGACTAACAGCTCGATTCTTACTGAAGCCCCAAAATGGCTGCGGAATGGTGGTGAAATCAACTTCGGGGTCCTGGTACTCCCCTGAACACGTCCCAGCCACCGCTGAGAGACACATCTCTTTACAAGTCACCCCCATTGAAGAATTCAATGTTGTGACCAGGAGATGAGGGTTGCTGGCCAATGGTAAGCTGGAGGAGCCACGTCTGAGAAGTGATGGGGCTGTGAAGTAGGGGACGACCGTCTATGGCGGTAATGTGAAGTGGCTTGTTAACGCTTCAACTTTCACACCCAACTGAACAGCAAAAGAAAGGTCAATAAAGTTGCATGCAGCTCTGGAATCAATGAAAGTGTTGACACTGACCTGTTTGTGGCTGTGCTGGATGTGTACTTTAATCAGGAATGGGAAACGTTGAGGTCAGTGGAGGTGGTGACAGGCAACCTGGTGGAAGACCTCCTAATCTTCACCAGGCTTATGCGTTTCCTGGACAGAGTGGACGATGGTGTTCAGGGGATGCACGAGGAGGCATCCTAATGAGGTGGATGTTCCGGCATATTTGGAACGACCTTAAATGGTGGCAAAGAGGGTGTGGGCGGCAGGCTATGAGGAGCTGACTGGGGACAAGAGCTAAGCCGCATATCGATTCTCATACACAGCAAATAGGTCTCTGGGAGCTCACGCCTAATGAGTTGGTTCTTCTTTCGTGCAGACACCCCTTTGTAGAAGGCCGTCCGAAGAGCTGAATCCCTCTGTACGGCGAGTGTACGGAATTCAGCAGTATATTTACATATCGGACAATCCCCCTGCCCGCAAATGGGAAAGACAGGAGGCCACTTCCACCTCACTGTCGGGAGGTTGGAACGCAGCTCCGAGGAGCTTTGTGAAATGAGGATAACTGTAAGACTATGCAATGTCACTCTTCAGGACCGCTGTGGCCCACTCGGGTGCCTGCCAGGTGAGGAGGGAAACGGGAAGTGCAAACTTCAGTCTCTCCATTGAGTAGCGTACAGGGTACACAAGAGAGAGGTTAGTCAATAAAACATCACACTATCCGTCTACACCATTCCACTTCTCTGGTAGTGAAATTTTGGTTGGAGAGATGATGATTGAAGGGGAGGAGAGGAGGGAGATGGAGAGACGGGTGGCAGCTGATGCATCACAGCAGGTGCCTCGGGGATAGACGGCTGCAGCTGAGCCACCACCTGGTGTATATGGGCGACTTCATTCCGCAGCTTCTCGATATCGTTTCCCCACTGATCAACCAAAGCCACCAAACTGTCCCACTCCACTGAGCACACAACTGCAGGCTCAGTCATTCTGTCAGGTAAAATGAAAGACAAGAAGGCTTACCAGGGCTGATTTCGCCCATGTAGCATGATGGAAAAGCAAGAGAGCTGGTTTGTCAGCTGACGCTGACAGCTGAATTTAGTCTGCGAACGCTCTGACAAAACAGAGTTAAATTCCTACCAGGAATCAACATTAACATACATGCACTAGCGAACAAAAAATGGTTGCTCATGTGAGGGAAAATTATATGCTTGGTCGGGCGAGTTACAACTCAATGACTGAGCAAATCAGGGAGCTTCCTCTTCCTATTTATAGACCGTGACGCGTCCACCTTCCTTGAACTTGGCGCGTTACAGGGGCTGTGCATGTGATACCCAGCACATCACAATCTAAGACCCTGTTAAAATATTCTCTTGTCTCTCTTGTTTGCAGCTCAAAAATACCATTGATCGCACAGATATGGCTGTGAAAGTGAGTCGATTTAACTTTTCAGCATGTTTTTGTTTCCCTTATTCTGCCTTAGCTGACCGTTAACCTTCTAATACATCAGACAGTTCTAATTGGTGAGTTAACTGACTATTGCCTTCATCCTGCTCTCCCTTTTGGCATATTCTCTCCTTCAATCGGGATTTCTGTGGGCTGAATTTCCACAGACACAAACACCAGATATTTGCATAGTTGTTATTTCCGTTTTTTGTCTTTTGTTCTGGATGAGATTATGAGTGTGTAAAGAGCGTGCTGCCCCGGGGCTGTTTGAGGGGCTTGGATAATAACAGGCTGCGTCTTCAGTAATATTTACACTGTGGAGATTAGTTACAGTGACAGATCTCGGAGGTTTATGAACAGAAGGAAGAGGAAATGTGCTTCTCAGGAAACGTAGCTGAGGGCTTTCCTCACTGAGCAAGGGCACTATTTTTTTATGTGCACTGAATGGTGACTGGGCTGAGGGATGACCTCCATTAGGGTTTAATGTCATTTCTATTATATTCTGTCCAGACCACAGCATGAAGCGTATGGCGGCTGCTGAAGCATGTCACAAAAAAAGGTGCAAAAAAAAGGCTTGGAATGTCACTTCAAGGACTGTGCCTCACATGCTGGGCCTTTTCTAGGAACACAGCCAGACCGTGTAGAAAGCCGGCCAGTCTGCACACTCCTCGCCCGCTCTCTGCCAGCTCTGTTCATTTGTGAGATTCCAGACATCCTCAGCATCAGCCATAACCCCCAGAACGTACATCTCAGCTCTGAGTTGTGTGAATCAATCGAGGACAAAAGGATTAAAAGTGCCACCATTGCTCTGGTTGTTATGGTTTATCCTCTTTAACTCAGAGGAACTGTGAACAGTTCTGCACTCCCAATCCTCGTCGTAACAATGACTGAATCATTTTGCATCATGTCCCATGTAGACACAATAATATACAGAGGTTAAATCGGCATTTTGAGAAGCTTGACAGTAAGCAGGGGAGCCTGTGAATGAAAAGGCAGCTTACTTTGCAACAGTTCCCAAAGAATGTGGGAATTTATCTGAGCTCTCTGGTTTAACTTGCTTACAGAAAAAATCCATAGGCAAGCATTTTCTTTCTGCATTTTGGTCTTCCATCCACATGGAATTGTGTTTTAGGTCACAGATGATGAAAAACTGTTTTGAAAACCCTCTCCAGGGTGGATTTATTTTTAAAGGATGGACAAGCCATCAAACGCCATCAAAATAAACTTCTCTGGCAAGTCAGGACTGTGTCAGCGTTAATACAAACAACCCCACAGAACTAAAGAGTGGCAGAAATCTGACTTAGAAGCTGTGTGATTTATCAAATGATGAAGGTCTGCTGCTCCGACTGAGGAAGGATCTTGACCATTATTATACTCAGAGATAAACCATTCTGAAGGGTCCTTCACATGTGTCTGAGAAATGTGTCCATCGTTCATGATTGTATGAAGGGCTGATCTCAGGGGCACCGCCAGAAATCATCAGCCCCATGAAAGATTCAAATTTTGGGCCCCCTCCCTTTATTAAAATAATATTACTAGCCCCTAACAGTAATATCAGTACTGGACCCTAGAATCGTTCGAACCTCCCCCCCCTTGACGGCGCCCCTGGCTGAACTGGTGCATGCTTCAAGATCTTCAAACACCATTCAAAATTTTTTAAAAAACAATAGAAGCAGCCTTGAGTGGTGAGATACCATGATGCTAGTGATTAAAATATAATATAAATGTTTTTAAATCCACACATTAAAGGTGTTGAGTTGTTTACATCAGTGAGCTGCGATGTGTTTGTGTCTTGAATGTGTGTGAGTGAGAAGAATGTCTCTTTTCTTCACGTTTTCTTTGTGTAATTAATCTAATACACGCATAATGTTCTTCTCAATGTACTTGACATACATTTTAGTTATTAATTACAAAAGGTGAGTTCACCACATGTTAGTCCTTTGTTTAAATGATGCAAATACAGTGAATATGTTTCATGTGTCAGATGAGTCACACTGGAGGCAAAACCAGAAAACCCAGGAGAGGATATCTGGAAGAAAATTTTCACCCTCCAAGTTACTAAGATGACACCCATTTAACGAGTGGAATTTGTACATCTGGAGCATCAGAGGTCGAAAGTTCCTGAAGTTTTAACTACACCTTATTTCATCAAATCCCTTGGTTTCTGCAGGGGACAGTATCATCCACACCTGCCTCAGTGCCAAGCTGGCATCAGCTGTTCCCTTTGGGAAGAAGAATGTTGTTTAAATTCGAGTTAAATTGCTTTTATTGGGTGCCTGAATACAAATGAGATACCTCAAAAAAGATTGAACACCTCTTCCCACATATCCGTTTCGTCCAAATATAGCCAACTTTGTCTCACTGCACCAGGATTTCTGCTCATAACCCTGATAGATAAAGGAAATATCTTAGGAGAAGAACGTGGTGGTGGTATGTGGAGGATTTTAATGTTCTAAGCCAGGTGTATTTTGGTACACTGTATGACTCTGCTCCGTGGAAGCAGCAAAGATCTTCATTTCCACAGTAAGACTGGAGTGGATCTAGGCATCTTTAGAACTCTAAACTGCTGGAACTGAGACTAGGGTTTGTGTATGCCACCGGAAGAACATGTTTTTATGAAGAAGAGACGAGTGCAATAAAAGTGCACTCATCATTTGTTTTGCAGGGATAAATGAAGCGTCTCATCAAGTCACATCCCCTTGGGTATGTGAACATCAACCATCTTTAGTATCATAACCTCGCACTTCAGTTTCATTATTAGCCACTTTCAATGTCATCTTTTAGGGCATGCACTACATTTCTTTAAGACACACCAGCTCCAATTACCACCCTTCTTAGCTCCCTTAAATGTAATGAAAACTACATCCTCGTGATTTATCGTCCCACTGGGAAATATACTGCTAGCAGCCTAAATATCTGCTCACACCTCGCACAGCTCGTTCAGACTTAACACTCATCCCATGAGATTTGTCTGAATTCGAACAAGGCTAAGCTCTTACATTTACATAACACATGGCTATAAATACGCATACAAAACCAACCATGCATCTGCCTTCAGACGGTCACTTCCGATTTGGTCAGATCGGCTGTGATGAAAACATTTCTTCTGGGTCTGCTGCCATTTTTGCTCCATAAAGTACCCCGGGGTAGAATTAGGTAAGCGGCTATGGCCAACGACGTCCACAAGAACCAAAAATCTGAGGCTAGGTTTAGCCATCCGCTTAAGTGACGTCACTCATTTAGTGATTCACAGATCATGATGGTCTGTGCTCATTGAAGGTGCCACCAGTCAGAAGGTGTTACAGTGAGAGACTGTGGAAGACTGATTATCCCATCAGCCACACACTGACAGTATGACCTTTCCTGGGATACATGTATTCCCAAGGCTGATAGTGCTTGGCCTCCCGAGGCATTTAAGACATGACACATGCAGTCACGAGCAACCAGCTGTAAGGTAATGCAAGAGTCGCATGCAGGGGGTAATGTTGGATTATGAAAAGATGTGATTGATATTTCTTATATAGAACAATGGCAAAGATGGGTAGTGTGGGAAGACTTGTTTTAAACCACAATCTGAAATATTGATGAAGCAATATCTCAGCTTTACCACAAAAATTGTGTTAGTAGCTAGCTTTTCAAAAAGCTGGCAATTTAAATTCAAGCAAATAACAGAAAAGTTGCACACGCTGATGAAATATCTTATTAAAATTATAGTCTTTGCCTGTTAAGTTACAATATCATGGCCATGGTTTATGGCTCACTCAATCCCTCACTAATATTAAATGGGTGTGCTATGACCCAGTAATTATTTTCTTTGTCAAGATTATTTCATGTTTTAATTTCTTAAGTATACGACTAATACCTGCAAGATTTTGTTAGATCTCGACCCTACTGCCTGGCAAAAACTAAAACTCATGAGCAGCCATATAACTCAAACAACAAAATGTTTAAACTTCATGTTTTAATTAGCAAGTGTGTTTCCATCATAAACTGTGGCAAAAGGATTATCCTTTTCAAGCAAGTGTACAAACATTTATGTGAATTCTGGTTACTATACAGAATATTTACTTTTCCATCAAACCATTGTCTGAGGAATGACCTCAGAAATCTGTAAATGGAAATGTAGCTGGTATCTTGTCCAGTGTGTCTTGTGTGGTGCTTTTGTTTCACAGAGCAGTTCAAAATTCAATAAATAAATGTTAATGACTAAATTACATATGTATTTTTTAAATGATACATGTTTGCACATCTGCAAACATGTGCAGACATCGTGCATAGATGTTTGAAAAAGTGTTATCCATTATGTTTACACACAATGTGGTGTCCAAACCAAAAGAAATTAGGAGAAGTGTTTTTCCTTTTCAAGAATGAATACTAACTTCACTGATTGTGTAGTATCTTGAAGATGGGTTATATAAATGTTTGTTACATTGAACGTATTCTGCCAGGAGTTCCTCATGTTGCTGGCTTTGTACGGCAGTTCCTCTGGGTTTATACACATGCACTGGTTCTCCGAAAGAACACATCTAAGCCAACTCTTAATAAACAGTCAATGGTGTGCCGACAGTAGCAGCAACATAAATGGGCAACTTCCTAGCACATTCCCTGAAAGAATCAAAAAGGAGCTTTCATATGGCATGCAACCTTGTGTTGAGCAAATACGCTCACTCGCTTCTTATTAAGATTCTCACCATCACGTTACCTGCAGGCGTGTGCAGCAGCGTCATCCCTGCACTAATTTCCATAGCTGTCAGCAGCCTCACATTCACAGGAAGACTTTCAAACTGGCTGTAATTAGTGCCGCCCAAAATAAAACAAAGTCGTTCGCTCATTCCTTGACATCGTTAAATGAACAATCAAAGCCAGAGGGTATGGCTCTCCAATACCTGTGAGCCACCTAACAACTTTTTTCTGCATCTCAAATCATGTCTGATAGATGCTTTGCCAGTCGGTGACTCATATGAATGATATGTGATGATGGATTCATCCATACCTTACATACAGAATAATTTCCCCATGCTGCTGTTTCATACACACATTTCTTTGCTGAAAAACTCAAATTTGTGGAGAATTGCCTTTTTTTCTGTTTTATATCATTTGAATGCAGCCAGCTGCAACAATCTGACCAGTCAAAAAAAATTCCATTAAAAATTAAAGACATTAATTTCTTTCACTTGGAAAGATTTTGTGCCAACATCAACAATCTTTAAGTTAGATCAGGCCCTTTTTCGATATTTTATCTCTCCCAAAATTTCACGTTGGGTAACATCATGATGAGTAACTCATGAAGCACAGCTAAGATGTGGAGGTAAACATCAGTTTTCTGGTCACCATCTGCGATGCACTTAAACTGGCCCAACAGGCACTGACCCTCAAAGATCATCAAAATAATGTCCGAGGCACAACAGCTCGTAGGTTATGTGGCTCGTGTTTGGAAAAGTGAATATTTATATCCAGATCTGACAAATCGGGGACTTTCTCCTCATGCCTGAATGTGCTTGTCACTGTGGATTCCAATCATAAACCATCACACTCCTCTTCATCTGCTTAGCGTGCTAAATCAACTAAAGAATTTCAGGTGCATTTGGGGAAGTTAAATATGTTTATCGGTTAGATCAGTGTAGTTTTTGGTGTGATAATTCTCACTGCATTAAGGTCTACATGGCAGATGAAAGCACATTGATTTATCCTGAATACCATCACATGGATGTATTTCACACGCTGGGAAAACACTCCTGGCCCTGAATAAATATGTTAGAATGAAAGTTTCCTGATGCACAGAGCAGTGCTCTTTTGTGACGCTAAGCAATTACAGCACACATGCTTTGAATATGCACATGGAAACATTATTTCTGAAGACACTGGAACCTCTTCAGCCTGGAATCTTCATGAATGATTCGATATCTATTTTGCGGCTGCCTCAAAAATGTGCAGTTGATTTCCAATAGGCCCTCAAAGCCGTGAATCGAGAAGAGCCTCTTTTTTCTGAATTACTCTCTCATTTACCTTCTATATGATTATCACACAGGCTGATTACCTTTTCAAGGTACCGCACGGCAGTTCTGGTGGGCAGGGACTATTAGACGCAGCTCTAATAATTCACAGTGAATGGAAATTTTATTCAGTATGCCATTGCCCCCCGAGTCTATTGGGACACACCAGTCAAAGGTGTGCCATTCCAGTTAAAGAAGAAAATGGAGCCCCCTCTGTCCATATTGATGAGGGAGAGGCAAGGTCCTCACGGAGAGACAAAGAGGACATCAACATTCCATACCCCCAGAGACAACAAAACAAACCCTCTTTGGACATTCTCCAGGGACCGGGGGACGAATCTTCAAAGTCCCTCTGTTCTCTGGTCGTGACTGAAATAATTAGGTCTACCTGTGCTGTATGAATAGACTTTAATGAGGAGGCTGGTGGCAGTTCTCACTCTCTCTGTTAGCTATCATGAAACACTCCAGGCCAGTCCCGGACCGCAACATTGCGCACTGATTAAGTGTTAAGAGTCAAATTGAAAACATTCTGTATCAGTTAGCCTAAGAAGCATTAATCTATGCAATCTAACTGGTAACAATTGTACATGAGATTCTAACAAAAAGAAATGTTAATATGAATTTACTGAAATACAAACTATCAATTATGTTAAGGAAGGTCTTGATTTTAAATGAATATTTTTATGTGAGCAGTGCGTCTCATGTGTACTTAGAATCTCTGCAAAAGGTTGTTAATAAAGTGTGTTAGTATGAAAATACACAACTACCGTATCAGGTGTATATTATAGAGTCTATTTTGGACATTATAATGTGACTTCAATGCCACATTTTACATCATGCTAAGATGAATTATAAATATTTAAGCAATCACATTGGTGATCAGTGGATAATAGCATAGCTCATATTTGCTGTGGATAACAAATAAAGGATCTTGAATCTTTCTTATGGCTTTACTTGGATTGGTTGGATAAGACTGGACAGAGGTTACATGCAACATTTCCATCATTTTGTAAACGGTTTGTAAATGTTTTGTTGCAGGGTTTTGTGTAAACGTGCCTAATTGTTTAACTTGCTGTCATTTTTTACTGTAATTTCACCAAAGGTCACCAAACTGTGACTGATTTTCATGAAGCAGGTAAGGAGCTGTACTTACATATCTCTGAAAAATTAAGACCAAACAAGATAAGAGAATGCAAACGTGGCAGACAATTACACAAGAGATATGAAGAAATGTTGATCAAGTGATTATGCACCTGTTATTCTCATTCTCCTCCCTTTGCTCGTGAAATCTCCTGTTCTTCCATCTGGAGGTGAAATTTAAGCCGCAGCGACACTTAGTGGCTGAAGTCGGGATTTCTTTAACCGGGTCGGTCTTCAACCCGCCAAAAGTATTGGGATACGGATGTTTTTAGGTCATTTACTTCCAGTGAATGGCAATCGGCGCCTATCAAGACATTTTGGACACTGCTCTGTCTCCAACTTAGTGAACACAGTTCGCAGAGGGACCTTTTTTTAGTTCCAGAATGACTGTGCCCCAATGCACAAAGCAACTGGAACAAAGATTGCGGGGTCAGGCCTTCTCGTCCAACATCAGTCAGCAGTGGTGTCGAAATCTGGTCCTGGAGGGCCATTGTTCAGCACGTTTTGGTGATTTCCCTGCTCAGAAACACCTGGTTCACCTAAGCAGTTATTTGTAAGGTTTAGTGAATGTGTTTGAGGAGAACTACCATCAAACTGTGCTGCACACTGGCTTTCCAGGACCGGGGTTTAACAACCGTGCTCTACAGAATGAATGGGTCCTCAAAGAAACTACTTTTATTGCTGCAAAAGGTGGACCAACTCCATATTAAAGTCTATGTAGTTGAATGCAATGTCATTAAAATCACTGTGTAAAGGTACCAATACTTTTGGCCATATATTGCACCTTCTTGTTTGTGTCCTTAAAACCAAATTTTACTCACTCCAATCAGCAAATCAAGGACATTTTGACATAATTAGGTGGAGTCACTTAAGACTCAAAGACAGTTTTGTACTGATAACGTGAACAGAATATGAAATATATTGCAGTGATCAAAGTCCCTGAAAAAAGTTGTCCACATACCAATCACATTCATTTCTGTCAGGAAAAGACAAATCTCTCCAACTTTTTCCCATTTCTGGATTTGATCAAGCAATGCTGGAAAACAGAATACAATTAACAGATGCAGTCTGCCCAAAATACAAAGGCCAGAACCCCACACTGCTTGCTGATTTTCCTGTTTAAACACCTGATTTAACATTTCAGGGAGAAGGGCATTCTGGCCTAAAACTGTCATCTTATGCAGTATTCTGTATGGCTGCAGTGAGTCACTCAGTGTCACTGGTTTGACAGAGTTCACAAATTTATATCATTTTTGTGTTTCCATTGGTCAATGTTCTCTCACTACAGTACCCCAGGAGCTTCACATGAGTACATCTTAGCAATACTGGGAATCCCCCCCTACCAGTGGTGCAGAAACCCTAACTCGATCAGGCTGTTAAATAAAGAACAACAGTAATTTAGTAGTGCTAGGTTTCCTTATGCAGTCGGAGAGGGGTGGGGATACCGACTGTACACATTTTCCATACATACATACATACATACGTACAACTATTTTATGTATGTATGTACGTACATCCATACATACACACATCGTATATCTATACAGTGCTGAAGTCTTGTGCAGACTGTGTAGAGCCATTTATCTGAGCAATGAAGGACATTCTGTCAGCAAATACATTACAATTAATGCAAACAAACACGAAAGCATTACATAATAAAGATTTTTTACAAACAAAAATAAATATGGTTCTGGAAAAAATAAGAGACCACAGCAATTTATTTTTAAATCAGGATTTATATGGGTGTAAAAACATTCAATGCCAGTGTCTGTTAAATTTTTACACAAGCATCTCATTCTGCTTCACGGTAATGATTAGTGATCACCTGAATTACATATTATTCATTTTAATTTATTTATTTAGAACAATAACAATGACAATCTCAAACAGACAGGCGAAATATTGAGTTATATAGAAAGTATATCACATATATATCACATATATTTTTCTTTTCAAACCATCAAACCAACAAAATAAATAAATGGATAAACAATACAAAAAATAATAATAATAATAATAATAATTGAGAACAAGCAACAAAAGTAAAAGAGACAAAGGGGATAATAAAATCTCGAAAAGTAAGGTTCCATAAACAAGACATAGAATTTAAAGGATTACAGATTATTTAACGAGGAACCTTTTAAAAACACTGATGTAATCAACACTCTCCTCTTAAAGGGCACAAGTTCTTATTTGTTTAAAGTATGTGCAAACCAGTAAATTATTGCACTGCTATAGAATTATTTATTTAATTTTGTATATAACAATAAAGATATGGGTCAATATCACCATAGAGTGCCTTTGACAGATGAAAATTTCTTAAAAACCTTGTTCAAGTTTTTCGTTAAACCA
>JBBKCR010000001.1:8491069-8535091 GCA_037577295.1 Ladigesia roloffi
TATATATATGTATATATACACATATATATATATATATATATTTATATTTATATATTTATTACAAATATGCACGCACACACACCATTTACATATGTAAATCCATCAGATTCCCTGTGGACTGGTGTCAGTGGTCAAAGAAGTGAAGGATGGATTATACTGTCATACAGAACATCCCGTCAGCTCTGCATATAAATGCACACACACACACACACAAAGGCTGTCATTGGGAACTGCTATGCTGTTGTCTCTCTCTCTGTCTTATGTATGTATTTATGGATGTATGTATTGACTTTGATGAAGGCCAAATTGTAAACACTGTACAGTGAACAAAAGCAGGGCTTGTGTTTCCAGTATGCAGTGGATGTTTTTCAGTCTGTTTCAGTTCACTCTTTTCTTGGTAGGCCGGATTAAATGCTTTTGCAGGGTGCCAATATGCTACACACTCACACATGGAGTTACACAGGCTACTGTATTCAGTGTACAGCATCCAGCACTAATAGTCAACAGCATGTGGTCCAGAATTTGGACCGAGTCACAGTGTTACCGAATAGTGTCACAGGGGCATGAATGGGATCCAATAAGATCTAGTGAGATTTGTGTTGGTGTGTTTGGCTGTCTGTGTGTACCATGCCAGGCCGAAGCCCTAAATATCCCCAGCAGTGGATTAGAGAATGAAGTTTATTTAAAGGGGGGCAGACAGAGCAGAAGAGAGTCAGTGTGTCCAACAGACGCAGGACTCAAGATGCAGCACATATACATGCAGAGCAATGAACACTTTGAAGTTTTTACCACTGTCTTCTCTCCACAAGGTTAGTAATGTGTTAATGCAATGTAAGTTAGTCTGAAGCAAGTGTGATTTTTATTTTGCATTGTAGTATATTTTGCAATATTGTATATACTTACCAAACTCATACTGTGTGCATCTAATGTATATGTAAGTTAAACTGCATTAATTTGTTGTAAATATATGCATTTATTTGCTATAGGATGTCATGAGGTTTTCTGTTACCCACTGACTGCTGGTAGTAACTCTTAATAAATGCAAATAACATGTTTCTGCTTTTGTAATTTAACAGTAAGCAGAGCAAGGCATCAATACAGACATGAAGAACCAGATAAGGTATTTGTATAACTCATATTCTGATTATATTGTGCCTTTCTGTAAAGTCTAATGCTTTTTGTAAAGCCTGGTCCAGTGTAAAAGAGATATTATTTATACATTATTAATGCATCACCATGGACTATTTTATTATCTTTCAGCCAGACATGTAACTGAAGATTTACATTCCAGTATGTCTGTTGAGTCGATGTAGTTACAGAAAATAATAACAGCTAACAGGCAAGAGAAAACACTTTTATGTTCTGAAACAAAAGGGGTTTTAATCACTATTTTAACACATTTACTCTGGGTCTATGGGTTAACCTCACTCCCAGGAATGTATATCATGATTCATTTTGGAATATTATAATTTACATAATGATATACAAAACGTGCACTAAAAGGAAAGTAAGGTACGTTCATATACTACTATATATTCTATGAAATTGCATTCACATTAACAATACCCCCATAGGATGTAATTTCAAAACTGTGCCAGTAATTTTGTACTTTTTTCTTGCAAATTACTGTATATCTTGCAAATAAATTAGCATGCAAACTTGCATTAGCCTACAGAATGACCATACTGGAGTAAAAGCTATGAAGCTAATTCCTGGTCTGCACGCTTTTCTTGCATATATGTGATACCAAAATCATGCTGTATGCACCTTTAACATGCACGGCTATCAGAATGCACTGTCAGTACTAGTTTAAAATCATTTGCACTGCATTTTAATATACATTTTTATTGTTTTTGCAAACCCTGCTCCAGTACCTAGAGTAGGCTAGTCAGTCATTAGCTTCATAGGCTCTGTTTAAAGGTGCAAGTAATCTAGGGTGAGAGAGGATTTAGTCGCCTTTGAATCCAGAGCCAGCTAATCCTTTCTCTATCAAAAAGCTTATCCACTACATGAGCACCGGCCGCTTTGTGAGATCAAGGAGGGTCTAGTTGCACTGTGGTGAATGTTAGTTTCTGAATCTGTGTTTTTGCTCTTTTCAGTAAGTTTTCATGTTTGACGTGTCCACTAGGTGGTAGTGACACACAGGTATGTCCCCCAGTGGACTGATGAACTGGAACTGGCTCAGGGTGATGTCATCCAAGTCCTCTCCAAGCATGAAGAGTCCCGATGGTTTGGGCGGCTGCACAACGGTCAGCAGGGCTACTTTCCAGCCTCCTGTGTCATTGAGCTGAGTAATAACACCCGGCATGTAAGTGAAGACAAGCGCACTGTTCAGGAATTACACAAATAAGAGCAAATTAAATGTGCCACAGAAGAGCACCATTGGCTCCCCATTTTTTTAAAGAAAGATAAACATTAGTGCAATAAATACTGATTTTTCCAGTCCTCCAAACCTTTTCAAGTATCTACACTTGCCATCAAGTATCTACTTGGTCTAATGCATTGTCTTTAGACTCATTTTAAGAAGAGGAGGAGTCCAATCTGTAATATTAAGATCAGTTTTTGTGACACTGCTGATATCAATTCTAATGACATGTAGGCGTTTAAAATCAACCACACATTTTCTGCCCAGATAATTGTTCATTCTGAATAATTTTATAGGCTAGCTTTTGACTTGTGCTCTAACAGTAGTTTAGTGCCCTGGCTTAGAGGATTTGTAACTAAACTTTGCTGGACATCGTCCACCCATGGGTTGCGCATCCATGTGCTGAATATTTTATAATAGATGAGGGCTATTCTACATGTGAAAATGTAACATGTCAAAATTGGACAATGAGTTATTTTTAGTTGAAACTATGCCCTGAGTACATTTTGGCTAACATCAACAGTCAGTGTGTAATAAATGCATAAACTCCATAGCAACAAGCAGGTGATTAGATGACAGGGCTTCATCATTTTCTTATCTTTTCCTATCACATATTTCAAAACTATTTCATGCAAATGTTGAATTAAAAATATACACAGATATTATGTCCTTTTTCAAACAGTGACACTGTTTTTCCATGAATAGTTTGTTTCCGCTTGTTTGCCAAATTAAATATCATGAAAAACCTTTGGTGATACATAATGAAAGTGTCTTTAGCCACTGATGCCATTCTGTAGAGTGTGACAGTGCAGAAATGGGTTACATAATGATGTGCAGAAAAGTCAGTATAAGAATGGACCTAATCCTGTTGTACTGTGACCTGATCTGTCCTGGTTGTGTTCCTAGAGGGATGAGGCCGCTAAGAATGGCCGAGGCTTACGGAGACACAGTTCGGTTCACGTTGGGTCCGTGGAGTTCCTCAGGGACCAAGCAGGGTAAGTGTGTATGGGGGGCGGGGGAGTGTATGTGTGTATGCCTCTCCATCCCTCTGCTGCTCCACTTCACTTCTCTTGCCTTCACCTCCCCCAAACCCTGTAGTTGCCCACCCAAAGCAGCTGCTCCCCCTCCAAACCACCACACCCCAAACAGGTGGCTCATCTCATACCTCATTAGTTAACAATGCTCAGAAACAGCTCAGCACATCTGATCAGTTCTCAGGCAGACAGCAGCAGCCTTCTTCTCATCCGGTATATTTTTGAACATCATGCAGAGTGACAGCAGTGTGTGCAGACGTTATTACAGGTGGAAACAAAAACAGAGGAAAGAAAAATGCTTAATCAACAGTATGCTCGAAAAAGGGCTGCTATACAACTTTTTTAACATCATGCAGTTTTGCAGCCACAGGTAAAAATAATTTTTTTATACAGTATATATTTTCTTTCAATTTCCTTGTGTGGCATAATAGAATGCAGTTCAGACAAATATTTATTGCCTCGAGTTAATGTACAAGGAAGGTGCCTAGGGTTATTCAGTAAAAATAACACACACATACATACACACACATGTCCTAACATTGCAAAATCTCAACAGTCACTTTCAGTACTTGTAAAAATGCCTGTGTAGAGGCCCTAGGGTTACAAAACAGAATTTTTCTATTAGCTGGAGAAGTTGAATCCAGATAAGTTAAGCCTGTATAGTAGAAGCAGAGGGAAATAATGTCTTTATTGGGCTGGCCTTAAGCTTTACTGAAAAATCGTGTTTTGTTAGTGTGGTGGAGGTGTGTTGGGTGTTTTTCTAGTGTCCCTGTTGCCGTGTGTAGTGACAGCCCCCACTGCTTTGGCTTGAACAGCCTTCCCCTTGTCTCCCTCGCTCTCTCGCTCTCTCTCTGCCTCTCTCTCTCTCAAAGCACTGGAATCTGGGTCAGCGGGAATAAACAGGGCCTTTGTGCTTGTTGTTTCCTCTTTGTGTCGCCCCAGTGGAGGCAGGCTGCAGGTCCCCAAAGGAGGGGAGGAGGGTCCCTTCCTGACCCTGAAGCACGAGGCCCAGGCCCCCAGCTCGCCCAGCTTACTCCACAAAATTCTGTCTAAACACCGCAGGAGGAGCTACTGCCAGGGGGCCAGCAACGGGGCCTTCGAACCTGACTGAGTCCCTCACCCCCCACAGCGGCACATCCCACACAGATTTATTCTGATTGGTTGGAAAGCATTCTTTTCACCATACCGGTATCATTCTAGATGACCATCGGTTGCCAAGCAACTTCTAGGATGCTGCTCTAATACGCTGAAACTACTGAATAAATAAAAATATATAAATACTAAAATTCATGAATATTATATATAATGAATAATTCATATATCATTGATACAATTTTATTTAGCCTATAATTTGTAGAGAACAGTAAGAAGGTAATGTTCAGTGTTCAGATTTCAGGTCAATACAGATATCACAGAAATCTGGATGGAGCAAAGAAACCCTTAATCAATAAATGTTTCTGTTGCTGTGAGCATCCCCACATCCTCCTAGGGTTAATAGCTGGGACCATGTATCTCAGGGCAAACAATAACATATACAGCCACAGATGCAAAGATGCTAGATTATGTCTTCAGTGTCCAAAATATTTATACAGTTTATTTCTTTTGCTTGTGGTTCGTGGGCCCTCTCTCCTCTGGGGCCCCATGCATTTGCATGGTGGGAAAAACTACTATTTACTGTGAGGCATATCGCAATCCCATTATGTAACAACATTATGTAACATCATAATAGCAAATAGCTATTCTGTTCATGATGTGCTGCGGTAATCAAGGGCACCTTTCACCTTGGTCCATTTTCCTTCTGTTTGAGAGCTCTGGCTGCTTTTGGAGTGATTGTATGATTAACATGTGCTGCACTGACTCAGCGGCCAGATACAGCAGGCACTTATTTTTCATGTAACACACTAGAAATCTGTGTCTGAGTACTTCTGGGGGGAATGATTACAGTGTAAAGTCCAGGTCTATTGGCGACATGACCCTGCCTTAAAGAGTAGGGGTTTGAGTGAGGGGACCTGGAAATAAAGTGTAAAAGAAAACATGCTAACAGACTAATGGGGTAATTCTGGAAGATGTGAATAGATGGCCTGTATTCTTAGGCCCAACGTTCTCTAAGTCACTGTTGTTGTTTGTTTTTGCTCATTTCTATATAGAATTTGCTGTTCAAAATGATAGTTTCTCATATTTGTCCCTTACTGTCATAATTTTTTCCTGAATTGTAACCCACATTATCCTGTAAATGAAAAATATATATTTTTACAATAAAATTGAAATGGAATGGTCTTATATCCTTCTACACACAATGCCATTCAAAAATCAGATCTTAATATTTTTTTCTTTAATTAAAAAAATCAACTTGCCTATGTTAAATATTATAAACTAGTGTTAAATTGTTATGAAAAAGAAAATGTTTTTTTATGTAAATGTTGTCCATCAGTCAAGAGTTGATCTGCTTCAGAAATATGAAACATGAATTATCAGGATATGAATTTTTCATTTTAGTATAAAAATGTTCGTGCTGTAATTTTATTCCTCTCTCTCATATTCTTGTGTTGTTGATTTGTGAGATCAGTGTATTTTAAACATTAATCTGCATTTAATATGTATTCAATTGTGTTTTAAAAACAGATTTTTAAAAATGTTTATGATAGTCTACATAATTATAATTACCACTGATTTATATCAGGTTACTAATCAGACGTATGTAGTATAATGAGCACTCTTTCTTTCCATTGTGTTTGTTCCCAAGTTATAAAGCAGAAAGTTCAAATCTTGAAAACTCCCCTTTCAGTAACCACACACTGTCCAAATATATTTTTGGGTCAGAACCCACATACTTGTATTCACACTGTAATTTCTGTAGCTGCTCTACAGAAATAGCCCTATAGGGCATGCCTGCAACATAACATGCTTCAAGTCAGCGCTCTGTCACGTGCCTGAAGTCATTTCTTTTGTTTCCTTTAAATGAACTGCCTCCATTTGAAGTAACTGACTTTCTGCAGGTTTTCTATAAATAAAGAGCTTCAAGCCATCTGCTCAACATAGCTTAAGCCAAACCTGCAGCTTTCTCTCTTGGCTTCTGATGCCGGCCTCTCTGAAAGCTTTAATTAGTCTTAATCCAGGGGCAAACATAGCAAACGATGATGTCATACTGATGCCCTGCTTTATTCCTGCTTGTGGGTGCTTTAAAAAGTTAGACTAAAGTGCAAAAGTTTGGAATCGTTTTTACCTCAAAAAATAAAAACAGCTATCTCAAGAGAAAATAAAAATTAAGATAATTAATTGAAAACACAAGTGCATATTATTCTAAAATGACAGAGCTGACAATTCTGTATAATGTACAAAGAGATTTACACAGTACCAAAAGCAAAGTTAAATTAATTTCAATAATACTATAAGAAGCCTGATCATTTATTTAGGATGTGTAAGAACAGCATTGTTGGGGTCTAATCAACCCTATACACTTTCTATGCGTGCTGTGTGGGGCCCCACATATTATGCAAGGGCCTCCTCCTCCTCTGCCTTGTGTCAAAGCAGGTGTAATGTTTCAATGCAAAGATGTTGGAACTATTCTTCTGGTTGTGAAGGACAAAACAACCTCCTCTGGTTTAGGAAGTGCTCCAGAGTCATCAGTGGACCGGCCCTAGCTGAGGTTTTGCACACATTCTGGCCCTCTTATAAGATAAACCCTGCTTGTTTGTACATTCTTTATATACAGTGAATGGGCTGTGGCTCTTTTTCATTGCACAATATGTTTGTCGTCTTCTAACCCAGGCAGTTTCTGACCACAGAACTGGGCAGATACAGAGGTACACTTATTTTACTCATATTACACTCATATTAATTCAACACACAGTACCCATTACCATGTCAGTGTCCTTGTTTTCATGAGAATAGGCCACCATTCAATTATCTGGTCAGCAGTTTTACTGGTGGTCCCTTTTCCTTGATGAATGATGTAGAGGGTGGCTCATAAATTGTGCAAGAACAGATGGGCTACTGTCTGTAACTGTAAACACATATATTGCACCTGTATGTGAAATGTTTCTTTAAGAAATTGAATATTTTTATTCGCTATTTTTGCTATTTGCATCCCCAGTACATCTATATATAAAAAGTTTTTAAACGTGTATAATAAAATGAATAATACAGCTCCAAACTCCTGAACATTATACTTACAAGCTTTTAGATTCTAAGTTTGCTGCAGGGCTTTCACATCTATGACAGCTGGTACCTGGCGATCACCTGCATGCTGAGCAGCTGTCAGGCAGCACACAGTGAGAGTTATCGCGCTCCAGCCACACCCAGGCTACACAGTGAACCCCTACAGGCTCCTGTCCATTCACCAGGTGCCTCTTCTGCAGAACCTGATCTACATTACACTGAAAGCAAGCCCTTTTCAACTCGGGTTACATCGGCCCCCAACCCTCAATCAAATCAACCACCAAATATTAACACCTGACACTGTCCCCGAGTTGTATTTGTGTAGGTACATTTGCACTGAACTGTTGCTCATCATTTGCACATATAAAGCACTCTGAACTGCTTAACCATATTCTGTTTGTTTGCCACTAAAATGCTTATAGCAACATTTTCTAAATTTTGTGGAGGTGGAAAAATTTACTTTGTACTTAATTGCAGATTTTGGCTTCTATTTTAGAGTTTGTATTTTACTAATTATATTTTATGTATTTCCATATATTCCAAGTGTCTTCTTGTGCTCTGAAGCTAAACTATCTTGTCTCACTACATACATGTATACAGCTGAGATGACAATCAAACTTACTTTGACTTTGCCTAGTGCACATATACTAGATATTAAAAATGAAAACAATAAAACTAAATGCCTTCTGCTTACCCAGAACAGCATTTGTTTAATAGCTGTGACCATATATAATTCATAGTAGATACAGGCTAATAAGCCTGAAGCTTAATAACTGAATAAAAGTGGTTAATCCACATCTGTTACGGATCACACATCATGTCATCGTCAGGGGCTGACAGTGTGGCTGCTTTTCTTTCTCTCTCTCTCTTTTAATATCTGTAACTTTTTCCAATGCCTTTCAGGCGCCTGCTTCACACCCTGCTGCATTTATTCATAGCTTCCTCCTCTGTGTTCAGGCACTCTGTAGTTATGCGTCTGGACCGTCTCTACTGTCCAGACTCGCAGCAGTGGCCCTCGTGCGGGCCAATGGAAACTCTGACCTATATAAGCGTGCAGGCAGGCCAGGCCTTCAGAGCAGCTCGCCCTGGCTTTCCCGCTCAAGCAGGACCTGCACTGGGGGTGCCTGCCAGATGACTGGGGCTGTCACTGCTATAATGGCCTGCCATCTGCTGTCTGGCACACACAAAGGCTGGCAGTGTGCGTGCAGGCACAGGGGGAGGGGCTTCACAGAGATGAGTTTGCACCCCACCACATGCTGTGTTGGGACACCTCTAAACTCACGCACACACACACACACACACATACACATACACACACACACATGCACACATTTCTAAAAGAGGGATTATGCATGGTTGTTTATGCCTTCAAAGTGTGGTGTTATCTCCATGAGTCATGTGACTTCATTTCTGCACCTTTTTATTAACAGTCAGAGGAAAACTGCAGCATTTTTAACAGAATCTCTGAATAAAACTGTCCTTTGCCTTCTAGTATAATCTCAGTTTGATACAACAGATCTTCTTGTCAAAATGACTTTCAGTGCTAACTTACCACACAATGTAGTTTTAACAGATAGAAATCTGATTGAAAAATTGAAATGCTCCATTTTGCTGTTGATCGAGTTTATTGGTGACCACATCTGAGCACACAGACCAACTTCAGTCAACAGGTGTTTGTTTTGGGCCTGCTCAGCATGTTGTTTACATTCATATACAGTCCAAAACAGAGTCAATATGTCTTAGACATCACTCGAGCCAGTGTTGGGCCACAATAGCCCAGCTTTCCTGAGTCAGAAGGAGAAATGATTTAGAGCACTTGTGCCACAGGCTTGTAATGGCCCAAGGCAGCAGAAGGCATGTCAGTGGGTCCGTGTGCCCCCTCCATTTGGGGGCAATTGAGTGAATGGGCCTGTAAAACTAACAGACTCAGGCAACAATGGAACCAAAAGACATTATTTCATGGGCGAGTGGGCCCCTTGAGCCATAGCAGCTGACCTGCGGAGAGGCCTCTTGTTCAGAAAGGGCGCGTGTCCATAGATGACAAGCTGACAGGGCAGCACCCCCACAATCTCCACAGACAGGAGTTTCGCAGTCAGCCTCAGAGACCGCACCTGCACTGCTGCCATTGGCACCTGGCTTTCAGTCAGAACCAGTGAGGGGAACAAGACTGCTACGAGTGCTGCGTCTGTTTATGACATGAACAAGGCTCTACAAGATAAGATGTGAGAGCCAATGTCAAATGATTTATTTTAGAGATATTTCGTCAAATAAAAAATTTATAAAATCAAATATAAACAATAGTCATGTCCAATGCAGTCAATACATTACAAATACTTCACATTTCAATTCAGCATCTCCATCTGTATGGTTTCTATAGAAATGGATTAATGTATATTGCATAGCAAACACCAGCAGCAGCCGTCTTAAACTTTGTCCATATTTTTAGTATGTCAATATTTGATTATTTCAAGATATGAATGCTCCACCATTTCTCGGCAAAGAGAACTGAGACCACAGCATAATGAACAAAGCGTTTTATTTACTTTTTCCTCAGTAAGTACAAGGGTCACAGATGGTTATTGGCAGGATTCAGAAAAACAGGCAAAATATTGTCATGTTTGAAATTTAACATGTAAGTGAGATCATTTAAATGTAAGTTTCATGCATTGTTTTAAAATGCTACTTGTACTTACTTCCCTCAAAACCTATAATTAGGTGGTTGAGCGTTAGAAAATAGAATTTTATATACACTTGCACCTACATTACAAACGAGACAAAAATGTACATCAAACCAAAGACACCAATAAAAAAAAAAAAGCTCTTTTAGCTGTTACCTGCATTGTTACATTAAATAATATTGTATATTACGCTATAACACATGGTGAGTGAATATCTTATGATTCATAGCCTTGTGTTGGGATTATTTTTTAGATAAATGGCTGCTTTAAAAAGTCAATGTGCTGAAATATGCAAATCCCTTCAGAAACCTCTAATACTACTGGATAACTTCACATTGAACCCTGTCTGTTCTTGCCCAGAAGAAGGCAATGCTCTGCTGGAACAGGTTCAATAGGGATCCTTTCAACTCCAGACTTTGAGACATATGAATACATTTCAATTCAGCATCTCTACACAGATCTCTGAAGGTCTGTACTTGTGTTTCTATCATTAGTATGGCCTCTTCATTTGTGTTTCTCAGTAGCAGCTAGTGCACCCATCGATTTCACCAGTAGATTTACTGAGTGAGAGAGAGGAACTCTTATCTGTTCTTATTCAGACACCATCCTAACTGTCAGTGTTTCATTTGTTTAAAAGAAACATTCAGCCACTCTTACAATAAAAAAACCCAAACAGGTTCACAAAATGTAAACACTAGAGGGGACTGTTAAAAAAAAAACAAACAAACAAACAAACAGAGACTGAGAACAAATCAACATTCAAACATTTAAAAAGTGCAATTTGCCTACATTGAACATTTGGAGGCTGAATGCTGCTACCAATATTTAAACTCACAAGAGAACTTTGGAGATGACTGCCTGCATGTTAGATTTACACCAATTAGAATAGAATGATTAGTGGCAGTGTATGTCATTAAAAACTGTTTAGAAAAATGTGTGACGGAAGGTAGCCAAATCCTTTTTTTTCCCTCAATAGGATGGAAATAAAATTAAAAAGATTCTTTTATATCTTTGCAATAAATAAATTAGTAGAGATTTAATAAATAGAACCTACAGCCCTAAATGAAAAGAGAAATCCATTTTGCCAAGGATTTGAACGTCTTGGAATCTGTTACTTCTGTGAGAATGCACATTTTAAAAATATCAGTACCAAAACATGATTATAGTAAGATTGACTAAAGCAGCTAAAATACTAGTTTAGGCTGCAGTCACAGCTGTGTCTGTCAGCAAAAAGGTAGGTTTGTTTTTTATGTTTTGTTTTTTCTCAAAACTGGACAGTCCAGGTGTTCAATAAACAACAATTGTAATTGTACATTAGAAAATAAATTACAGAACAAAAACAAAAAAGGTACCCTTCCTTTTGACGCTTCTTTGCAGATAAATGCTGTACAATACATTCAGTGAGTGTCATACTCAGCATAAACAGAGCAGAACCTTATGTTATGGTTTGAGCCCAAACAGTCGCATTGCAAGTGCTATCCAGTTCCTCTGAAAACACGGCTTGAGCTCCTCTCCTTAACACAAAACCACAATCAGTAGTGCAACACTGCCAGTGCTTTCCAATCCTTAAGACGCCATATTGGTTAAAAAAATAAAATCAAAAGAAAGAAACTTGCTAAAAACCTGGAAGACAGACTGGTATGTGATTTTTGTTTGTTCAATCAAAGGGGAAATGCACCCTATATTTTTTGGCCCCATCCTGGGCTGCCTGGCACGGACATGAGAGTGAAAAGCACCTGGACTAGAAAAATGCTTCGTGTCTCAGCATGTCACAAAGATACAACTGCCCCGCCCATGCTCTATCAACAAATGCATTCTTTCAAACTAATAAGAATTTTTACTTTTTGAAAATTCGTATTTTTTTTTTATTCAAGATGGAGTGGTTTTAACACCCGCAGTCAAATGACACGTTTTGTTCAGTTTTGTTGAAACAGAAGTACAGTGAACAAACCTAAATATGGTAAAATATTGTATTTCCCACAATATATTCCAATAAATAAATGATATCTACACTCACTGTTAGCAATGTGGCAACTTTAACAAATAATACACTGTTTGCCTGCACTGTAAATCAGTTTCTACAAAAAGCATTTGCTATAAAACAATGCATTTGAGGGTGGAGCATGAATGAGTTGAGGCAAAAAAAAGGGTTTAATTCCATTTCATTGATGTAATGCTCAAAAACCTCTACCTACACTGTCAACACCTAAAAAGTTATGTCATCTGATGCATCCACTGTAATACCTTGTCAAAGGTAAGCAAATCTAAAACTACCATCAATGTAATGTGTAATCCTACATGGAAAGCAGGCCATTTTCTTTTTATTAAAAACCTGGGTAGGTCTATGTCTCCTAAGTCTCAAAGCCAAGCCTCTAGCCTGCTTCTTTGTGTGTTAACGCAGCCTGCTATGCAATACATAGTCATATATGTAAGTCTTTAGTGAATATATACAAAGAAGTGGACACTAAGTTCCTTATGCCAGATTGTCTAAAGGAGTAGCGCAAACATGGGGCACGGACGGCTTCTCTACTGGAGTAGGGCTGGAGCAGACCTTACAGGACCAGTGCTCTTGGAGTGCAGGGCAGCTGGGAGGAGGTCAGGTAGCGCCTGGCCTGCTCAGTCATAATCAGCTGGTCCTCCGTCTTCCCATACACCACTGCCTCCCACTCGCTGCTAGCCTGCAAGAGAGATGGCACCACAGAGGTTTAGGAATTGTATTCAGTAACTTGTTAAATACATTTGATTAGCACAATTGGTTTTAAAAGGAACCGAAACAGGAGCCACTCTTAGTTGTCTGTTAGTAACAGAATGAATTACACTTACCTAGATTATTAATCTCTCCAAGTAAGAAGGAAAATAACTTCATTAGATCTTTAATCCAGTCTACATTCTCCCATTAAATCCAGAATTTCAATGAACTGTGTCTTCTTTTTTCAATGCATTATATTTTGATAAATAAATCCCATAGAATTACAATAAACTTGTTTGTCCATGTCCATGTTTCTATGGCATTCCACGTCCTATTTTTGAAAAGATTAAGAAAAAGCAGAAAGGCGTCTAACCTGAGTAGGGGTTTGGTAAGCCAGGTTTCTGTGCGCACAGAACTCTTTTTTTGCCTGTGGGCTGAGGGGGTACATGGGTGGGTCAGAGTCCTCCTTTAATGAGTCAGGAGAGCAGGAGAGCTTCTCGCGCTCAGCCAGTGGGGTCAGCAACAGAGTGCTGCTCAACAAGCCATCGTTAAGCGACTGGAAAGAAGAGAAGGAAGCTATTACAGGCTGAATAAACAAACATTTACAGACTGAAAAAAATTAGTCTATTAATTATTTCTAATATTTTGTTTTTGTAAAAAATGTACAAAAAAACACACAAAAACACACAATAGTGTTTTTTGAGCTGGTGTGGTTTAACCAGGGCTAATTGTGTAAGTCTAATTTAGAAAATGTGTTTAAGATTCTTAAAAGAGCATAAACTGAGGAATCATAAATGTGGCGTGCATTCTGTTTACAATTTATATGTTCTGTCTATGAACCTTTGAGTTCTGACAAACATCAAAAGCTCTAGAATTATTAGAAAGTAACAGCGAATTGGTAAAATATAAAAAATATGTAATCAAAAATGTAAGTAAATCCTTGGTTACTACAGAGAACTGGAATAAAACTTAAGATGACGACACAACAGAGACAGTGTTCTTACAGCAGCACTAGTGCTGACGTGCTGCTGAGGGAACAGCTGTAGACCAAGGCATTCCTTCCCCCAGCTGTCCAACAACAAGGACTTCCTCACCTTCCTGGCAGGAGCATCCATCTAAATATCATCCAAAGAAAAAATGTGAGGGAAAAGGGAAATACACAAATACCCCATTGTTAATAACAAAGTGAATTGATGAAGACTATACCTCAAAAACTCTGTGTTCAGACGGAGTTTGTCCTTGAGTGAAGATATCAGCACCTGTCTCCTCTCTCAGCACTTCTCTGATGTCCTCTTCCAGAAAAGCCAGAGGCTGAGGCTGCATACAGCAGAAAAATCTCACATATTAAACACTGGTGGAAACGTAAGACAAACTCAAATTACTGAATAAAAGGTCCTGGCTGATTTATAGAGGTTCACAGAGGTCCTCGCTGATTTAGAGACATACCACAATTTTTAATGGTCCGTGCATCTTCTCTTGTGCTGCCAGAGCATTTTTGAATGGAGTGGGAGTCCTTGGGGTGAGGTTCATTATGGACTTCCGTACCTTGGGGGTTCTGAAACTGAGCAGTTGATAATTATTATTATTGTGCTTTGCTGCATGAAAGTGTGAAACACTAACTGTATGCAGTTTGGTTAATCAAGTTCTTTCTTGAGCTCACTTCTACTTTGTCTGTTTTGAAAGATATTCAGAAATTCCATTAGGCAGTCTATGCAAGAGACCTTTTTGATGCAGTGAAATGACTGGCAAGCAGTTTGCATAATGCTACATGGTGGTTATAAACTTCTGTTACTTGTTAGCTACATTACCCATAGAATTCCTTGCAATAGGAAAAAATAAACAACAAGTAAAAATTACATTTTGGTCTGAAATGGTGTTGAGAAGCCTCTTACCCAACATTTTCCTTCTGATGTTTGGGTGTGGTTTCCCTCTGCTGTGGTGTGCTAAGAAAGCATTTCTGCCCACACACCGGTGTGGATGTAAGTGCTGGGTTGTCTAGGTTCAAATGCTCAGTGCCAGATATATTGAAGAACTAGAGCAGAAGTAGACACAAAACCAAAATCCAATTGTGATTAAAATAAACAAAACAAATTTTGAAAGCTTTGTTTGTACTGTAGTTACCATTCTTTACCTGAGAGGGAGAGAATGGTAGCCCTTTGACTGGTGTGCCTTTGGGTGAGCTGCTGGCCATGTCTCTAAAGGAACCACATTTTCTGTTGTCGGTGGGAGACTGGTCTTCCATTTCTCTTGTCTTCTTCCTTGGTGCAGATGATGGCGGAGTGCTAAATTTGCTCATAGATGGGGTGGTGTTATGAACAGGCTTCCCCTGCCCCATCCCAACTCGTGGCCTTTTGAGATCTTGGACAGCAAGACCATTTAGGTGGTACCCAATGACCTCTGCGCTGTTCTCCTGAGCTGGGTATGGTCCACAAAGGCCAATGGGCTTAGAAGGACTCACAGCCTCAGACAGGTCAAAACTAGTCACCTCACTCCAGGCTATGGGATCCTGCAGAGAAAGACACACTTACAAGTTATATTGTACTTTGCATTCCAGTAATATATTTCTTTGGCTTAAGGCTTTTGATGCATTATTAATTAAGATCATCAGCCAATACACTTCTTCAGGGAAAACACATTCATTGTATTGCATTTGTGACTTTTATTTTTCAATAAAATACATATAAAATACACAAAATAAAATAGGTATTTTAAATGTAATATTTAAAAACAAAGTATTGTTTTATTGTTTATAAAAATATTCCAATGTAGACAACTGTATATGAATATTTGTGAATTTTACCAAAATATATAAAATCAGCTCAAATCAGTTCGACATTTGAGGATTCATTTTGCACTAAACTAATTATTTGGGAGGTCAGAGATTTACAGCCCATGGCAATGATCGCAAATAAGATCATTCCAGTTATTCCTGGACAATCTCTTTAGCATTTCTGGATCAAACATTTGTACTTGATGAACAACATACTTCAATGAATAGGCACAACATGCCTTCAGGATGTATGTATGTGCTCTGCTCACCGAATCAATGAGCTCCATGGTTTCTGCAAATTCTGGAATGGTCTGCAGTGTGGACAGCACAGCGCTGGCCTCCACTGCCAGGAACTTGCTAGGGGAGACATGAGCGGGAACGGATTGAGGACGGGCCTCCTCTGGGCGGCACAGCTCAGCACCCTCCCCCAGACTCCCTGTGGTGGTCACAGTGTCATCCGCCAGACTGTCTGACCAGCTGGAATAACTATCTGGATTCTGAAGTAAAGCAAACCATTGTGTTTTAAACAAGTAAGTTCAAAGGGCAGTGGAGATCAAGTCAAGAGCAGTGATGGAATATGAGGGACAGTAATGAGGTTCAGAATGAGGGAAAGAAAACCGGGGTCTCCTGCTCTTTGAGTAAAGTCTGAAGTCAACACTACAGCAGAGTCAGCAGATACTAAACAGTCACAAAGCCTACAAACTAGTCACTTGCAGTTAACAAACCCAATTTCGATAAACTATGACGGTGAACAAAATCAAGGCAATAGCACACCTGTTTAATTAATCTATACTTAAAATGTGCAAGCTAGAGATTGAAGTTAATCAGAAATAACAATTCGCATTAAAGGGGCTATAATTAAACACTTTCTTTTATTCAGGGCCCCTTCATGCAAAAACATTAATAATTCCAGCCTCTTCATAATAAGAACTAAACAACAATTTGAATTGAACATACTGTTGGTTACTGTGCCTTCAAGACCAAGGTGTAAATAGCCTATGTTCTGACTGACTGTCCTGCAGTGTACCACATTCAAAAGACTGAAACATAAATAACATCAGGATAAATGAGTGAAGTTCAACTACTGAAGCCTGAAAAAGCAGCACTTTTTGCAACTTAGTTTCCATGTATGAACTGTATTAACTTAGTGGCTTTGAAAAAAGCTTCACATTTGAAACACATTGACACTAAATTAGCCTCTTTTCTCTAAAAGAAATAAGGGGGGAAAAAAGTGTTTTGTTCCAAATGTGTCCTTATAGTTTCACAACTAGAGGCAACAAAAATAAAGAAAACTAAAGACTATTGCCAATTTACAAAGCACAGGGGAGAAAAAAGCAAAAAAAATAATGTTTTGGCAATGGTGAAAGCAATTTATTCCAAGCAAAGTTTTCTCTTCAGGCGCTTTCATGCCGTGCACTGGAGGATGTGGTTACCGACAGCAGGCCACTATCATGTAGGGTAGCAGCGAAGGTAAGCTGGGGTCACCATATGCAGCTGTTGGTTTGGGTGTGGGGCAGGGGTGTGAGAGATAATGGAAGAACTAGTGAAGCCTACAGCACACTCTACTCTACACGCACACACTTAGGTTCTTACACGAGGGCCGAAATGTCTTCTGACTTCATTCTCGGCTGACATAAGCAGCAGCTCTAGCTCCTTAATTCGCTGCTCTTTGTCAGGATCATCATGGCTTGGCTGTGGGAGTGGGACCGGGAGGAAATCAAGAGAGGGAAGAAACGAGAGAAGAGACGAAGACAACGAGTTTACTGGCAGAACCACAAACACTTCATGGACTCAGATTCCAAATTCCACCGGGCATCATTTTGAAGTACTTTGAGTTTGTTTGTTTGTTTTTTTTTTTAAAACAAGCTCATTTTACAGCTGTATAGGAAATACTGATCTTGCATATTCCTATAGGCCTATTGTATGATCTGCAATATACCCAAGGTGTAATTCAGAAGAAGAGCAATTCATAACAACATCAGCACACACATGCGGTTCAGACACAACACAAGTGGGTGTTTCTGGTGAAACTTTTTGATTTGAGAGGAAAGCAGGCAGGCCTTTGGAGGAGGGAAATAACAAGAGAAAACAAAACCCAAAAACAGGACAGCATGAAACAGCTACACTTAGAGCTGCACTCACCGAAATGAAGCTGGAGCCCTCTGTGATGCTGTCCATGCACTGCCCACTCACAGAGCCATACGAGTATCCCGTCAGCTGCACGCAGGACACATTAGAATGACTACAACGATTCCCACAACAATCCCTATTTATCAAAGTTGCAAGCAATTGGCTGAGCAAATTGCTGGTTCTAAATAGAAAAGCCCTTTAGTTTAAAGTTGCTTCAGTGTTTTCTAAGCTGAACTGTGCTAGAAATAAAACACTATGTCACTAATGTGGTATAATGAGGTAGAAATATAGGATAACATAAAGGATAATCGTCAAACAACATTCTTTTCAGGATTGAAAGATTGATTATATATTGGATTGGTCAATTCTGACTCATATCTGATTCAGTACATCAGGTTAGTGCATCACTAGTTGAGAACGGAGTAATGAAACCTACTGCTACAGACAATGAAAGCACTGTAACCTGGGACTGGTCATTCATGAGCAGTTGGCTCTGGTTGTGGCTGTGCTGATGCTCTACAGAAGGGCAGGCTTTGTGGCGTCTCTTCATGGGCTGTTCACTGTTAAAACTTCTGCTACCCTCCTGCAGATAGCCCTCCTGCTCCACCCTCCTACGCATGGTGGAGTTCCAGTGGTTCTTAATGGAGTTGTCTGTCCTGGATGTGAGAGAGAATATATGGTCTGAATGTGGTTCCAATGGTACAATCAAACAGAAGGAAAAATGTATGATTGTCAAGAAGTGTGGTTCTATATTTGTCACACATTTATTGTCACACATTATTTATTGCTAATTATTATTACAACAACATTATGTTTCACAGACAGATTACATTTGTGCTGACATTGTATGAAAAGGAACTCACACATTCATGAAAGACAACACACATTTATTTAACTGCGTAGCACTGTACCTTCCAGGTAGCAGCTTTGAGATCTCAGCCCAGCGGTTCCCAAGGCGTTTGTGTGCCTCATATATGATGCGGTCTTCTTCCTGGGTCCAGGAGGACTTCTTCACCTCTGGATTAAGGTGATTGTGCCAGCGCTCTCGACACTGCTTTCCTATGCGCCCTTGCAGGTGTTTAGCAATGACTGACCATCGCTTGGGGCCATATTTATGCACCAGCTCTATCACCTGTGTATATACAGTGAGGGAAATTAGGTAATACAAGAGCACCTTAGTTAACCACCCTGTCACAACGATGAGGCGGTTTGTTGCAGTTTATGTGCAGTTTCTTTTCTTTTTCAAACTTTTCTCTTTATATGAATTTGGATTAAACAGAAGATCCAATAAACTGCCAGTGTTATTAAATCGTGAATATTGAACCAGTTCTTGTTGGATTCTTTAAGCACAAATGTCACAACATTACTATTCAGGGAATGCATGACTTCACCTCCAAGTTATTCGGCCCTCATCAGTGCTTACACTGGCTTGGTTTCTTATGACTCACAAGGTTACAGAAGTAACACACAGTATATCCAAGGCTGCTACAGTATTAAAAATGCACATTCCACTATTAGATATAATGTACCTACCATGTTGCATAGGGTGTTCTGAAGCTTTAGCTGCTAGCTTGGACAATCTTAGCATCTTCACAGTAATTCCAGCACATAACTTGTTTTGTTATATACCTACATGTTAATTACTACTTATTTAGGATGAGTTTTCATGAAAAAGGGGTAATGTAATTACAGCTGATGTTTCTCAGTGATCTTAGTCCCACTCAAAAGTGCCATGTAATATATTAATGGACACCATGATTCCAGCACATTTTACCTGCTATAAATCTGTATTTTGGCAATGTAGAGTTGTGTACTACAGCTTCTACAACGGGGATCTTTGTTGTGCAAAACCAACCACACAAGCTACACAAAAACTCATCTTGTTACAGTTTTATAAAAAAAAAAACCTACCAGCATTTGCCACAGCCTTTCTCAAAACTGGTAATGAGGTCTGACATCTGACATTAACTACCTGAGGGCAGAATCCTGGCAGCTCTAATGAAAGGTTTTTCTTCTACCTACAAAAGTCATGATTTCACACAGAGAACCACCTCTGTTATTCTTGTGCTGGTGAGTGCCCAGCTCATCTTACCCTCTGGTCCTCTTCTTTTGTCCAAGGTCCTTTCACCAGCTCTGGGTTGAGGACCTTCTGCCAGCGGTGTTGACATTGGCCATCTGTCCTTGTCTGTCAGAAAGAAACAAAATACCACATCAACACCTGCAGCTGGCACACACCTATAATAAAACTGGATTAATCCAATAAAATATTATAACAAATATATACCCCTCTTCCCAACCATTCACTTGCATATATAATTCTACAGTTATTCTCAACTAGAATATATTTAGATTTTATTTTTTTAATCAAACTGTTGATTTACTTACTGGGAAGTAATTTGCAATTAGTTTCCATGCCTCGGTGCCATGTTGATCAACAAGCTTCTTAAGCCTCTCGTCCTGGGCACAGAAAAAAGGAATCAGGAAGAGTCAGGTGGAGTCTTATTCCTAATACTACTGGCCTAGTTTGTTAGGAGAGTAAACAGTGCCTCAGGAAGAAAGATGACAAGCCCACTTCTTTTTCCACTGTGTAATGTAAGTGAGTTTCAAAACACTACAGTACTTTCATTTGGGTGATTCTTCAGTATAAAAAGTATGGTGAACAAATAGTTACACTAAATTTACTTGATGCAAATACATCAATGTGAATAAAATAACTTGTAATATTTTTTTTGTGTTAAAATGATGTACTTTTGAAAATTAAGTCAGTTTTAAAACCAAATCCATTACAAAACAAAGAGATGGCACAAAGACATACTGTAGAGTTTCTTAGTAAAATACAGGCATATTCATAGATACCTCTTCTCTGGACCATTTAACTTTGCCGATCATCTTTTTTGAGTTCTTGGAGTCTCGGCTGTCAGGATCTGTAGAATGACGCTCTTCATCCTCGTCCTCACTGGGAAGAAAAATATCAGAAGAGGTAAGAGCGATGTCTGAACATCTGATCTTTAATACGGATGAACAGCAACAGCATTTATCATAAATACATGTCTTCATGCAATTTATCAAAATTATTGATTCGGTTTTATGTCCTTGTTCAATGTGAACACCAAAAAGGTCTATTTCTTTCAACTAAATGATATGCTGATCTAATCCTATAAATTATGTCTATGTTAATGTATATGTTAAAATTGTGACGGAAACATCATATTTATATGAGCATATACACAATATGCTGACTAGTGCATTTTGTATTATTACCAATACTATATCAAATTAAGCTTTGCTGTAATGTTCTGCAACAGGTTGAAGCCATTCTGGATATGCATAGCACCTCAGCCTACAGGAATGCCTTGTTGCTTAGCAACATTTCCCTACATACTGAGCTCCAGAGTATTTCAGCATTGCTGTGTGTTGAGGTGATGAGTTGTCCCAGGATACCAGAGGGCAAACACAATACCAAAGCATTTGCTCAGTCCCGAAAATAAGACGACAAGTATGTTACTCTTAATTTAAGGCAGCCAGCCTAAACTGCCATATGAATTATTACTCCCCCCCCCCCTCTATGAAGTATGTAGCTGAAAGAACACTGCTGTTTTTGGGGCTAGTTGGATAAAAACGTTAATCTGAATATTTTCATGCCTCCTTGCACTCTGCACACTCCTGAGCTGTGATCTGTATGCCAAAGTCCTAGTCTGACTGAAAAGTTACAAATATGGAAATCTAAAATCCCTCTAGGCATGTTTCTGGGCCGAACAAGGCCTCCTATTGGTTGCAAATGTTATGCCCCCTATGAAAGAGGTTTTTCAGCCCAAAAAAAATGGCAATTGAATTTCAGCATAAAGCTCCCCCTCTGGGAAAGACTGAGGAAGAACTCTGAAATAAACGGCTTCTTTCTCCTTCAGAGGTGTGCTGGAGGCACGCCGAGCGAAGCTTAGCCAATGGCAGAATCAGACATCAGGGCCTGAGCTTTCAAATCTGTCTCATAAGACCAGGCTCCTCAACAAATTCTACAAAAAATATAATTCACTATCAAGAAAATGTAAAAGTACATAAAAAATTATGTTATCTGTGCAAGGATAATTTATTCAGGATTCAGTTGTCTTTTTGTATGCTAAAATGTATTGGCTGCACAGATCTGTGACCACTATCATGGTTTGGCTTAGAAAAACACTAATGTTAACCCTATAAATACAAACAGGTTGCACGGAGACAGCCTTCACTGAAGGTGACTTGAAAGACGTAACAGACAACAAATGAACGACATTCAGAAGCATGACAGGAGCCTAGAATGGAACTATGTTTTTAAAAATTCAATACACCATTTTAAATGCTCACTTTTAAAATGCATATTTCCTACTCAGTTTTCACATGGAAAGCACGCTGATTTTTTTCTAGTATTCAAACTTGGGCAACAGTCACTAGAAATAGTTTCAAGCCCACTTCCCACAAGAGGCTCACACAGAAAGGGGCAAGGGCATAATAAATAACACACACACACACACACACACACACACACACACACACACACACACTAACACACACACACACACACAGAGCTGTGCATTCATCCATACATTACGTAATGGCCATGCCTGGGCGTTTAGACTTTTCAAGCACACCCTCCATCTCTCCCATTCAGTCATTTTCATTGCCTTTTTTGGATAAGACCATTTATTTCCATGCACTTCACTTCTTACATTAGGATTGCATGGGCAACATATTATTGCTATTATACCAAGAAATATTGCAATTTTGATGTCATTCAATATGTTAAAAGGTCCATATTGCTTTATAGAGATTAAAAAGGCAATTCATTTTGTTAAATGTTTCAAAATGTACACATTCCCCAGCCATTCTGCCCACATAGGGAATTGAAATTTTAACTCATTTTCAAATCAATTTTTGTGTTGTCACAAAAACACATTTATACATAATCCTTTCTCAGCCTATAGCACCATAGTCCCGCCCCTTCATGCTGAAGTTCTAAGGAGTGTTTCAGCACCTGGCTTCTATTTGCATGAGCTACAAAACAAGGAAGAATTATATCAAAACAGACAATTTGCATACACCAATAGGAAAGGCACAGAAATAGCCTGTTTAACTCCTCCCTGTTCTATACGTGATTTTTTTTTTATTTTAAATCAATACTCATCCTGAATTGGATTTGTACAAAATAAGTCAACAGTTTAAACTTTGAATTGCCTGAATGTTACTGAATGTTATACTCATTACCATATAATCTGCAAGCTCAGCCTTTTTTCACTACAGATCTGCTGGTACTTTCCACTATACCTTTACGAGTATTTACTAGTATTGTCATTGTTAAACTTTGTCCTTTTGTTACAATAATGCTCTTGTAACTGTTTTTCACTATTGTTCATTGTCTAACTTGTTTTTGAAAATGTTATTGTCTTATTATCTTTCACTCTCTTGGTGCATTGAGCTTGCTAAAGACAAAATAATTTCCCTCTGGATAAATAAAAAAGTCTTTATTAAGTCTTTATTAAAAGTTGTGGTTGGTCAGTGTGGAAGATAATATTCAAGCAGAAGACTGGTATAATTTCCCACCCTGGGTGACATCACAGTACACCAATAAGTGTCCTACAGCTGGGACACGCAAAAGCTGTAAACGGCTTCAGATAAAACTGTCTGCCAAAATTATATAAACAGAAAAGTGTTAATAAATGATGCTGAATTAATTGCTGTATTAAATAAAGCTTGAAACACAAAAACACACAATCATCACAGGAAAAAATAGGCTGAGGGGATATGTAGAACATGGACCCATTACAAACAATTTTAAATAGAAGTCTCTTAAATTATTATATATTATTACTTAATACCGCAATTTTAAAAAAAATTTAAAAAAATTATATACCGTGCAGCCCTATTAAAAAAGTAAATAGCCATACACAAAATATATAAGACTGGTGCTGTAAATAACTTTTTCTTATATAGACTTTTTCTTATTCAAGACTTTGAAAACACATTCTAACAACATTTACTAGGATTCAATTCATTGACTACAACACATCCTAATGGTGTCATGGTTTTATCATTTTAATTTAAAGCCTTGGAGCTAAAAGTGCAACAAACGTATACATTTTAGATCGATTTTCAAACATTTTATGTCTTTTGTTATTGACTATTTGATGTGCAGATCAGGTTTTGTAACAACATCTATTGTGATCTAATAAGAACTATAGGATAAACATATTTGAATAATTTTTCCAGTTATATTGTCTAGTTAGTTTTAGCATAGTACATGTTTGTGTGCACTACAAAATAACCTATTTAACAATATATTATTTTACTTTCCTCATATTTTAAGTTGCTTTGGAAAAAAGGGTCTGCCAAATAAATGTAAACACTCAAGACTCAGGACAATATGAGAATATGAGGGAGCAGCACAAGAGGATAAGTAGTGCATTAGGAGAGGAGAGCCTCTCGAAACAGAGGAGTTTTTTGAAGCAAGGTAGGGATTCTATTGCTCTTGCCATATTAGGTAGCTCATTCCACCAGTAGAGAACCCCAAAGGAGTCTGGACCATCCCTCATGTGTTTAGGGATGGCAGAGCTGGGATGATGTTCCTTGGAGGAGTGGCAGGAACAAGCATATTGTTACAGACTATTTTATGGGCAGATCAGGTTTTATAACCAACCATCTAAACCAACCATGCAAAATAAGCTAAAATACATGCATTTTCCAGTAACACTGTGAAGTTAGTTAATGCATAATACTGCGTAATACATTTGTATGGGTTACTGAATAACTGATATAACAATTTACTATAACAGTTTTGCATGAATCCTCCAGAAATGCTTGCAGGCTCTTTATCAGCAGGGACTCAAATAATGACAGATCAGTGACAGCTCCCTACTGACCAGCACACAGTGGCAACAAACTGCTGCAGAAATTAAGGTGGCTAAGCATATTATGTACGGCATATTTGCATACCTTTCCACTAAAAGTCATAATATACGGACATTGACATTTAGATGTATCTACGGAAGTAGATATTATCTCAAAGATAATAAAAGGACATTTCCAAGAAACCCAGATAAACAGTGAAATACTTAACTCTAACTTTTGCTAAAATTACCTACCTTCTCAGTGATCAGATTAACAATTGAACATTTTGGAAATTACATAAGCTTTAGATCATACTAATTATACTAATTGCTAGGCTAGCTGTTAGCCTTCCCATAGACTGACAGTACATTTAGACTGAAGTTGCTGAAGTTACATAGCTGGTTTAAGAATAATTAAGTATTGTATGGCGACTATGTGTATTTATTACTGACAGCAAACCACTTAATGTTCAAAACTAGAAATTTGAATGTCTGGATCAAAGTTTATTGCTAATGCTAAGTTACTTACCTTAGCTAACGTGGTTACCACCTTAGCAACAAGAGTTAGTGTCAAAACAACAAAGATTTCTAGCTGTTTTTGTGTTTAAATCTCTATTTGACCAGGTTATGAGGTCAATATTACATCTATTCGGCTATTACTATTGTCTAATACAGAGTTTTGATCTTAGGGGCAACTTGTTATGAATAAAAAAATAGCTCGAGTAAGTTTAGATCGCTAATATAAACATTAATATAAACACTTAAAAGTTCTGAGTCATGGTCTCACCTTCTAGATTTCATGTTGGCCATGTCAGTGTTGCTCTTCAACCGGTGACAGTGTCGATAGTAAAACAATTTCACAGAAATAATCCTCAACAACAGCCACGTCTGGAATCCAAATAGGTGAAAATATCAGGCCCACTGACATCTATCCGGACATGTATGCATGTCAGGCAAGTGTGTGCTGGTTGTATTTCTCCATTAAAATCGCAGATGCGTGTTAGAACCAGAGATCAGCCATTCGGTCCTGTTTTAGAAGCAAACAGAGCAACAAAAACGGGTCATCCGGCTGGAAAAACTGGTTAAATTACAACAACAGCAGCCTCTTTCTGCTCCGGAAGGATCCCTGACTGGTAAAGGACGGAGATCATAAGGACAGTGCGTCCTTGAGTGTTTTTGCCGTGTGTGAGTCTCTTTTAGCCCCTGTGTGTAAGTGAGACTCTCACTGCCACTCTGATCCTCCTCTCTCTGTCCCGCCGAATCTCGCGCCCCTCCTGTCGCGCGCCTGCTCCGTTTGAATCTGCGCACGCGGCCTCGCAGCTGATTGGTCGGAGCAGAGGAGTCAATTCACACACACACACATCAGTTGACACACACATCACCATCAGTAAATATATACTCATCACTATCAATTTATACACGCCACCATCAATTTACACACACATCACAATCAATGTATACACACATTACTATTCATTTATACAAAACTTACCATCAATTTATACACACAACACCATCAATTTATACACATCCCTCCATTAATTTATACACACCACATTCAATCTACACACACATCAACTTCAATATATACACACACTGCCATCAAAGATTACACATACCATCATCAAGTAGTACAAGAACACAATTAATTTACACACACCAATGTCGAGTAATACACACCACCCTCAATTTACACACCACCACCATCAATTTACACACACATTACAATCAATTTACACACACACCACATCAGTTTATACAAACATCGCAATCGATTTAAACACACATTACCATACATTTACAAACACCACCATCATTTTATACACACATCACTATCAATTTACAAACATCAAAATCAATTTATACACACCACCATTAATTTACACACACACCACAAAATCAATTTATACACACACCACCATTGATTTATACACACATTGCCATGAATTTACACACACACCATCAGTTTACACACACCACCATCAATTTACACACACCACCATCAATTTACACACACACCACCACTTATATATACATCATCACCAATTACAGTTTTTCTTTGTTGTTTACACACAATTTCTTGTGCTGCAAACACAATGACTACAACATATAACTGATGCACCAACCACCTGAACCAATTCGGCTAAACCTCAAGCACAATTCCTGCTTTACACTCAAATTGCTGTTTTGAAACACACTTTTTTTCAAACCCTACACACAGTTCTCTGGATTGTAAAGCCAGTTGCCCTCCTTTGCATACTAACTCATCACATGAGTTAGTATGCATGTATCCAGAGTAAATATCTGGCTTTGATCTAATTTTTCCTTAGCCTTTCTTGTCTTCATCATCCCCATCCTCATTCTCTCCTCTGGCTCGGTCTCTGTTTTCAGTGTTGGCATCCTTTGCTCTAAAACTGAAGAGCTCACCTTTTGCCCTTTTTAAAACTCTGATCCTTAATTGCTATTATGTGTGACAGATATTTACCCATATGATGAGTTAGTATGCAAAGTAGGGCAACTTGCTTTACAATCCAGAGAACTGTGTGTAGTGTTTTGGAAAAAGTGTTTTATAATAAAAGGAGGAGAGGTGGTCCTAGTGTTTTACACATCAGTGATCCATTTTTGCTTATAAATGTCTACTCATGAGATGGTTTGTGTCTGTCATTTGAAAAAAGAACACCATTTTGAGAAGAAATTGCATCGTTTTGAAGTTTCAATTTACCGAAGAATTGAAGGGTTTTGCCAACTGGGTGTGTGTTTTTTTTATTTGTGTGTAGATTTCTCACAATATGAGCCCTGCTTTCAGACAATTTGTGTAAACAATTGGGAAAAACTGTAGTACACATACCACCATCAATTAGTACATACATAACCACTGATTAATATACACATCACCATCCATTCATATGCCCATCAACATCAAATTCTGTAATAATAAAAATAACATAAAAGAGTTCTATAATTAAATATGAACACACCAAGAAGCCATAAATAACTCTTTATGTTGCTATAGGCTGAGAAAGGATTATGTATAAATGTGTTTTTGTGACGACACAAAAATTGATTTGAAAATGAGTTAAAATTTCAATTCCCTATGTGGGCAGAATGGCTGGGGAATGTGTACATTTTGAAACATTTAACAAAATGAATTGCCTTTTTAATCTCTATAAAGCAATATGGACCTTTTAACATATTGAATGACATCAAAATTGCAATATTTCTTGGTATAATAGCAATAATATGTTGCCCATGCAATCCTAACTACAGAAATAAGTGGTCTTATTCAAAAAAGGCCATAAAAATGACTGAATGGGAGAGATGGAGGGTGTGCTTGAAAAGTATAAATATATATATACACACACACACACACACACTGCAAGCATATGTGTTTTACCTCGTTTGTTATACAAAAAAGTTCCATAGTATTATAGCTACTGCAAAGGTGGACCAGTTCCATATGAAAGTCATTGTATCATTAAAGTCTAACTGTCAGGCGACTCAATACTTTTGTGTGCATGTAGTGTATGTTGACTTGTGAGCATTTGTATTGTTCATCATACCAATTAACGTTTTTTAAGTTTTAGACAAATGTTCATTGTGAATCAAGAATATCATGAGAAATCTCTTCTGGGAAGACTTTACACTATGGTTGAAACATTGCTGTGGGGATTTGATTGTGTTCAGACACAACAGTAAGTAGTGATGCTGGCTGAATATTTCTGGAACAGGGATCACCAACCTTTCTGAAACTGAAAGCTCATCACGGGCACTGAGCCATACGAAGGGCTACCAGTTTCATATACTGGTACAGAGTTTATAACTTCATGTCAGTGCTTGAAGTGGACCGGAACGCAGCGGAACACAGTTTCGGAAGATCTGTATTTTCATCTTTTGGGTTCCGCCACTTTTTTTCTGCGTTCCGGTGTTGTGCAATCAATGACAATTTAGAGCACAACACCGGTACTTACTGAAACTGATCTGACGCAGCGACAGTGGCCCAAGAATATGTCGGAAAATAGAGTTCCTGCACTTATTTCTTCTAACTTCAACAGATATACAGGAGAAAGAAGTCTATTATATTATTTCAAACTTTTTATTTTTAAGTATAAACACGAGTTCTCCACTTACTCCTCGTGTTTTTGTGTGCACCCGCACTCTCCCATGGTGTATTGTCGCCCTCTTGTGGATGAAGAAATTACGTACAGGCACATGATGGTAAGGTAAGAGGGATAAGAAAGGGGGAAGTGTGAGAGCAGGTGAGTAAATCTTGGGACCCATGAAAAAATAGAATTTTGGGCAAAATTATTATTAAGATAATATTACTAGCCCCTCCCTGGCGGCGCCCCTGGGGACAGGTATGCTTTTTGAGCAACTAAACAATTCACCATACAAAAGACTGCACATACCAGCAGAAGTACCACAGTGACAAAATGTATTCATAAAAAGAAACTGAGACATGGTTTAAATAATGAAATAACAAAATTGCCATAACAGACTGTGCTGTTTAGGAAACACCTCCAGAGTCTAATTCTAACCCCTGACTTCCAAGAATCTACATATAATTGTGCACATTAATGACCCAAACATCTAAATAAGTGCTTTAAAAATCGGAGATAATGGTCTGATCATTTTTATTTAATAGAATATGCGTTTTATTTGACCTAATAATTTACAATTTATTATATTTTTTAATACAATAAAAAGTAAACACATAATAAAAGTATTAAAAATAGTAAAAGCGGACAATTTGAAAAAGTTTAATAAAGCAGGATTTTTTTGCCTGTTCAAGGAAAAGTAGCAAGCACTACAAAATGATGTGTATTTTATACATAAATAAACACATGTTCATGTCATTTAATTTGAACATAAATAAGTGCGCGTTTGTCTGTTAGTTTATATATATAATTAATATAGGTAATATAGTTCGTTAGTATATAATATTTACTGTATAGCCTGTAGATACACTTATTTTTAATATTTAATATGCAAAGAAACGGTTCATTATTAGTATTAAGCTGACAAAAGTATTTGTACTTGTATAATTAAATATATTTATTATAAAGGGTAAAGAAGCACATGTATATTTGTAGCATTAAATAAAAATGTCAATAGTTCAAACACTTATTTGTAATATTACTAATGCATCTACTTGTAATATTTAATAAGCACTGAAACAGTTAACGTCTATGTGAATTTGTAGTAATATCTCTAAACATATGTATTAATATTTATTGTATAGCTTACATAAGCATGCCTATGTATATATGTAGCATTAAATCAGGGGCGTATTAAGCTTTTCAAAAGTGGGGGGGTTCTGAGATAGGGATGCCAAATTATAAATACAATTGAATTAGTTTAATACAATATAATCTGGCATGGGTGGGGGGGTCTCATTTTAGCAAAAGTGGGGGTGTTGAATCCACCCCACCCCCTACTCCGTGTGCTACGCCCCTGCATTAAATATCAGAATAGTTAAATAGCCTACATCAGTACACTATATGGACAAAAGTATTGAGACATATCTTTTTTTCAGGGTTTGAATTTCCAGCATGACAGTGCTCCATTGCATAAAGAGGTTTGATAAATACATGGCTGCATGAGTTTGGTGTGTAGGAACTTGACTCGCCCACACAAAGCTCTAAACTCAACCCCATCCTTTGGGATGAACTGGAATGAAGATTGACAGCCAGGCCTTCTCGTTCTCGTCCATCATCCGTGCCTGACCTCATCAATGCTCTGTAGAAAGAATAAATGGACACAGGTTTCTGACAGAAACACTCAAAAATCTTGTATAAGTACACTGCTAATTAAAAAGGGATTGCTTAAACAACACAATGTAACTCAGTCACACTTCCGTGAAATCAATCTGTCCACTTAGGAAGCATCCAGGATGGCACATTGATGCACTTTTTGGCAAGAAGGTTTACTTTGTCTGTCAGCTTAGAGTCCAGAGTATGTAGGCACTACCGGGAGACAGTCCAGTGCATCAGGAGAAGTGGAGGGGGCTGTAGGAGGGCAACAACCCAGCAGCAGGACCGCTATCTCTGCCTACAAGGAGGAACAGGAGGAGCACTGTCAGAGCCCTGCAGATCTGGCAAATAATGTGCATGTATCTCCTCAAACTAACAGAAACAGACTCCATGAGGGTGATATGAGGGCTGACATCCACAGGTGGGTGTTGTGCTTACAGCCCAACACTGTGCAGGACGTTTTGCATTTGCCAGAGAACACAAAGATTGGCAAATTCGCCACTGGCACCCTGTGCTCTTCACAGATGAAAGCAGGTTCACATCGAGCATATGTGACAGGCATGACAGAGTCTGGAGTCACGGTTGAAAATGTTCTGCTGCCTGCAACATCCTCCAGCATGACCGGTTTGTCAGCGGGTCAGTAAAGGTGTAGGGTGGCATTTCTTTGGGGTGCTGCACAGCCTTCTATTTTCTCGCCAGAGGTAGCCTGACTACCATTAGGGACCGAAATGAGATCCTCAGACCCCTTGTGAGACCACATGCTGGTGTGGTTGGCCTTGGGTTCCTCTTAATGCAAGACAGTGGTAGACATCATGTAGCTGGAGTGTGTCAGCAGTTACTGCAGGATGAAGGCACTGATGCTATGGACTGGCCCGCCCCTTCCCCAGATATGAATCCAATTGAGCACATATGGGACATCTTGTCTTGCTTCATCCATGATGCCATGTTGCTCCACAGACTATCCAAGAGTTAGTGGATGCTTTAGTCCAGGTCTGGGAGGAGATCCCTCAGGAGACCATCCGCCACCTCACCAGGAGCACGCCCAGGTGTTGTAGGGTATACAGGCATGTGGAGGCCACACACAATACTGAGCCTAGTTTAACTTGTTTTAAGGACATTACATCAAAGTTGGATAAGCCTGTTTTTCCACTTAAATTTTGAGTGTGACTCCAAATCCTGACCTCCATGTGTTGATACATTTGATTTCCATTGATAATTGTTGTTTAATTTTGTTGTCAGCACATTCAACTACGTCAAAACAAAGTATTTAATACGAATATTTCATTCATTCTGATCTAGGATGTCTTGTTTTTGTTTTTCCGTTATTTTTTAGCAGTGTATTCGAATGCAATGTCGTTTAAATACCTGTTGATTGAATGTTCAGCTGTCCTAATTTTTTTGTCCATGTAGTGTGAATGTGTTTGTTACTCGTCGCTAGGAGTCGCTGTTGTTCGCCCTCCGTAGAAACTACATTTCAAGTTTTGTCCCGTGACAAATAGCTGAGGAATTTGGGATCAAAACTTCAGTAGTAGGGCTGTCTCAGCCATTTTTTTCTCTTTACTAGCTCGCAAACAAACAGTGATGGATGTTGGACAGTGTTTCTGGAGGGTTTGATATTAAAAAAGGCTCTGGGTTTGTTCTCCAGCAGCTTCGTGTCCTCCGGAGTGTAAGACACGACACGACACGACACGACACGTCAGGAGAAACGGTTCCGTGGACGAATAAGGCAAGTCACCACCAAACCTTTCTTTAAAGTCTTCAAAAACTCAGCCTGTTTAAATAATCCTATAATGAACATAGAGTTCAGTTCTGGTGCTGGTCGTTGTCTCAGCAACCAGTTGCTACAGGGCTTGGGCTTTATTATGTAATGTTTACATTTTAAATCTCCTTTATTTTTCAACTTTTCCCTGCCCGAACCGACTTAAAAATACAGATGATGAATACCAGAGGTTACTAGAAGTGCATGCGAGTGTATATATTTACATTCTCATTTACATTTTGTTGATATTTCTAAGAAGATATTTCTTCCACCAGTGTGACTTAAGGGTATTTGGCCAGAGTAAAGTTGTAGTGCTGGAAAATGAATGCATTTCCCCATCAGCTTGATATGAACAGGTTCTGCAGGCCATTTGTTGCTCTTTTAGCAGTAATGAAACAGATTGCTGGTGGCTGTCAGGTGAAATATTGTCCAGCCCTTACACTGAACTTGAGCATTTTTATTGGAAGTTAATGTTTTTCTTAGGGTTAAATCAGGCGTTAACTTCTAAGGTGTTAAACAAATGATTCATGGCTTGAAAAATGACACATACTTCCCCTTTTTTTATTCTGAGATCCGATATCCCTGAAAAAGTGTTCACAGTTTTTCATATTCTCCTAACATAATAATATGTTTTTTGGTTTATCGTTTCGTATTGGAACAAATATTGGAACAAACAAGTAATCCCAATCCAAGTCTTTTTGTATCATATATAATTCTATAACATCCGCTGAGCAAGTCTGGGCTGATTGTTTACAATGGTGGTGAAAACAGGTGTCTGAAGAGTTTAATGTATATAAATGCTTCGCCAAAGAAAGTTAAATGACAATGAATTTGCTGCATAATCCCTCAGATTGTGTTTTATCATATCTGTTCTGAGAAGATTTTGTTGTAAATACACTTTTAACAAGTCACGCTGGAATTTTACCACCCATAATTCTACTACTGCAAATGGAAATTTGAGCATTTTAATTCATAAATAATTGCCTCTTTGTATATTGTAGGGTTAAGGGTTTTCATAACATTCATTTAAAGAATTCTTATAAATATGCTGCATATTTTTATAGATTTATCGTACTGTTTTGGGAGGGGTTTGTTTTAAAACACATTTTTACAAAAATGTGGGCAGAATTATTCCCAAATAAGTTGGGCATTGCCCTTTTTTTTTACAGTCAGTAACATTACATACAAAACTCCATGTGTGCATTCATTGGATACTTTAGACTGTAAATAAATGCCTCTGTGTGAGGGATTCACACAGTCATTTTGTTACATTTGGTGGAATTGCCCTTTAAGTCCTTGGCTGTGTGACACCATCTTGGATTAGGCTCGCAGTGCATAATAATGGGCACTGAAGTGAGATTTTTTTCTACATAGACTTGGGCCTAGCTATTAAAGCAAAATAATTTACCTAGTTTCTAAGTGGCATATCAGCTTTGACTTGCTGCATGGAATCTTCTCTCCTTTGTTTTTTTTTTCTTGCCATGTTTGTTTGCAGACAGTTCTTAGTTCCTGCTTTCACTTTCAGGATTAAATGTCACACTGCCACTTGGTCACTTGTCCTAGAATGTGAGTGAACAGATGAGTGATTGTGTGCTGTGCTTCCTGATGGCCAGTCTGCAGCAAAGAGGACATGAGAATCCTTGTTCCTCAGTCAGCCGTTAGCTCACACTTGGCTGTTGCCATTAAAGGCCTTCAAAATATTTATCTATGCTGCTTTAAAATAAATCCTAGTTTCATTTTAATAAGCTTTCCAGTTCTCTGTCCTTTAGGCCTTTTAGCTGCTTCACTCCTAACAGTTTTTTCCTTCAGTAAATACAGTTTAAACTAGCACGTCAGCTTTTAACGTGCTGTGTCTGTAGCATGGTCAATTACCGGAGACAATCATTTATACTATCCTATTTCTAGTCAGAACCATGTTCCGAGCAATAGCTCACCTACTCAGATTTAGTCCATAAGCAAAAAAAAGAAGGCATCCAGTTTTTTTTTATTCATTTGTTGTTCTGAACTGCAGCTGTGATGCTAATTTGTTGCTAACAAAAACTAAAAGCCAGTAGTTACCCCAATAACTCCAACAGTTTCCATAAAAGTACACCATTCAAATCACTCTCAACTCTTCACTTAGCAGGTGCAGATTTGTTCAAGTGATTAATAACTTACTGTGAGTTATTAGTGGGCTTTGTCAGGATTTGGTTAGCACATCTGCAGTAAAGCCGGGGCAGCTTTTGAACCACAGGAGTACAGTTAGGGCTGTGCAGTACATCTTTACCGCAATATTAACTTTAGCTAAATCCGCATTACAAAGGTTCCAATATAAAAGTGAGCCTCTAAGGTTGGCTCAATGTTTTCTGTGCTGAGTGTCCTGATCAGCCTCACACTCAGTGAGAGCCACCAAATGTAAATCATCTTGGAAAACGCTTGAAAATGATTTTCCATGGCGGTCATCCTTACACTGTAGATGTGACTTTAGAGATTATGTTAAAAAATACTGTAGTATACCATTAATCTGAAAGTGTGTGTAGAGATGCAGATCATGACTGAGTCGGTTTCTAATGCTTTAGGACGTCATCTTTTTCTGTCAGGAAAAATGGACTCCATAGCTGTGCCCAGTGGACGCTCTTGTTAAAATTCCCCACCAGAGATTTATACACAGGTATCAGCTGCGCTAGTGGTTATCCCTGACACATTGCCACAATTAGCAGGTTTCATAGTAAAGCTTTGTGACTGTTAGTTTTGAATCTGCAAGCTCTGTGGTTAGTAATGGTATGTGTGGCTTACAAGATTGTTGATAGTATCTGGTATCACAACGTTTCCCTGCACAGGTAAACCTGCTGACCTGAGATACACCTACGATAGAAATGAATGAATAGTTGCTTTAACATCACTGGATTCATCCCAGTCAACTGTTTTACTGTTCTTGTATTATGTTCAGGGAAACATATCTAAATTATTGTCATTGGTAATCAGATGTCAATGAGTTCAAGCGGACCAAACACTGGAGATTCCTTTAAAAAAAATACATTTGTGTTACATTTTAAGATATTTGGGTTTCTCCCTGACTAGCATCTAAAATCTCTGATGTTCCTCTCTAGGTCATGGTAATAAGTAAAGACTAAAACTGTGTTCTTCATTATCATTATAGTCAAGATAAAGAACAGACTAGCTTTTGAGAGCCATTAATAAAGACATCGATAGAAAAGAAATGAAACTGTTACAAGCAGAAAACAGTCAGTGTGGGGGATATTGGAGACTGTTTACTAAGTCTCTTGTTAAAATGCCATTAATACAGTGCCATCTAATCACTCTAGTTTTTCTTTAGTCCAGAATCACATGGAGGTGCTTTGAAATATGACAACAGTCTGTTGAAGTGCTTTGCATTCCAGATCAATGGTTTGTAGGTATGGGATTTTTTTTTTCCTCAGGGAGAAAAAAAATGTTTCAGGAATGTTAACAAGCGTGTTCTCGTTGTAATTTTTTTTCCATGTGGAAGAGTACCAGGCCCATGAGAGCTACAAGGCAACAGTGAGGGTTTGTTTATCCTTTTCCTTTTTCAGTGGGCTGGATTGCATTGTCAGGATTTGGGTAGCATATCTGCAGTAAAGCCAGGACTGCAATTCAAACTGCAAGAAGTAAATCAGGTTCCTCCACTATAATGCAGTTTAGAGAATGGGCTCTCTTTTTTTTCTTCACAACACAGGCTACTAAGGAATGTGACACATTTCAGGTACAGTTCAGGCTGCACAGTACTTCTTTAACACAGTATAGTCTTTGCAATACTCGCACTCATAGGTCGCAATATGAAAGTGAGCCTCAAACCAAACACTAAACTTTTTATGTGCTCTGAGTATCCTGGTCAGCCTCAGTTTCTGTGGGTATTGTAGCCCTAGTGGGCTCATTTTTCCTTTTCACAACATGGACTACTAAGGAATGTGAAACATTTCAGGTACAGTTAGGGCTGAACAGTATGTCTTTTCACGATATTGGCTTTGCAATACTCACACACAAAGGTTGAATCTTAAATGAAGAAATACATTTAAGGTAAATATAAAGATCAATAATATGGTACATCGAACACAGTCACACTATTTACCATTTAAAACAGACATGTGGTTGTTTCTGCTGTAGCCTTTACACTGTATAACTGTTTGGGTTAACTTATTTCCATAACCTTTAAAATGTTTGTGAAGTAGTAACACTTTTAATAGTTTTAAAATAAAACATTTTAAGGTTCCATTGTGTAATATGCTGTAAATCACTGCACACACATTAAATTTGTTTTCACACTGGTTAATTTAAAATATTTGCTTAAACCAGCTGACCATAAAATAGAAAGTTTAAATGTTTTAATATGTTTAATGCTTTAAATCATATGTTGTTTAAGATACTCACAAGACCCATCATCCATTGATACTCCAAACTTTATTTATTAAGCTTATTTAGCATTTTATTATTGTGGTTTCTCCACGATCACTGCAGATTCCGGCTGATGTACTTTGAAATAACTGGTTTTATCAAATTTGATTTTAGCACATTGCTGCACAGTAGCATTAACAGTATTTTAAACTTCCTCTGGCTAATTTTAATAATTGCTGTTTATAAATTACAGAACATTTAATTACTGATATTGTTTTGGTGCTCTATGTTAAATGCATTGTGACCAAGATATAAGACACCACAAAGTTTTGCTTCCTGAACTTGTTCAGTTGTTTCTTTTTCTGCGTTATTGTTCAAATTGAACTTCCTTTCAATAAATTCTGAAATCCAAATCTAATGCTTGTTGTTTTAGTGTGTTTAATTAAATTTTACATAATTTAAAACTTCTTAGTGGAACTTCAAAGTTGATTGTTGTCCTTGTTGAAAGACATTCACTAAGCAAAATTCTATGACTTCTAGCTGTGAAACATTCTAATAGATTCCTCCCAGAAGTCCTCATTTCACTCTTTCAGGATCTCTGCTAGATTCTTGTATCTTCCCTGTTTGATAATCCACTGAAGGCCATGGTCATCTCTTCTGTTGGTGCATCTTCTCCTGCCACATTATGCCCTTCCACTAGACTTTCCATTGATATGCTTGGGCACAGCACTCTGTGAACAGCCAGCCTCCTGAATATTTGTGTCTTACCCATTCTATGGAGTGTATCAATGATGCTCTTCTGGCCAGTTGTTAAGTCTGCAGTCTTCCCCATATTAAAACTAACTGAGACAATTGAACCAAAGTGAAGCAATTTAACGACACTTGGGAAAACCTCTGCAGGTGCTTTGATTTTAGTAGATGAGTTGTGTGTAAAACTCAGTTTAAAACATTCATGCCCTGTAAAATTTGGCTTGAGTTCCTGTTTTCATCAATTTTATGAGCTGGAAGCCTAAATTATGTACAAATAAACATAAGTTTTTCAGAATATCATATACATTATAAACACGTTATTTGTGCCTTTCCGAATACCTTATTTGGGTTCGGCTCCACCCCTAATATAAATGATATATGTTAGCCTGATTTGTTTGAAAGGAATAAAGGGAAGTTGGAAAATGTTCAAGTAAGAACAGACTTGGTACATAAAACCACAGAAGCATGATAAGGGAAAATAATGAAAAACAATAATAAGTTAGTATATGGGCTCTGCTTTGTTTTATGGTAAATCATATATTAATTGGAGTTTTCAGCAATATAATGTCAGTGTGCATTTCTGACCATGTGGTGCACTTGGCATTTTTGCAGACTATCAGTCTAGGTACAGGTATGTTTACCAGTGGCTTCTGTGCACTGTGAGGGTCCTGCTGTGCAGCAGTGGTGTGACTCCACCTGCCCTCTGTGCCAGCAAGGCCTACCGAAGGTTATCTAAAAATATCTCATTTCCAACAGAGGGGAAATAGAATGTCGCACGCTCAGTGTGTGAGCATGTGTGTAGGCAGACAGTAAAAGACCAAGAGAGGGAAAGAGAAATTGTGTAGGTGTGTTTCTTTGTGTGCGTGTTATGAGGTGGCATTCATGATCTTACTCTCAGCAGGAGAAGGGCAAGAAGGAGATCAGGTGGATGAAACAGAACACAGTAGTAGGGATGCACACTCTTTTAGTATAAACTGTGGTTTTAATATTAGAATTATTGGTATGATGACATGAAGTGCTTCTAGAACGGCACCTTGTCAGCACAGTATGCAATAGTTTTAGAATTGTATGCATTTATTTTAAGTAAGGAATTTGTGCAAACAGTGTACTTCTAGACTGCTAGTGACATTTTAGATGTTTAAATGTTTTGTCTGAATTTTTTGACAGATGTTGTATTTTTTTAAAAATCACATTTCACGGGTTTTACATTCCAAGAGCACCCACATATAGTGAAAAAACATGTTGTGATGTGGTAAAAAAAGAAAAAATCTATTATTATAGTATAAACCCTAAAAAGGCCCCCAAATACACTCCAAAAACATTTTAATTACATTTTCAGAAAATGTAAATGTAAACCTGTATTAGTAGTGTACAGTTTACACTGAACTCCTGCAGTGCTAGAATGTAAAATACTGATGTTACCCCTGTATAGACAGTCGTTTTCTTTCGTATAAGCAGGGTTAATGCAGAAAAAAAATCATTTAATTTAGAGTAATTGTTTAGAAAACAATTGTTATTTCGGTTCTCAGAAAACATCCACATTGGCCTGAAACCACAACTGCTGATCTGCTGATAAAGTGGGGATTTACTGTATTGTACATGACACAATGCCTATTTTTCTGAGAAAGGTACCTACTCAAATGTTGTTCAAAGTTATTTTATTTGACATGCTTCACTGAAAAGTACACCATCATACTCAGACTGCTCAAACATTCTAAATCCCCACAGCAAATATACATTAATGTAGTAATTAGTGTGCCCTGGCATGAATTCTACAACTCGCTTGAGGTCTACTAGAGGGAACATCCTTTGTCTAAACTATATTCCCTCAGTCTAGGTTTTGAATTTTGCCATGTCCGTCCAAAATCCAGAATGTATGTTTAAGCAGGTGGACATCTGGTGACTCTAAAGGCTAGGGAATTCGATTAGCTTCGTTTTCATAGTCCTTAAACGATCCCGTGACCCCCTTGTGGAGACTTGTGTCACTCCCATTTGGGCAGAGGTGCTTCATACAGGATAAAGGTGACCAGTCAGCATAACAATATTGATTTGTAGAGGCTTTTAGCTCTCAGGACCCTAGTAGCCTTGCTCCATGCCACCGAAATGCCCACCTCAGCATAATCAAGACAATAGACCCTTTCATTATAAGAGTCAAGCATTCAAGCCCATGTCATTCCCTTGGTGAACACCACACATGCACTCGCCCACTAGTGGAAAGTACAGTGATGGAGAAAGCATCTTATCATTTCTAAAGACCAGTGCTTATGTTTTCCCATTGCTGACATCTCACATGGTCATTCATTTTTGTAATGAGGGGTTAAGTCCCTGAAGCTCTATTATATCACTGTGCATTTGTGATCCAAGTGCCACTGCTGATTGTTTTTCCTCGCATCCTATGCTTGTTGTATATAATTTTTTGACCATAATTTCCAGCTCTGTTAATCAATTTTTTTTTCTCACAGACCTAAAAGCAGATACATTAGTCACTCTTAAATGTCAGTCAGGTGAGCAGTCTTCGTGACTGAAGCTCCCGCCATCTGTTCCTCAATAATGAATCTTTTTACATGCCGCAAAGCACCTGTCTGGCTTATTTACTTTTTACCAACATGACATGACTCAGAATGTGTGCTATTGCAAGCTAGATTTTTACTTGTTCCCCTCTCTGACATTTTTAATTTTGTCCTCTCTGACATTCTATCTATTTCAGCTCAGCCAAATCTGTCGTGAAGAGGACTTTTTCTGTATAATATTTTGACATATGCTCAATGTTATTCCTTGGGGGGGGGGGGTTTACATTGACATCTTTGTAAGAGCTCTTTGAACAGCACAAAAAACAATTTGGCAGCCTCTTTTTAAGAGCGAGGTTATTCCTGAAAGCCATATAGGACAAGTCAGAGAACATGTTCAAAATTTCTTGACTAATCATCTATAGCCATGTTCTGATGTTGGTGGTAGTGTGTTTCTATCTGTATTTCTGAGTGATTTTTCCCCATTTTCCTTTCTCTCCAGTTTTACCTGGCTGTCCTGGCAGGTTAACAGGAGCCTGGCGATGCTCTTTAAGGGAGCCAGTGTAAAGGCCTTTGACATCGAGTTTCGACGCCTGTATGCTGTGTCCAAACCGGTGCCGGAATTCTCCACAATGGAAGATTCAGTTTTCCTAAATACTCTCCCACAACTCATGGAAGCACCGACTCCTAAATGCCCCAAAGATTCCAATGCTAACGTGATTTCTTTGAATCTCCCGTGGCTCCAGAACCCCTCCTCCCCAGCTCCTCTACTCTCTCCTTGCCTTCCTAGGCAGCAGGTTCTAGGCACCAGGACGTTGACATCCCAGTGGCTTCCGCCGAGGATCCACCGCCTGGCCGTTTGTCAGCGTTTCTTCTTTGGAAATTATAACTTTGGGAACTTTCCCAGGCACTTTCAAAATCCCAGTCACCACTACCTCCACGGAGGGGCTCTTCTGAACACTCAGCGGCTTTCGCACACCAAGCTAAATGGCTGTTTGCTCAGGGAACAGCTTTAGATGGTGCTGTAATTTACTGTAGTCCAGCTCATACAGTACATTCACCGGTCACACAACAAGCAGTGCGGAGAAATAGACAGGACCTCAGCATAACGGTAAACTACAAAGTGCACCAAGTGGACATTAGCTAAAATAACAGAGGGGTACATACTGCAGTGGTACAGGAGACCATTATTTACTTCAAATTTTCCAGTTATTTTGTGGAAAAGTAAGGAGTTGATTAAAGCATATAGTAAACTATGTACTATTTACCATATTTTCAGTTTTTGACAATAAATATGACAATACTAGCCAAGGCCATATAAACGACCTACCTATCTCCTCTTACTCTCTATACAGAGAGAGGGAGAGAGAGAGAGAGAGAGAGAGAGAGAGAGAGAGAGAGAGAGAGTCTGATGAGAGAGATGGAGTTATATATAGAGTGATTTGGAAAAAGATAGAGTGAGAGAGTAATAGAGAGAGTGGGAATGAGAGAGTAATGAGAAATAGTGAAAGAGAGAGAGAGGGAGTGATAGTAATAGAGTGGGAGTGAGAGAGAGTAATGAGAAATAGTGAGAGACAGAGATATAGAAAAAGAGAAGGATAGAGTAATAGAGAGTGATATAGAAAAAGAGATAGAGGGAGTAATAGAGAGATAGAGTGAGAGATAGTGAGAGAGAGAAAGAGAGTAATAGAATGAGAGAGAGAGAGAAAAGGAGAAAGGAGTGGGAGAAGAGAGTGGTTGGATGAAACAATCGTTGTATATAAGAGACTCATATACAGGTTTTGGTATATAGTAAATCCCCTGAAAATCATGGGGGGGATTTTTCCATTTTTCAGAACAAATATTAGTCCAGTTCTATGAGAAAATCCGCAAAAGTATTTGGCCTGGACCTTGACCCGCGGCGGTTTTCTGTAGTTAGTATAAGTATAGTTTTAATCACAGCTGTTCGTGCAAGATTTTAATTTGTATTTGTTTCTGTTTCTGATGAATAAAGTCATAAGAAAGTCACTGACCTTACTGCATATATTACAGTAACAATTACATTCAAGCACATTCATAATTTATTCTCTTTATTAATTATCTGTAAACACCTCAGTACAACTCATGCAAAAACAGTCCAATTATTATTAAAAACAGCAGGATTATCAATAAGCAGTCATTTTTTCCGTTTAAATCTGAAATAAGAAATTCCACAGTGTACAAGTGCAATGTACATAAATACATTAACAGATCACAGCAAATATAAAAAAATCTTCCCTCCTAAAAAACCTAAACATGGAAAAAGCTTTTTAATTCACTATAAAGACCATCATTAAAACATTCATCAGTATGCGCATACATTTAAATACATTCCTTTATGGTCAAATCCTTTGGGTTCATGTTCCCCTTATCACTCGATCTATAATTCTTCTCTTCCGTCAGGAGACGCGTATGTAGTTTGTTCCACCACCGCTCCTCAAAGTCCTTGATGGTAATACCTGATAAACTCTCTCCATCCTGGTTCTCCTCCCTCATTTTTTCCGGGTTCAAATCTTCTGCCATGACCTGAATAAACAATGACGGAATGGACTTTTAAACCTTTAACCCTCAGACAAATTTTATATTTAATAATATAATGGTTACTGTATTTAAACAGTTTTTATTATTTTCCTCGACAGGAAACTTGGTACCCAAGAAAATACACTAAAATCAGGCCCTCCTATTCGAGTACAGGACAAACATAAATACAATGAAACAATGAAATCAACCAATCATGTTTTGATCTACTGTTTTCCATCCATCTATTACACTATGAGGACAAATGTATTGGGACACACTTCATGCTTCAACAGACCACGACATTTTGGACAACGCCATGCTTCAAACTTCCAATTTTGGGGAAGAACCTTTTCTGTTCCAGCAGGACTGTGTCCCAGTTAGGCTTGGGCGGTAATATGGTAATATGGTATACCGTAGGTATCTAAAAATAACAACGGTATCAGTTTCAATACCGTTATACCATCGTAAAAACAATACACTCTGTCCGTAGGCAAGCCAAATGACTGGCAGTAGTACGTAGCAGTAGTAGTCTTAGCATTAGCTCTCTCCAAACCTCCAGAGGGGCGGAGTCTCAGCACTGCACCCGGCTGTAGTGTGTGTGAGAGAGCTGGGAGACGTAGGAGAAGCAGCTGGGGTGATCTGGGTATTAATAGGGCTGGAAATAGCGATGATAATGGTGGCTGGGTTTATTTTGAGAAACAAATTGTGCAAAAACTTACAACTGTCATTTACTGTAACCTAATTCATAAGTTTGGTTCAGTCAGTGATAAAAAATGTCATGACCATGTAGCCCAAGTTCTAGGCTTGTATTCAATAATAAATGGTAAAAAAAAAAAACTGCTTCTTGTAACGTTTGTATGTATGTGCAATTAAATGCAATTAATTCGATTAATTAATCACCACACCAATTTAATTAGATCAAAAATTTGTATCGCTTGATAGGACTAATTGTAATATATCCTATATTCTGACCAGTGTAAAACTAGTAATATATCTCACCTCAGAGATGGTTTTAAGTGTTTTCTCTTCCAGCTGCAGCCTCTGCAGAGACTCCTCAGTTTCTTTCAGGGCCCTCATGCTCTTCTCCAGCACGAATGAGAACTGCTGAATCTTCAGTATCGCAATCAGCAACCTGAAAGCAACAGAAAACGTCTTCTCTATTCTCAGAGCTTGCCAAAGTGTGTGGTGCTTTCAACGGTTTGCCCAGGTAAAACTGAATGGACAGACCAATGAACAAACCCAAACAGACCTTGCTCTAACCAAACACATGGAGGCTTTTAAGCGTGACATGCTATTCTCTTCCTGCTGTGGCTCCAGAGCATCCCTCGGATTCTCCGGGCTGGTGGAGGACTCCAGGGCGGTTTGGTGGATGGCTGCCAGCTTTAACCAGTGCCATGGATTGAATGGGTGAATGGAACACAGCCCCTGTAGACAGGAGATGCTCTTCTTCAGCTCCCCAAACTCCTCGTAGATATTCAGTTCCAGCTGAAGGGTGCAGGTGAGGTGACAGGTGTTGGTCGCCTCTTTCCTCTGTCAGAAAAATTATGAGATAAACCTTTATTAATATATATTTGCAGCACTATGGCAGAAAAGCTATACGATAGAACAAGACAAAATATAAAAAGCAGACTTAACTAACATAAAAAATTTGTATATTATATATATGATTAATCTATTAAATTCCCAGCCC
>JBBKCR010000001.1:8535191-8547961 GCA_037577295.1 Ladigesia roloffi
TAGTTTTCTGTGAGAAATAATTGATTTCCTCAAAATATTTCAGGGGTGCCAAAAATTATATATATATATATGTGTGTCTGTGTCTGTGTCTGTGTCTGTGTGTGTGTATAATTTCTGTATATAATTTATGAATATTGTTTTACATACACGTTATATTACAAAAGGTGTATTTGGTCATATTTGTATATAGCCCACCCATAGAGTGGAAGTACATCTCTGCGTGGCCGACCAGGCCACAGCTTGCTCTGTGCACATGTTGGCCTTGATTAGTGACCCCACTGGGGTCTGGTTGCTGTCACGCCAAGCTCTCCCACTGTTTTTGCTCTTCCATTCATGCCGAGCGAGAGTGGAAGCCCTTTCATGCACCGCACTCTGCTCCTAACAGGATTGGCGAACGATGACGGAGGACCACTCTTGCTCTTTGACATGCTCTTTCTCTCTGTTCTGAACAGCTCTAGAATGGAGAATGCCAGTTGCGCGCTTGAGCTGTGTTCCAGAGCAGAGCACTGAAGAACCGCTGCTACACTGATCTGCCTTTTTCTGAGCCCAGCAAGCCACAGCTCTCAGGATGGACCCCAGCTGCCCTAACGTCAGCATTCCCTGCTACAATGAGCAGAGAGACAAGAAGAAACGCTACACTGTAAGTGATTATTACCTCATTGGCTGCTACCATTATTCATGACACTGCATGTGTTCTGCTTTTGTTGAGTGTTTGGCGATCTGTTGTCTGTATCAATACATTGAAATGTGGTGGTTGCTGCAGATTATTTTAAATGAATGCATGTGAGATTATAATGATCTTTGTTTTAAGTCTGTTTGTGTCATTAAGTTTTCACTTTAAAATGCTGTGCTACCCAGCTGGACTATATAGATATGGCTAATCGAATTTAGTCATGTTTGAAACTACAACAACAATGACCTTCCCACCCTATGAATGTTAGTGTGGTTATTCATCAAGAAATGATGTTATCTTTTGCAACAGTGTGATATTTCACCCACACACAAAACGAACATCATTTGGAATGAACAATGCATTCTAAATTTAGACATTTGTGCACCACAGTTTCTCACTTGGTAAAAGGGGAATTTTTGTAAATTTTTTAAAATGCTATGCCAGTAGTGGTTTAAAACAATACTGATTTTAAGTATGTTTTTACTGATTTTTAGCAGTATGATAAATAACAAAAAAGTATTTAGCTTCAGTGTAATAGTAATTTCCTTGTTGCTTCAGATTATACAATCTTAATAAATTCCGTATCATTTCTGACCAGTTAACTTTTATAATATTGTAGAAGATTTGCTTCCAAGTATTTTTTAATTAAAGGAAACGCAACAAAACCATCCAACTTTATTAATACATTAAATGTCAAACAGTCTTGTATGTTTTACCCTTGAAATAATTTGATTAAGAATACTTTAACTCTTGTACTATTACCTTAGGTTTACAAAGTGATGGTCAGTGTTGGAAGACATGAGTGGTTTGTCTTCAGGAGATATACAGAATTCGATAAACTGTATAATACAGTAAGTATGATGCACTGTGAATACAGTTAGTGTATAAGAAATGGCTGTATAATGATCTCATATGCATATATTCATATTTAATATAGCTTAAGATGACACATGATTTGTCAAATCTCTTAGGACTTACCATTTTTTTATAACTGGATCTAGCTGAGTTTTGTGTGTGGGTATTTGTGTGTGTGTGTGGGGATGGGGGGGGAGTTGGGGTTTAGTTTTTTTCAAATCAGAAAGCAGATTAATAGCTGAAAAACAGTGATGAATTAGACATGTTTTAAAAGACATGTATTCTTACTGCAGTTGAGAAAACAGTATCCTGCATTGAATTTGAAGATACCTGCTAAGAGGATATTTGGTGACAACTTCGACCCAGGTATGAATAAAACCTATGCACTGCTGAACTTTGGTGTATTGTATTACAGTAGTGGAGAAATAGTCTATGCAGTCATCTGTTATGCCTTGTTTCTAAGGATGCAGTTGGGTGTCTTTGCTGCATTCAGTTAAATAGAGATCATGTGAATTTGACAAATAAGATTATCTGTCATGCAAGTGCATACTACATATCTGTAAAAAAAAAAAAACTTATTTTAAACATTTTGCTCACCATTTTAAATCACATTTTATGCTGTCACTTCCAGCATTCCAACATTAGACTCAGGATTAGCTTTTTAGCTCTTTAATACATTGATATATTGAAACTATTAAACTGTGCAGTTGTTTGGGGCTCATGCGTAACCAGTTACAAGGCCAGTGAATGGGCAGTATTTCTTTCATTCACCAGTCACCACTTGTGTAATTGAATGCATGTGTTAGCTATTTAAACATGTGCTAAAGGCCTGTGTAAGGGACATACAAATGCCGGTGCTGTTGCATTCTCTTGTAGGCACTGTTGGCCAGATGGATGGAAAGCAGTCATTCATAGATTTTCAGTGGAAGCTTGAATATTAAAAAAATACAGTCCACCCCCGAAATTCACAGGGGCTCTGTTTCAAGAGCACCCACGAATTGTGGAAAATCATAAATTTGTGATGTGGTGAAACAAATGTGTATAAAATCGTATTTTTATAGTCTAAACCCTAAATATGCTCCACAAACACTTTAATTTCATATTAAACCCTTATAAGAATGTAACAGTTTACTCGAGATAGCTCCATACGGGAAAATGTTATGATGTGGAAATGCTGGACTGCAGCTGCCAGTATTGTGTCACAGGGCAGCAGCCAATCGGCAGCAAGTAGAAATGAATAATGTTCTCAGATTGGCTACTTTCGTACCTTGCCTGTGAAAAGAGTAGTATTGCACCATCTCAAGGTGCATTTTCTTATACGGTTGCTTCATATATGGTTGTGTTTCCTCGACAATACTAAAAGATGTATACAGTTATATTTTATATGGAAATGTAGCTGAATTTACATTAATATTTGTTACAAAATTAGTAGGATATGTTTTTCTAAATTTCTCAATAAAATCCATGAAAACTGGTATATTTCCACAAAAAAGCAAAAATTTTGCGTTTGCAGACAGTTATTTGGTAGGTTTTAAGAAAAAACCCACAAAGGATTTTGCGGGGTCGATTGCAGTTCAGCATATTCTTGCATGTCCAATACTATGACATATTTGGGAATCTTACACTAATTTTGCCCTTGAATTAATTTCATTATGAACACGTAACTATTGTACTATTGTTTTAGGTTAAATATAAGTGGGTTTCCCTCTTTCTCTAGAGCAAAACCCACTGACTTTCTTACATTCTTTGGGAAGGTACCATGATTTTTTAAGGTACCATGTCGGTAGCATGTAGCTTAATACCAGATGATGGAACCCAAAAGGCAGCTGCATCATTGCAACAATAATACATATTGTCAATGTGACTAGTATTTTTCATTTTTAGATATTACCATTTAATTATTTATAATTTTGGGGATTAATTCATATTCATATTCATTTTCAATGGACTAAAATCCCTTATATGTTCCACATCAGAGTTTATAAAGCAGAGAAGAACGGGGTTGCATGAGTTCATCCAGAAAATCGTGTCCCATCCCCAGCTCAGCAGCCAGTGAGTTCATCAGCCAATTATTCAGTGTTTTACCAAAATTATTATTCATGAACAGTCTTTGTGACAAGTTGACCAGATTTATGCAAATGTGTGATATCATATAACATGTCCAGCAAAAAAACAGGCCCAGCAAAAAACCTGTCTTCATTAATGGAGATTTTTCCTTTTTTTGGCACTGCAATAACCAGAAGAAAGATCTTTTATTAATGTGAGGGTGGGCCATTTCTATGGATACACCTTAATAAAATGGGAATGGTTGGTGATATTAACTGCCTGTTTGTGGCACATTAGTATATGTGAGGGGGGAAATTTTCAAAATGAAATAATAAATTTATGTTAAATCCAAGCACACCATTTGTTTTCTTGTGAAATTATAAATAAGTTTGATGTGTCACATTACCCTCTTCCTATTGAAATAACAAAAGTTGGATCCAAAATGGCCAACTTCAATATGGCCACCATGGTCACCACACATCTTGAAAAGTTTTCCCCCTCACATATACTAATGTGCCACAAACAGGAAGTTAATATCACCAACCATTCCCAATTTATTAAGGAGTATCGATATAAATGGCCCACACTGTACTTATCAGCAGTGGTTTTGTACTGCTTCAGTCAGACTACTAACATGGAACTGCTCTTCATTCAAACACACAGCCCTGATGTCCGTGATTTTCTACAAATGGGCAAATCAAAAAACTTCTCAGATGCCTCAGAAGATGAAGATGAGAAGGTTTGTAATAGTTAATGTTTAATTTATTCTCAGTTTTAGGTTTGGTAGACATGGTGGTTTGTTTTTAGACATTGGTTTTGTGTTTTTCAATACATTTGTGTAACCTTGACACAGACCTAACACGTCTGTGTTATTACCTTTATAGAATAGTGCTACCTCCAGAAATATTAACCTGGGACCTTCTGCAAATCCTCAGTAAGTGCTGTTTTCTGCTATTTTTCTGATTGGTATTGTTCTGTTTTAGTATTCTGCTTAATCTGGAGTGAAATATAAGTGGACTTTCCCCTCTTTCTCTAGAGCAAAACCCACTGACTTTGACTTTCTTAAAGTCATCGGTAAGGGGAGCTTTGGAAAGGTATGTTTGTGTGTATGATGCCCTACTGTGATTAACAAATATCTTAATATGGATCTTTATGAAGAAAATTAACTATACCTGTATTTGAAACTGCAAGTGAGTTACTACATTATGTGAAGTGTGGTAGCATCAGTTCTCTAGGTAGTGAAAGCCTTTTTTTCTGAATTGTGAATTGTGTTGTGCTTGTGGCTTTGCAGCTAATAAATGATGGGCTTTCTTACTGAGAAGTGAGAGTCTCACAGGGTTTAGGTTACAGGGCGTTTCTTCTGAGACTGGAACTGTTCTAACCCCCCATGCTTTCTTTCGCATGAAAAGGTTCTCCTTGCAAAGAGGAAACGAGACGGGAAGTGTTATGCAATCAAAGTCCTGCAAAAAAAGGTCATTTTGAACAGAAGAGAGGTAATTATCTATAATTGTGGAAGTGCCTTTGCAAATTGAATTGCATTCAAAGTAGCGTGATGGGTGAACAGATATTCAAATAAGTTAGTGTTTAAGCTTGATAAAACATTTCAGAACCTGTTTCTATTTCACACGAATTACAGCAAAATCAATTTTTGTATAGCTATGCACTGGATGCAGATATGTTTCCTCATATTGAATGTAAATTTGAACATAGACTTAGGGTGTGCTCACTTGTCATTGCCATTTTTTTCTTTTACTAATAACAGCAAAAGCACATCATGGCTGAGCGCAATGTTCTGTTGAAGAACGTGAAGCACCCTTTCCTAGTTGGATTGCACTATTCCTTCCAGACAACGGACAAGCTATACTTTGTCTTGGATTTTGTCAATGGAGGAGAAGTGAGTAGTTTGTCCTGTCTGAACACCACATGTCCTCTGGTAATGGAAAACCACCAGCAGTTAAAACACAGGAAGTGGGGCAAACCCATGTGTACAGTTATGTGATTTAAAATGTCAATATTCAGCAAATGAGGCCGCCATAGCGTGAATGTCTGTTTATACCGCTGTGGCCTAATTTGCTGAATACTGACTGATTTTTGAATGACTATAATGAATTTTTAGGAATTTACTTGTAAGTGACTTAGTTTCCCATTGTAGCTGGGTGATTATTTGTGGTTAAGATGGTGTGTGAAATTGTTTTGTAAGTTTGTCTGAAATATGTTTGCTGTAATTACAGCTGTAGATTTAGACTTTGAAAACTACTTCCGAAGTTTTAGACGAAGTTCCTAAACGGTTCTTGTCTAAAAAATGAACATATAAACTTTCTGTTAACTTTTGCATTTTCCCAGGTCTTTGCCACTTCTTTATCGTTTTATCTACAAGGTACAAAGTCAGTTTGAAAGGTTCTTTAAAGCTGAGGTTCCCAACATTTTTCTTCCAAGAAACCTTGCAATGTGAAAATAGTTCATGGACTACATCCACACTGAATAACTTCAAAAGTTAGAAACATTTGTCAAATAGGAATCTGCTGTAATTTTCTGTGGTGGTTATATAAACATAATAAACTTTGTCACAATGTGATTTTCTGTGCGTACATTGTATGTTGCCTTGCAGACAGAAAAATGTTGAATAAAAGTATATTTAGTAAATAAAGTGTATATAAAGTACATAAAAGTCCAGAAATGTACTGAAGTGTAATGAGTAAATCTTCTGATATGGTATTTTCTGCTGTATTGCTTGCTCCAAATGGCCTAATGAGAATTCTTTGTACAGTGTGACCTCCAAAGCCAAAACAAATCTATAGAAAGACTAGCTGTTTGGAAATGGTTCGATCAGCATTTTTCCCCTTTTCCTTGTGTGTTTTTAAACTGGGAATTTTCTGTCAATGTAGCTTTTCTTCCACCTTCAAAAAGAGAGAACATTTCCTGAGCACAGAGCGAAGTTCTATATTGCTGAGATGGCAAGCGCACTTGGCTATCTACACTCTCTCAACATTGTTTACAGGTAATTTTAAAAACATATAACACGAGTGTAAGGAAATTATTTTTAGGAGAATATTTGTGGTCTCTTTCATTTGATTCATTGTTATTATTATATGCTTCAGAAAGTAAATACAACCAAGCACTGTTCAGTTCCTCTTTGTAGTAATTGTTAGCCTGACCATTCCCAAAATAACTCTTCCTTTGAAGACTTCCCTAATTTACAGCCCGTGGCCAGCACTCGCCAGTGTAGTACTTCCAGCAGCAGAGAAAACTGACATGTGAACACAATTTATTTTACAAGGGAGTGTCCACTAAGAGTCTTCAAGTATTTCACAATAGTCGGGGGCAGACTGTATGACGACAGCTGGTTTTTGGCTAAATTACTCAAAGTTCTCCTTGAACAATATATTTTTATTTTGTTCATGTATTAGTTCTGCACTGTCTTCTAAAACAGAGTCTCAATGATTCAGCGTAACCTGTTACTTATGTCTCATTGGTCGTTGTGGGCTCATGGTTTCCACCAACATAGAGTCAATAGGCAAGTCATGCAGCGTGAGCAACTATTGCTGAGCTTTTGCGTTGACTTTGTACTGTGTGGCATACAAAGACTTCATCTCTTTCTCCCAAAAGCACAACAGCAACTTTTTTATACACTATAAAGGTTCTACACTAGATGTTACGATGTTACTAATAGGAATTGATTGCTTTCAGTCACAGGGGCATTGATGAGTTACTGATTTCGTTCTGAATCACAAACACCACTCCAACACAACACTTACAGGTTTGGAATGTAGCTCCACAGTCCAGTGCATAAAGGCTTTGCACCCCTACAGCAAGTGTTGGGCATGTTGACTTAAGGTTATGTGTGGCTACCACAGAGCATGATACAATCTGTATGTGTGCAATGGAATACTTGTGTGAGCCCTTTCAGATATGCAAGTCTAATAAAGCAGGTGCTTAATAATAGCAGTACGTTTTCCTGAGCATAAAACATATTTATAGAAATAGATGTTAAAATTAGTGTTTGTTTATTTTTCCTCAGGGATTTGAAACCAGAAAACATCCTGCTGGACTTCCAAGTAAGCAAGTTGTTCATTGTTAGAGAACTGAATCTGAAGAACAGAGCTGACACAACGGTTAAGTGGCGTTTTGCCTGTGTCGTTATCAGAAGCTCCAGGCATGTTGAATTTGAGCTGTATCAATAATGGATCTTTTCCAGTCAAATGAAATAAATGACTGAAATCAGATTCTTATTGCAATGCACGAGACACATTGTCTGTTATTAGATTAGGCATTAAGAATTTCCTGGCTATTCTCATTGTGTATGTGGTAAAACAGGCCAGGTTCCCAGGCGGAATTCAGCATACTGCCTGAAAACAAAAAGATCTTCAGCTGTAGAGAGAACTGACTTCTGTGTGGTTAACATTTTTTAAAATGCCTCAATTTCCTGTCCATTAAGGGGCATATAGTTCTGACCGATTTTGGACTCTGCAAGGAGGGGATCTCTCAAGCGGACACAACCACCACATTCTGTGGAACCCCTGAGGTAATGTTTCTTATTATGAATAGCAAGATATTGCCATTGCGTATTAAAATCAAACATGCTCATATGTTTAAGCCATTTCAAAGTAGCAGGTACCTCTCACATTATTTGAGTTTTTTTAATGACATGAATTTAAGGAAATTATTGGAAATAAATCTCATATCATTGTATATGCCTAATTAAATGTATTGTACTTAACACACTGCTTCTCACTGTAATCCTTAAATACCAAAAGCTATTCAATGGGGAATGTGTGTGGGGATAAAACTGGATAAATGTTTCTATTCTCGTTCCTGTAGTCTTCACTGTAGCTCTAATCCAGTTGTATGAATCAACCATGACAAAATTAATTTAGTAAAGCACAGTGTGATGTCTTTGTACATGTTCTCTTAATAAATTTGTTTGTGTGTAACAATTTCAGCTCTCTAGGCTTCACATCCAGAATTAATAATGAATTGGTTCTGTCTTTAACAGTATCTGGCTCCAGAGGTCCTAAGGAAGCAGCCATATGACAACACTGTGGACTGGTGGTGTCTGGGCTCTGTGCTGTATGAAATGCTCTATGGCCTGGTAAAACTAAATGTGCAGTTTCCTTGTTTTTGTTAGGTTCTCTCTTTATCATTGTATATTAACCTGCAATTCATGTCGGTCCTCCACAGCCTCCATTCTACAGTAGGGACACACATGAGATGTATGACAACATACTGCACAAAGAATTGCCAATGCGGCCTGGTGCATCCACAACCGCGTGGTCCATTTTACAGGCCCTGCTGGAGAAAGACAACACCAGGAGGCTGGGATACAGTGATGATTTTGTGAGTATCTGTTGGGTTTTCAGCAAGACATGGTGCCAAAAAAGGTTGCCAGAGAACAGAGGTACCAAAGTCAACACTGGTGACCCCAGAATATGTATATTTTTGTGGTTTTCCTCAAATAGCAAGCCTGTTTTAACTGGTAAACATATTAACAGTTGCATACCATGTGTTAAAGAAGGGAAAATGTATAAAGTATAGGGTCTCCAAGGCTAAATTTGGGAAGCAATGCCAATAAAGTACTTTTGGTGTAAATGTAAATTTGGTGTAATGATGTACATTTTACACCGCACCTTTTAGCTTAAAAAATGTAGGTGTTGGAATGTAGCTGTTAACAATTTACTGAGGTCACCACTGGCACTGGTGTTCGCTGATTAGGTCTGGTCTTGTTTTAGATGTGGAGTCCAGTGGCAAGAGTTCAGTTTTGTTATGTAAGTGGCTGTTCCAGAGCATCCTATGTGTGTACCTTATAAATGCTTTATTTAGATGGGATGTCTGAATGTCAACACACAGTAAAACTTTCAGTCAGAAACTGACAAGCTTAGAATCTTAATAAGCAGCAAGTCTGTTCTTGGTGGTTAATCAATCTTTCAACACACCTCCTGGTTGTGGCAGTTAAGAATCAGTAGTTGGAGGGATCTGGATGAGATGCTACCCCAGACAGCAATCTTATTTTGTGTAACACCCCCTGGTGGATGAAGTTAAAATACTTACTTGAATGTCTGTTCTCTACCGCCATTTAACCATCCTATTGTGAAAAGACTTCACTGTAACGTAGTTTGTCATTCAATTACTCAGCCAACTTCATTCCTATGATCATTGCACAAAGAGTAAGCCAAGCTTCTATAATTAATAAGAATATGAATATGTCAGGTAGTGTCACATTACGCACAATTAAGCCGGGACAATGTTGCACAAATAACTATGGGAGTGGTCCACCTCAAGTGGATGGACTTGTGATAAAACATAAAAGTAGAATAATTAGAAGGTTAATATTCTGCATCTTTAAAACTGTATTTTCTTTTGCTCAAGCCACCTCCAGATCTTATGGCAGCCTGTTTAAGGCACTGTATTACTTACTGTGAGCTAATGATGTTTTTTTTGTTTGGTTTTTATAGTTCACAGTCAGTCACACACTCCTAAACCACATCAAGAAGTCTGTGCCACCTTAATGAAGATCTCTGGGCAGTTTTAAAAAAGCTGTGTTGTACAATTATGAAAAATAATCTGGGAGACTTGGTAACCTTGTACCTACAAAGCTAAACTAAATAGGGAATTTATTACACCAAATTGAATTGAGTAATCAAGTACAGCTAATGAAATGGAAAATTGCCAATGTGTTGTTTTTATTGTTTTGTTTGCTAAAGTATATCAGACTGTAGGCTGTTTGCATATTATACAGTTTTTTGAGATAAAGAAAAATATGTTTTGGCTTGTTTTAGTTTGACAGTATCTGTTGTTAAATTATCTTTTTTCCAGAATGAAATCAAAAGTCATGACTTCTTCTTTTCCATTAACTGGGATGACCTTGAACAGAAAAAGATTCCACCGCCATTTAACCCCAGCGTGGTAAATGCTTTCATTACAATTTCTATTGACAACAAATAAATTCAAGCATCATATTATGGGATTATTTAAGTTAAAGCATCCAACAGAGGCCATGAAATAAAATGAGATTACTCCAAATTTCTGTGAAAAGGAGCATTCATCATTGTATAACAGCCTACTCTGTTCTTATCCTACAGGAGTCCCAGTATGACATTTCAAATTTTGATCCAGAATTCACAGAAGAAACTGTCCCCAGTTCAGTCTGCATCTCCAATGAGCACTCCATCGTCAATGCCAGTGTCATGGAAGCTGATGACGCTTTTCTGGGCTTTTCCTACGCTCCACCTTCGGATGACGCTTTTCTTTAAAAAGGCTTAACAAAGCTGTTGAAGTCATTATTCCCAGATGTGGCTTTTGTAGCTGACATTCTTTTTTGATGAAAGGGAAGAACATGCTCAGTGGAGAATCCCAGCACAGAAGTACATAGACATTTTGTTATGCGAGGTGTTTGAAATCTTTATTTTTATCTTCAAACAATAGATTTATATTTTGTATGGAATTTATGACCTTCCCTGAGATATAGCTCAGGTGTTTCTTTTCCACTTTTCCCCACAGATTATTTTATGCATCGGCAGATATTCTGTCAGGGAACCTTAAGTATACACATTTGCTTGGAAATAAATTGCCTTTCACTTGTACACATTCCATTTTTATATGTGCCTTGACACTTACATAATTGCTTATAACATAAAAATGGTGCAATTTGTGACTCTATGGGTTGAACTCCTTTAAAAAAATGTATTCTGGAAAATGGTTACAGGTCCTTTTTTCTTTATTTCGTGTTTTGTTTTTTTTGTTTTTGAACCAAAGATGCCATTTATGTAATAATCCCCTTGGCATAATGGTGTAAGACTGAATTTAATAAAAAATAACTAATGGTGGAAATTTACTTAGTAAAGCAAAAGGAACTATTGTGTTTTTTGCCTACATTATGTGGACAAAAGTATTGGGATATGTAATGCACTTCTAAGAAACCAAACGATGTAATTTTACCCTAAACATTTCTGTAATTTGGACCTTAAATTCCTATACATGAACTGAAGGAAAAGTGCACAGGTTAAGTCTGACTAAGGGGTATTATTGTTGAAATTTCGTTTTCAAATTTTCCCTTTAATTAATAGAGCATCCTGAATTAACGCCTTACATCTAAGATTTGACGTGTTTTACCCTCATGCCTTAAATGTAATTTTATGTAAAGAGCTCGGTTTCACAAATTAATGGACTCTTATTTCAAATTAAGGGATTTGGTGTATTTTCAGATGTGCTTTATGGTAGAGCAAATTTTTGAGTATATTGTGTTTCGTTTTGAACTGATGTTGGACGAAAGGCCAATCCCTAAGATTCTGGACGAGGTTGAAGTCAGGGCCCTGTGCGGTCCAGTCGAGTGCTTCTGCTCCGGACTCATCCAAACATTTATTTATGAATCTTGGTTTGTGCAGCGGGACACAGTCATACTGGTATAGAAATGTTTCTTCCACAAAGTTTGTAGCATGGCGTTTTCCGCAATGCGTTGGTATGCTAAAGCTGGCATGATGATTGCCCTACACTGGAAATAATGGGCCGTCTGAATTCAATAATTTAGAGTTGTGTCCAAATACTTTTGGCCATAAATAATGTGTATTTGAACAAATGCCTACAGTACGAGTTGTCACATTCAGAGTGGCACACTTTATTTTAGCATGGACTTAACTTTTATGACGTGTTAGTGTTTAATAGCGCTAAAGTTGCAAATTACGGAAGGGTTGTTTTGCCTATGAGACTGGATATAGACATTAACAGTAAAACATTTCTATTGAAGCATTGTGCTCGTGCATTCTAGAGGAGTTGTTATTGTTTTACTTGTATAGCGAACAAACGATATGGATGACTTTCTGTATCTGAAAGAATCAGTGCTTATATACTTGGACAGAAGTGGAGGACTTAGTAAAATCATTCAGGAAAGCAGTTCTTTTAAAGGTTAAAACCGACAACACCACTGACTCCATGTTACTTGATAATCTGTAAAGCTGGCTAATTACCTCAGGATAACCACAAGTGTAGCAGCACTAGCTAAGCATCGCATTTAGCATCGCCTTTTTCTACTTTTCATTCATGCTCTTCAAAATTTTGTTCGTTTGTTTTTTAACATGCATCAGTAGTTTAAATACAGGCTTATTGTTGTCTAAATGTCTTGGAACATCTAACTGTTATATATTAAAATTATTAGCATGGACGGTTTGTTTCTTTTATTAATATACATATTTTATTGACAAATAAA
>JBBKCR010000001.1:8551168-8563848 GCA_037577295.1 Ladigesia roloffi
TCGAGAAGATCTGCATGGAGGAATGGGCCAAAATACCAGCTACTGTGTGTGCAAACCTGGTAAAGACCTATAGTAATTGTTTGACCTTTGTTATTGCCATCAAAGGTTATGTTACAAAGTATTGAGTTGAATTTTTGTTATTGACCAAATACTTATGTAGTTTTTAGAAACCCCTTCTTGTTTTAAGAAAGCTGAAGTGAAATGTTCTCAGATAATTTGCAATCATTCTAGTACTATTTTCCCCATTTTTTTTAGCAAGTCTGTCTTTTTGGTTTTTACATTTAAGGACAAAGGGGTAGAGTATGGATTGATGGATGGTCAGTTATGGTAGAAAATGTTTTATGCTGAAATCATATCTCAAACCTATTATGAAACAATGTTTCATGCAGTAGTCAACATATTTATAATCACTAAATGAAATAGCTTCCTGTCAGGTAGCTTTTAGAGGTGCAAACACTTTGGACATCTTTTTCTTATCAACTGCACACTTCTGACAAGAATAATGTATTTTATGTTAAACTTAATGCTTATTCACATCTATTATTCAGTTATGCAAAAATGTTAATATGTGCAGTTCTCATTCATGTGTCTCATCCTTTTATGGAAAGGGCATGGGGCTAAGATGCATGTATCATTTCACAGGTTTGTTATCTAGCTATAAAGACACTGTCACTGATTGAGCTTCCAGTTACAGAAAACCAGGTAAGGATATTGCTGTGTACTTGCATCAAATGTTGTGGTCATAAATGTTTCTTTTAGTGATTATATACTTTTGCCTCCTGAGATTAATGTTGTGCTGAAGCCCACACACATGCCACCTTTCCCCCAATACATCTTGGACTTATCAGAGTTCCCTCGTGGGTATGGTCCGATGAGGCCTCTAGCAATGGAGGGCCTCGTTATTGCTATGACTCGTGTCACTAAATACACCCAAGGGGCCAGGTTTCTCTGCACAGAAGAAAAATGTCCTTGCTCCAGGGGTAACTTCTAATTCCTCCTTCATAATGTGTATGTTTTTAGTACTTTCACCATTTCCAGCTGTAGCTGTTGTTACTCTCCCACCAGGTTTCCACCATATTAGAGTACATGCCCCAGGGGCCACAGAGTCTGCTACCGTCAGAAGTGACTTCATCTGTTTTCTTTGTTCCTCCCCACTCAGAGAGGATGTGAAGTCTCGTGTTTTAGGGGGTGAGAACCAAATAGAACATTTATTTCTTTTTTATCTTTTTTTTTGTACTATCTTCACTTAGATTTATAAAACAAACAAAGGTATTCTGATACTGAGCAAAGAGCAAAAATGAAATGGAAAAGTAAACATTTTCATTCAAGTTGAGATCAGCTTTGGAATTAACATCACTGTATATGTAACTGACTCTGATTGTGTTGATTACCCTTAGATAAGCAGCTGGTTGAACTTGTGCATGTGAAAGCTCTGGATGTGATGGGAGTCCACAAACCCTCCTCTCTGAGATACCAAACAGTCACTCTGTTTTTGAGAGGTTAGTCAAGATGTGATATAAATACTTTCATACAGAGCAGAGTGGCTATAATTTCAGAGCTCAAGTCAAACATGGCAGCAAACACATTGTCAAACACACTATCAGTGTCCCTGCAGGGGTTAAAGGCCCTCTGGCCCCTATTAACATATTTTCTTGACCTAGCATTTGACAGAAGTAAAGACACTAAGCTCAAGTTACTTGATAAGTAATGGAGAATGGTAACGGCACCATCATGACCTGGTTAAACATAAAGTGTTATGGAGAATGCACATTTTCTCTTGGGGCATGTCTTGTTTGGATTTCATTAGCAATGAACAACACAATGACTATTGTTTTGTTTCCCAATGTTAGATGAACTTTGCAACTCCATGAAAATTGGTCAGATTTGTCATGTAGTGGGAATACCAGCTCATGTACACCAGTGGCCCAATATTACGTGGAGCATAGAGGCCTGCAGTGTTCAAAGAGTTAAACCTGAATGTGAGGCCTCTTTTTAAATTTGGTTAGGTAATAAAAAACCCTACATGTTCCAAAAGAATCACCTTACACTTACTGATCTTAACCTCACTCACATGCAGACCCTTGCCTGATCAGCAACAACTTTCAGGCCCTTCATGCTGCTTCAGGCTGTTCCCCATGGCGATTCCCTTCCATTGTGGCCAACTCCTTTGGATCTGCAATAGTCCCACCTGGCCTCTACAACACACTGAAGCTGGTGCTCCTCTTTAGCCTGGTGCAGACCGGGGAGCAGAATCCAGATGCTCAAAACCATCTGGATGTATTTGCACTTACCAGTGACACACTCATCATTGATAGGTATTATTCTTAACATTCAAGCAACATGTTCAATCTTTTCAAAGGAAATTACTGCAAAATGTTTCATGTGATTACATAAAAATTTAAACAATTGTTATTACTATTACTACTACTGCTACTACTATTACTATGGCTTTAAAATGACCAAATAAAAATAAAAACAGTAGTGTGGTGTACCCCAAATCAAAGATCAATGCACCATATATTACTAGTAATAGTGATTGCTTGAAAGGATTGGAAATTCAACTATCCAAGAGTTACTACCTTGTTTTTTTTTTTAATTATTTAAGACAGGCCTACCTCTGATAACAAATAACTTAACAAATATTAAATAGTATTTAATATGCTTATCTACAGTGCCTGACAAAAGTCTTGTTGCTAAATCAAGTTGTAGGAACAACAAAAAATAACTGAAAGAAACATCTGAATTATTAAGCATGTCTGGGATAAGATGAAGGAAGAGGCTTGGAAGATGAAACCAAAGAACCTTAATAAACTCTGGGAGTCCTGCAAGACTGCTTTACATATATGGATAATTCTATATTATTTTTGTAAAGGACAAGACTTCTGTCCAGGCAAAATTGGACCTTTCTGTCCGAATTAAATGATACTAAATGAATAATGCGAATCTTTATTTTGGTATAATAAGCATAATCCAGAGGGCTTTACCTTTCTTACAAGCCATTTTTGATTCCAACTAATTACCTACAAGTCAAGTAGTTATATGTTGTTTCTACAACTTGATTAAGTGACAAGTCTTTTGTCAGGCACTGTACTACTTTTTTTCCTTATAATTATATATTATAAAGGTAATAGATTCAACACATGACTTCATATTCATTATTTGTGCATTTATTGCCAGGTTAATGACATACAGCTTGGGACTGGCTAGTCGCGGTATTCGTCACCCAGTAAATGGAGACCTGTTTGCTTCCCTGTCCAGAGATGAGCATGGAGCAGGAACAGCTAACATCCACGCTGGCTCTGCTATGTTAGCCACTGGAGGCGTGTGCCTGCTGGGAGACCTAGCACACTACAAGAGAGATCGGATGGATGCACTCCTGCCAGGTGTCATGTGACGAGTAGAGTTAGATGTTACTAAGCTATTTGTCCGTCTGTTAATAACATTGTAGCCACCATTGCACTGTGTAAATGTTCTCCTGCCTTTATAATCTCACACTGTATCATGTTTTCCCCTCAGTGCTGGAAAGCAGGTCCGTGTCTGTGTTCATTCCAGGGAAGAAGTACGGAGAAGATGCTGACCAGCAAATCTCATTCCCCATACAGTGTAATTTCTGGGCACTGGCTGATTCAGCAGCTCCTTCCAAGAGGCCCATTAAGCCTGACAATGCAGCTCTAGGCTCTGTGGTAGGTTTACACAGGCCTCATTTGTATATTCAAAACAATCAGTTTGTTCCATCCAACAACATGAATATGTTCTCCCTGAAGGGTGTAATTCAAGGAGCTGGTCTCAATCTTCAGATGGTAATTTGCATTTCATGCATTTTTGCCCTGTAGAAAGAGAATCTACCCTTCCTTTATGGCTGCATGTTATTTCAAATGCAAGACATTACTTCCATTTAAGCCTACTTTAGGAATAATGTATCTATGAAATACAGTTATCTCTTGAATATCAAATTCATACAGAATTTAGCCAGCTTTACATGACGTTTATGTGCAAATATCCCAGGTGGTACATTTTACAGAAAATATTACTCAGTGTTTTAGTCTATTCATACATTTAGATGGTGTTGCAGGAACAGCCTGGTTACATGGATAAATTGGGAAGCTCATACTATACTGGCAATTCCCAGCTTGGTTGTGTTGGGACTCATGAGCCTTCCTTCCTTAGATATCAATTAATGGCTTTTGTAGGGATAGATCTTGGATTCCATGGCTGTGCTGTACTGTGCAGGACCTAACCCAAGACCATGCAGGGAGGGATTTCATTTTGACATAATGCTAAAAGAATGCTGTAGCAGTGAGGGGGCGACCCCACCTCAATACATATTTAGAAACGGGAAGTGGAGACAATAATATCTTTCCTGGAGAAGTTCCTAGTTGTACTCTCATGTGGCAAGTTTCAGTAAACCTGCAAACAATTACAGAAATGCAGAAAATCCAATGTTTTGCTGCCCTGTTCAGTTGGCATAGACATGTTTCTCATCCAAACATTCACATTGCTTTTTGTAATGTGACTACAGGAGATGGGTCCAATTCCCCAACAATTTGCAGAGGCATTTGGAATTGTAATCCAGTGTCGTGAGGCGATAGGTCACAACCCACTCCTTCCTATGACAGTGCACACCCTGAGGCAGGCTATTTCACCAGGAGAGCCTCTTTACCCTGCTTGCATGCAGTTTCCTACACAGGATTACACAGAGGTTAATGCCCCTAAACTGCCTTTCATTACAAACTTTTAAGCTAAAATTTACTTAGTCTGATTGTTAATCTAATAATACATAACTGAATTTGGTGAAGCCTGTATTCTTGTTAACATTCCTTTGCCTGTATAGTGGGACTATGATGCATGGACAAAACCATGTAGTGATTGTTACATTTAAAATTCCAGTATGACTTGTAATGCAAGAAAACCCATTACTAAATCAGTTGTTTTGATTTCAGTTACCAACCAACGCAATTTACTCATTTAAATGTTAAACTACATTAAAATTTCATTTGCATTTTGCAGCCTTCTGAATTATCAGTTTATAGAGACCAATATTACAAAAATGACTAAAAAATTTGCAGTACATCTTTACTTAACAGTAGTTTCAGAATTTATGAACTTTTATTCTTCTTCAGCTACTGGCTTATGCCCGGGGCCTGAAGGTAGACATGAGCCCTGAAGCTGAGAAGATGATCCATGGCTACTACATGGCCAGTCGGAGGGTTCGCTCTGATTCTACCCAGGGCTCCTCAGTATCCGTTACATCCATCAAACTAATGTAAGCATAGACTTAAGTAGCAGACTGTAAGTTTTTAACCCATTGTGTGTAGAAAAGCAAGAAAATATTTACTGGCACAAATGACTGGATTTTGCACATTTTTCTTTACTGTAAAAGAATCACTGAACTCTATAGGAGTGTTTTGTGACTGGTGTGGATAACAATTGACCCCAACAAAGGAAGTCCTCCACACAATCCTATATTTTACCACTAGATGGTAGTCATATCATTTAGCCACCAGTCTTCCTACACATTTCACAATAAATTGTCCCAGTTTGTTTTGCCACAAAAAAACTTTAAAAATATTTACAGAATCTATAACATTTCTACGTTGCTTTCACATCAATAAATTAATATTTTGGCTGAAAATTGCAGTAACAGTTAAGAGAAAATAAATTTCACATATATGCTTGAATTCTGGTTTATTTCATCCACACCTTAAAATGGTTATTTGTACACTACTAGGTAAAACAAGCATTATAAATATTGGAATGAAATCCAAAAACTAAATTGCACCTCCAGGAGGACCTTTATATTTTCATTCCTTCCAATTTCTCACTATAAATCTCAGAGGCCTCTCTTGCCAAGTCAGTCAATATACTACAACTTGCTTAAAACATGGCCTCTAAATTCTACATACAAGTACTATACAATCACCCAAAACTTTTGTAAATAAATAAATAAAATTTGGAAGGTTTGCTTTTTATGACCAACATTTTCCCTTGCTGGTTTTGCCAGGATAGCACTTGCTGAGGCTCATGCTAAGCTTAGTCTGAGGACTCAAGTTCTGGAAGAAGATGCAGTTATTGCCGTGCTGTTTTGCGAAAACTCAGTCACACTTAAACATGGTAAGCTTGGTGCATTTTCAGCCTGACTTGTCGCAAGTTAACAAAAGACCCATTTATACTTTCTTTAGTGAAACAATGGTTACATTTAATCACATCATTTTTCCTCTACAGTCATTTGAGTAGACAGGTGGTAGAAGGTCTGACAGATATTTGGACATTTATTTTCTATAAATGCTTAAACATTACAACAAATGTTGCAGTCCAGTCAGCTTTTAGCACCTCATTATTAGCCAACCCTGTGTTTCAAGAGTCAAGATCAAGCTCTTGTTACATTCTTCAGTGTGTGTCTTGGGAATGCAGGGGCCTCAGCGCTTGTTATTCCGCCTGATGCCGTGTTTCCTTGTGATCTGCGTGACCTGGACTCCCTGCGCAGGCGAGACCTGACCTTGGAAGAGTTCCACCAGCAAATCTTGCACTTCGTATACACCTATGCACCAGGAGCTGCAACCTACATCATAGAGGAGTAGGATATATTTTTACTCAAGCTTGTCCAGATGGTTAAAGTTTGATAGCATTTTAAGTTTAAAAACACCAAGGCATATAGTATGAGAAGTTTGTCCACTCTTTGTGCTTTGATGTTTAATCTATTCAGTTAATGTATTAAAATAAACTACATGTTCTGCCAATATGACAATGCTTGAAGTACTTCCAAGCATATTGTACTATATGATGTACAAAATTCCTGATCAAAATTATTAACTTATCTCTAAATAAATGATTGTTGTTTCTTTTATAGCCAAAATCTCTAAGACCATGTTATAATTTGATTTACAATCTCCTTAGACCACGCCATTCAGGTCTTCCACTTCCAGAAGCCACTACTATTTCTACAGGGGGAAACAAAACCCACACATTCCTCATCACTGTCTCACATACAAAAACTAGGAAGTAAAGGTGGACCGATGTGGGCTTTTTTTAAAGCCGATACTGATATTTAGAAGTCAGGGTGAGACGATGGCCAATATATGCTGCTGATATTTTTTTTTTGCCAATAATGACATTTCCCTTCTGTGTGGTAAAATATCAGCCTAATAATAAAGTCCATTATCTCTCAACATAGGGCTGGGCAATTAATCGAAAAGTAATCTAAATCGTCATTCATAATCACTAATCAGTAAAAATTTTCCAGGGTGATTATTTAAATTACTTTCCCTTTCAAAACACTACCGTGAATATTGAAAATAATTTTGTTTCCAAAAATGTAAGTTATTCATTTTTACTTTTATATAAGAATAAAGTGACTGTTCATTTTAAGCAATGTGTGCTTTAATTTCAGTTGTTGAACATTGATTTTCAATAAATAATCACTGATATTAGTTTCCTTTAATTATTTTAAAATCAAGTAAAGCACCCTTCATTTGAAAATTTCTCACTTGTATGTGAGCATATTTACTGTACAAAACTTGTCAGTGAACTATGTAGGCTAAATAAATAAATATAATATAATCATTCATTAATCGTAATAGAGTTAAAATATTCCAATTAATCAAGACTTTGATTTTAGGCCAAATCGCCCAGCCCTCTCTCAACATTTACTTAATGCTGACTTAAAAAACAAACTAAATAAAACTTAATGTATAAATATATATCATTTACACTCGACAAATAATTTGTAAACAAAATGTTAGTTACAAACAATTCCTGATGGATGATAACACAACAAGGAATATCGGCATAATACACTCGGATATTGGCCCATGCTGACATAAAAAATGCTAAATACCGGCCCGATAGCTCAGTGGACCTCTACTAGCAAGTAAAACATTTTGATGTTAAATGCTCAGATAATCACAGAATCAACAACCCAATCTGGTCAGATGGGTAAACGGCAAAAATGTGAAAATCATCACTGCAATTAAAATCTGTAATGATCTACATTTTCAAACAAACATGTCAAACTCGTGACTCACCATTGAGCTCACAAATCACTCGATCATGTCCATTTTCACCCCTATGGTTAAAAGACAACATTAAACCTTTAACTATACCAAATTCATTAAAAATTGAGCCCACATACACTGCTTAGAAAAAGCTCAGATAATCACAGGATCAACAATCCATTATGGTCAGATGGGTAAACGGCAAAAAAGTGAAAATCATCATTGTCTGTATCTACAATACAGGTCAGAGAGACTTCAGCATACATGCAACTGTGCAAAAAGTTCATACCTGAATGATGCTCTCAACTGCAATCCTTCCTCTTAAAAATCAAGTGCTTTGGAAAAAGAAAAAAAAAAAGTCTGAAAACCACTGAAACATCAAGGGTTATGATTTTATAAATGTAAACCATCAAAAGAAAATCTGACGCTTGATTTGCAAGGGAAGACTCCAGCTTTTCAGTCCAATGAGTAATGTGAAAATCACATGGACAACTTATAGGCCAAATTATCAAATTTGTAAAGCTGACTTACAATGTCCTCAGAGACCCAAACACGAGTAATCATTTTCCAAAAGCCACTTTCATGTCGGTCAAAAAGAAAAAAAAAAGAAGTGCACATTTCAACACAAGTTGCTCATCAATTACACACATTTAAAATTTTAACAACTATGAATTCTCAGATAAACACAAACTCAACAACCCAATTTGGTCAGATGGGTAAACGGCAAAAATGTGAAAATCATCATGAATACAGCTTTTGGCCAAAATGATAACATGTTCTCAGAAGACTTACCTTGTCTTTGGAGGCCCAAGCATGTTTTATATTCCAAAAGCCACCTTCATTTCTGTCGAAAAGTATAAATTTAGAAATCGAGTATATGTTTCTGTTAATTTACCCACATGTAATATATGAACAATTCTGTTTTTGAAGGCTCAGATAATCACAGAATCAACAACCCAATTTGGTCAGATGGGTAAACGGCATAAATGTGACAATCATCATGAATACAGCTTATGGCCAAAATGATAACATGTTCTCAGAAGACTTACCTTGCCTTTGGAGAGCCAAGCATATTTTATCTTCCAAAAGCCACTTTCATGTCTGTCAAAAAAAAAAGTGCACATTTCAACATACAAGTTGCTCATCAATTACCCACATTTAAATTTTTAACAACTATGAATTCTCAGATAAACACAAACTCAACAACCCAATTTGGTCAGATGGGTAAACGGCAAAAATGTGAAAATCATCATGAATACAGCTTTTGGCCAAAATGATAACATGTTCTCAGAAGACTTACCTTGTCTTTGGAGGCCCAAGCATGTTTTATATTCCAAAAGCCACCTTCATTTCTGTCGAAAAGTATAAATTTAGAAATCGAGTATATGTTTCTGTTAATTTACCCACATGTAATATATGAACAATTCTGTTTTTGAAGGCTCAGATAATCACAGAATCAACAACCCAATTTGGTCAGATGGGTAAACGGCATAAATGTGACAATCATCAAAGCTGAAACTATCAGTGGTACTGAAATATTTTTTTTCTTTGTTCACTTTAGGGCTGTCATAATTGATATTGGTAACTGAGTTCTCTAATGCTTTTTTAAATACAGATTATAAAAGCAAACACGACATCTGGCTCTGTATAAATAATATTTGCTATTAAATACAGGCACATTTAGGATACTGTTTCAAATATGTGGGTTCTCTCTGTTTTCAGCAATGCATCTTAAAGCAAATTGAGCACCAACAGTGCTCCTTGTAGAGCATTTTCAGACTGTTAAACATTTACAGTAACCTGCACAAATGCAGTTCATCATTCGATTTGCAAAGTAATCACTGAGCTAACTGAATTATTTTTCCATCAAGTAATCACGACAGCCCTAGTTGAACTGTGTACATAAAGAAAAGCCCAGGTACGCAGTGTTAAATTTACCGTATAAGGTTCACATTAGCAGCTGTGATCTTCATTCTTCCCTGCCACTGCAAAGAGGAAAAATAACCTGGTCAGCACAAAGTATAGCATTTTTCAAATAGCTTATAAAAAAAGCAGAGATGAGATTCTCATTTAAACAGAACAAATAGCCCACTATACTTTAAAGAAGACTACAGACCAATTAGCCCTTTTGTGTAAAATCTATTGATTTTATACAGCTTCACATAAGCAGCGTTGAGGAAACAATCGATAAGTGAACCTGATTCCACTTCAAAAGTTGACTGATGAACCAAAGGCCAAAGGGCACATGTAACACAGCTTGAAAGCCCAGCTCCACACACCAGCACAAAGGCCTAACCAAGGCTAGTTTAACTCAAGGTCAGGACCCCTACCAAGACTGCAACCCCTCTGGAGAGGGCTAAAAATTCATAATTTCCCCAACGTAGGTCATGTGAAGACCATTCCCAAACCAGCTTGGCCTCACGAGGGACAACGCACCTGGACATAGCCAGTGGACAATCCTACCAACAGCAGTGCAAATAGCAAAGGGGCAATTTATCAGTGAAAGTGGGACACACAACTGCCAACATGATTTATAATAGTGCTGTTGGGATATTTAAAGCTGCCAGTTGAACAGGTTGTGTCATGATTACAACATTACTACAATTATAAAGTACAGGTCACCCACTGCTCTATTTCATACAACTACACTACTATAGGGACAAAAAGAGGCAGCCTTGAATACAGATCTCACTCTTCAGTTCACTGTGAAACTACAAACTAGAGATTATAGATGAACCACACCTTGTTAGTAAAGACTTGGCATTCTTGTACCTTTAGTAGGGGTGTTGCAATGCACTGACCACAGTTACTTGTTACTTTGGTTGATCACGGTCATTTGTATTAATTATTTTGAATAAGCAGTTAGCAATGGCATTTAAAGTGTAAACATTAAATTAAGCAAGTCAACTATCTTGAATTCAACTACGGCTGAGCCAATCATTACATCATTACTGTTCTATTTAAAACATTTAAACTGACTTCGGTAGCCAAATAATGTTTATTGTTTGCTTTTTGTATAACTGCAGCCCTCCAAAGTTGATAGGAAATGAAAAAACAATTGGTTCATGGCCGTTTTGGAACAAATTTACACTAATTTCTTAAACCTTTCAGTATTCAACTTTTATGTCCCCCCAATTCCTGAAGAATGGTTTGCAGGAAAATGGCCCAGTCTCAGCTCCTGGAGGACCACTGTCCTGATGAGAGTATTATATAATCTAAATCCCCCCATGCGGGTAAAGCTGATTTACGGTAATTAGCTGATTGGCAGAATCAGGCGTCCAGTGACGTTATATGCGCACATGCCAGGTTTTAACTACAATACGCACGAATGTATTAATACATATTTTTGTCGTGGCTTGAGCTAGGCTCCTTACTTTCAGTGGAAGTCTTTCTTAATGCTGCAAAGGACCAATACATTTTTCACAACGCCCCGCTTCCAACTTTTTGGACCTAGTTTGGCGAAGAACATTTTCCCCAGTGCACAAAGCAAGCTCCATGTAGACACGGCTAGATGGAATCGGACTGGATGAACAAGACTGGTCACACAGACTCCTGACCTCAACCCCATCCAGCATCTTTGGGTTCGACTGGATCAGAGATTTAAGAGTCAGGACTTGTCCATCATCAGTGCCTGACCTCAAAAGCTCTACAGAATGAATGGGCACAAATACCACCAGAGACATTCCGAATGATTGTGGAAAGCCTTCCAGTAAATAAAGCATATAGTTAATTGCAATGTGACTCGCATGCATAGTCGGGCGTCCCAATATGTTTGTCCATATTATGCATGTTAGTTATACAGTTTGACAAGAATTCCTACACGCTACCTTGTCACGGTGACTTCACACTACCAATTTGCGCGTGCTTGCTATTTTACAAGGATTGTTTGCTCTGATTTAAGAAAGGTTAAGTGAGGCCTGGGGGGCTGAGGCTGCATGGGAGCCACGTGGTCAGGTTTTGGCGCAGCGGATTTACCAAAATTCGGATTTAAGCATTTTAATAAACGGCGTTTTAAAGAGAATAGCAAGAATCTAAACACCATTGCAGCTATGAGGTAAATTGATTACATGTATGGCTTTTGTTTTAATCACCTAATGTTAGCCTGGGAATATATCAATAGCCAATGCACAAAACATGAAAATAACACAGAAAGCAATACAGATTAAGCTCGTGTTCCGATCATGGTATAAACGACAGTTTTACCTGAGCAGTAGGAATTACACAAGCATGAAAATATGCTCTAGAAAGTCCACAGCCCCACACAGCCTCCTTCTCGTCGCCCACGATGCAAGAGAGAGCCTGTTGCGCATGCGTAGATCGTTATGTCAGTGGAGCACATGGGGGCGTGCGCAGTGACGTTTGAGTTTGAAAATATAAAAGTCACAAAATCGCCTGTACTTCCCTGACTTATAAAAGTCTGCACTAATATGAATTATAATACACATAAGCGTTATTAGAAACATTGCTTGAGATAACAATGCTTTGAGATAAACAATGCTTTGAAAAAAGCTTAACCATTTTTTTAACAAAATCGTAATTAAAAATGAATGAGGAGAACTTAATATGTAAGACAAGCCTGTGACTTACTATAGAGGTATTAAGCTATTTATTAATTTACCTATCTATCTATCTATCTATCTATCTATCTATCTATCTATCTATCTATCTATCTATCTATCTATCTATCTA
>JBBKCR010000001.1:8569563-8589374 GCA_037577295.1 Ladigesia roloffi
TGAGCTGGCATGCTTTGGTGCTGACTCAAACCAGGTTTCTGATGGAAAGTAATCCTGGGCTTCCACTCACAGAATATTTTTGCCTACTTGATTTTTTTATTCATTATTATTATTATTATTTTATTTAGTAAATATAGTAAATTATTGCGAAAAAAGCTGATTTAAACACATTGATATACTGTACATAATATCATGATACACTGTATTATATAGTGTTTATTCTTTTTTCAGCAGATGTAGTAATTCAACAACTGCTATATACTATGCATATACTATGTATGTTATTTGCATTAATTCTATTTATTTGTATTAAGTATATAATAATATTAATGTAAAAAAAAACAATAACTGCAAAATTAAGCAGTTTTAAATCCACTAACAAACAGAACCTAAATGACTATTTACTGTGGAATGGTCTTTTTAGACTTTTTGTTATTACTGCTTATCTAAATAGTTTTAGCAGCAGTTTAAGCATATTACATTCTCAGATACTTAACTCTCTTGCACAATACTGTAGACCATATAACACAAAAAACATAGAGATAAACCACACTCACTTTAACGGGATGGAGGTACCCGTCCCCTTTTAGCGTTCTGAACGCCTCGTTGGTGTGTTTTCCAGCGTCCCCCTCTTCTTCGCCCTCCTCCTGGAGGGTCCTGGTGAGGTGGGCGATGTAAGTGGTCGCCAAAATCAGCACGTCCAGTTTGGACAACTTGGTGTCCGGCGGCACGGACGGTAAAGTCCTCTGGAGCTCCAGGAAGGCGTGCCGGAGCGTCTGGACGCGGCTCCTCTCACGGGCGGCATTGGCTGCGGCCGGGCGGCCCCTACCCGCGAGCCCAGGGCCCGGCAGCCCCCTGGACCGCCTCCGATCTGAGGGGTCCGGGCTGGAGCTAGGGCTGCAGGAGGGGCTCTCGGGCTGCGGCTCCATGCGGAATCAGGGCCGGACCTGAACCACAGGACCCCAAACACAAGCGGGCACGAGTTAAGTTAGCCCAAGAAATTAAACTGGTTGCTTTTACTTTTGTTCTTTCCACTTGCTGTAAATTTCAATCAAAATTTCCCACTTATGGTAATAATAATGGGTTTTCTTTTCTGATCTTATCTTCTAAACTTCACCTATCATTTTTAAACCCTTACGCCCTGCACTCATCCCAAACCATTCACTTCCCTGCAGGAACAGTAAATTATCATACTGTCAAAACTGTCAAAATAATCAACTATTCTTGTAGTTTGTATAATCGTCTAGGTATTTTACATACCTTATATTTCATGCAGTTCACTACAACCACTTTTATAGTAGATTATAAATATGTAGTTTCTGTCTAATTTGTGAGATTATGCATAACATCTATGCACCAAACGATTTAAAACAGTCCAGTATAAGACATTTGTAGTTTATCTTATAGTTTCTGTCCAGTTTTTGTATAGTTTTATAGTTTCTGTCCAGTTTTTGAAATTATTAATGAATAAAACAACTGGAAAACATGGAGTCTGATCTTTACGCACAACAAACTTCCCAATTCCAAAATAAATCTACAAATCATAATATAACTGAACCCATATAATGAATGAATAGGTCTCTAGACATTAAGCCTTAGTCAAAAAGCTTTGATTTAGTGAGAATCATGAGGTCAAAACATACAGCAGAGTTTAAAATGGCAGAGAAATTTGGTCCTACCTTCAGCCTAAGCGTGTGCGGAGTTTTCGTGCTGGACATGCAGCCGTCCTGCTTTCAGCTCAGAGTGACCAGCCCAACTCCCTCCGCATTAAAATCTATATAAAGCAGTGCCTCACCTTGAAGCAGCGCGCAGCTCTCGGGAGCCTCTCATTTATTGGGAAAACAACGAGCTGACAGCTCTTTCACTTTGGTGCAATTAATCAAGAGGCTTTAAAGCTCAGTGGCAGCCAGAGGGGCTCCGCTCACTTTCCCCTCTAACTGACTCGAGGAGGGGAAAGAGGAAAGCAGCAGTTTTGAGACCAGTCTGAGCGTCTAAACTGTGCAACTGAACTGTGGAATGGAGAGAGAATTCAGTCTTTTATCATCTAAAAGGCATATGCACAGGTACACTGAGCATAGCTTGTCTGTGTCATTGGGTAAAGGAGTAAACGACCTTAAAATAGAACCAAATACAGCATTGGTAGTGAAATGTGTTAGATTATTTTCCTCTACTTATTTGAGAAACTTTTGGTCTAAAATAAATTCCTACGGTGCAAACGCAAGAGGTGTACACTTCTAACCAATGTAACAATAACATTCAATGCAAAAAGACATTAAATACTAATGGAAATTAATGAAATAGATCAGAACATATACAAATATACCTTATCTGAAAAGAACCTTAAGAATAGTGATGAAATTGACAATCTCTGCTTCTCCTGCATGTTATCACTGCAGTTTTTCTTAAATCAAGGCTTATTTGCCAGGGTGGCTTGAAGATGCCTACTGCTGGCAACAGGATCCAGAGCAATTTGAAGGGGTGAAGATATTGGGCATAATATTTTGACCTGTAGACGGCAATGCAGAGCTTCATTTCCTGAGACACGGCCAATAAATAAACTCTAAACACTGCAATCAACTGGCAAGTATGAGGAAATTCTTGTGAGACTCCTAAATTAATCACTCTGAGTTCCAGAGTCCACGCAGAGAGATGGAATTAATGAATGGAATTATTCATAACATGTATATCTCAGACTGTTCTTAATAAACATTGTTTTTGTAAGGATGAAGTAACAGTTTCGCTCCGGGCAACTAATTACGAAGCAGAGCAAAGGAGGTTAAGTAAGCTTCTCTACCTAATTACTCCACATCTTTCACGGTGGGTCTATACCCTGGTGTGGTTATAAAAACTCCTTCAATGGCCGGCTTTGGCTATTAGGGTACTTGTCTTATTGTGGGCTAAAGTGATCAAATGAAACTTCATTTCATCGGTTTGCATTTTTCCCATATTTTATTTAGATGCTGATTTTATTCTCAAAAATGTCCATTTACCACAACAGAGCTGACCCGTATATTTTGATATTGTTGCCCTTTTATTCACTCAATTAGTTTGACGTTGGGGAGTTCCACAGAGATAAGGAATAAACACAATCACCTATTCCAAACAGTAGGCCTGCAAGGTTGATGCGTTGAACAAATTTCTTCATCAAATTATTAGTTACAATAATAATCTTGTCTAAAACAATGCATTAAGTTAAACAATTTTAATGTCTTTTACAACAATTTTTAAAAAATGCAAACAAAACTGACTTGTTTGTACCCAAACATCACATGTCTTAAACAAACATGGAAGTATTAAACATACACGTGAAAAGCATTCTTCAACATTCAGAAGGAAGAAACACAGGAGTTTCTGAGAGACATCATTTGATCAAATAGTCTCATAAGAGATCATTCAGGCAGTATATGAGTGCATGGAATGAAATATGAATGAAAGTGTGTGCTGTCAGAGCAAAACAGCTCTGAAACATCTACATTTACAGAAACATGGTGACATAATGACAGTAGAAGGACACAACTTCATCTTACTGAGTATACTCAGATCTCTTCCAGATGCACTCATGACGAAATGTGTGTGTGTGTGTGTGTGTGAGTCTGGGGAGTCTGCACAGTCACACGGAGAGGACATTTACAGAGCCATCTGACTCTTGCACTTCTGCTGTTAGTCGTGCACTTGCTGGAAACTTTACTCTTCGTTACATGCAAAAAAAAGAGAGACAACTTTTACATAAAAATCACAATCCTAGACTTTTGTAAAGTATTACATTTCTTCAAATATACTGCAGATTTTGGTGGTAATTCTGTAGACATTACTGACTTCTGTATATTCACATAAACTGCAGTCACTCAAAAGTAATCCCTTTGAATTAGAGTTGTTTATTCAAAATGGGATAAGTGCATGCAATTGCTTACCATAATTATTCTGAGGTTAAAGTGCATAGAAAGCTCTCTATGTGTCTTTCAAATGTCCTGCTATGATACCAGACTTTATTAGCAATTGGGTATAAAATGTCTATGATACTAACTTCGGTGAGGTGTTTTCTAATCAAATATTCCATTGTTTGATGACAGATATTCCCAGTGTAATACATCCGTCACACGACAGCATTCGAACTGTGATGCAAAAGGCCAGCACATCCCTCATCTGATTTCTATAAAGTCTGTCAGGGAATCATTTCAAATGAGCAGACCTCTAATGGACCCTCCCATCCTTCCCTCCCAGCGGGAATGCGGTGGGATGCATCCTTAGAGACAGCCAGCCTGGTATCAGTCTTGAGCCTGAATTCAATCTGTACAGTCCACCTCTGGAAGATTTACTAGGCATGTTCTCAGGGGACGGGGGCAGTTTTCCTAAAGCTAAACTGAAGCTTATGACCCCACACCCAGGAGCTTAGTGAAGTGATGGTTAACCTCAGGCTAGATGTAAAAAAGAAAGCTGTTTATTTGCATTGGAAGTTAAAAATCTACAAGATGTAGGTTTTGACAAATAGCAGGCCATTTATCAGACAGGGAGAGAGGAAGGAAACAGGCTGCTACCTGAAGCATGTTTCAGTTAATTGTTTATACATATTTTTTTAAATACAACGTATGAAACGTGGCTCAAAAGAAACTGCAGAGAAAATAAATACTAGCTTATAATGGGGATAATTCAAATTTCAAGGTAATAAAACACACTTATTATTATAAAGAAATTATCCAGCATATTTTCACCTAATGCTAATCTGCTATACCCGTAGCATACAACTGATAATCACTGAGAACTATTACAGCGTCTTGCCTGGAGATCAGTTAGAGAACAAAGTTAGCTCACTCAAATAATTATACAAATAATTTAAAAAAAGTGGAATTACTGTCTTTTATTCAATTCAGGATAAATGCATTGGTGCAGATAGGAAATGGGGTTGACATATACTGGATCCTTACAATGTTACCCCTTTATTATGTTAAACAGTAGGACCGGAATCATGTAAAGCTTGAGAATAGATGGTAAGAAAGAGCTGTTTTTAATACCTTACTCCTCTGCAGGAGCTCATTTTCATGTTGGGTCTCCCCAACTCATGTGGCTTCCCTTTACCCAGAAAGCCAGCATAATTCGGGGCAAGGGGATGCTGGGGGCCCAAGTGAAAGTCAACTGAAATGAAAACAAAATGTGTCACATGTTGTCGCTTTCCTAAAACACAGGACACAGGGGGACATGGGTGTGTTTGGTTACACACTGATGACACATAATGTCAATGGACCTGCTGCCATTATCTAATATAATGGAGAAAAATGTTGTTTTACATGTTATTCTGTATATTTTCTCATTATTTAAGTAAGAAGGAAAGTCAGATATAATGACAGAATATTAATGATCATACCAGAAAAGGGATAGGCAGCTTTCGTCATGATTTTTTCACATTTTGCTTTATTCTTGGCTTCTTTAGAGGCTTTCCAGTTGATTAGAAACTGCCTCGATAAATCGTTTATTTCTTTCCCATCAAGGTCCTCTGCAGAACAAAGGAATTGTAGTTAGACAAATGTCATTAAACTTAAAAGGAAAGAAGGACCTTATTTAGAGATGGACCCGATCCGATATGATATCTGTATCGGGTTCCGATATAGCCGTAAATCTGATATTGGATATCGGTCTGACATCCCCGATCTCTATATTCCAGTTCACAGCTTGCGCAGAACCTTAAACTCCATGTTTTTTTAATAGGAGATGCATCAGCAGCAGACACTTGCTGACATTTTCCAAAAACGTAAAAAATGTATGTCAGACAACCCAAAAGTGAAAGAAATATTAGAGAAGATTCTTAGCTTGCCCTCAAGAGGCATCTTGGCCGGTCCACCTTAAATACAGAAGTGGTTAGATTAAATTTTGCCCATGTTGGGTCTGTTACACTTTTTTTTTTTTTTTACAGTTTTTACAGCTGTTGCAAATACATTTCTTTTGGAACACTATGATTTAATGGAGTTGTGTATGTGTTTTGCTCTTCTAATAAGTGTGTAGTAGTTTATTTATTATGTGATGTAACTTTATAGCAAACAGCACATTTTCAACAAAATAATATTAATATAAAAAAATATATATTATATCGGAATCTTTATCTGCAGTCGGAACTGGAAAAACATGGATTAGCCCACCACTAGCCCCTAATAACAGACATTCAAAAAAGAGGCTGATGCTGTATCTACAAACTGCTAAAGTTTCAAACTACATTTTTTAGTCTCCAGTCCATATATGTAAATGTAGCTGAAAAAATACGGTACAGTTCATCTATCATGAAAACCAGCCTATTTATATTTATTGGCCTATTCAGTCTAGTGCAGTACAGCCCCACCCATATCAAATCAGGGTCTGATAGAAAAAGATAAATTATGAGAAAAATGTAGGATAATGTTTGCCTTTTAACACCTTTAAAATAACACCTTTAAACAAAATGTAAAGTCAAATGAACTTTTATTTTCAATCATATTTCTGGGTATAATCAGTGAAACCAAACAATGTTCTGTTTATTGTTTAATGCTCTCACCCAGCTTTCTGCATGTGGTTATTAGTCGGTCTCTGTATTTGGGTTTGTGACACACAGGATTTCCACGCAAATCCATTCGATGCAGTTGAGGCCATTGGCTCAGCACCGTCTCCAGATCCTGAAAGTGGAATTTTTCGCTGTTACTGTCTCCAATTTAGAAGAAAAATGTACATTTAAATACTAACCTCTTGGATGTATGTTTTGTTTAAGGCAGAGAGAGTGATAAAATTATTCCAACATTTTTTAAAAATCTGCAGTACTAGAGTCAACAGTCTGCATTTTCAAAAAGCTCAGAACAGCTCTTGTTACTTATGAAAGTGAAGGGGTAAACAAACCATCAGCTTGCTTTAATAAATACTGTCACTCGGACTAACAAGTTCCCTGGGGCAGTTGCCCTCCAGCATGTTGCCCAGAGTGTATGTTTATCTAAAGACACATTAATCCAGCCTGGAAATATGAACACTCTCTGGACACACTTGATTGTTCATTGCCTTCCTGTCTCAGCCAAAGTGCTTCCACTTTTCAGTCCGCATGCAATCAACTCTAGCGGGACCCGAGTGAGCCGCGCGCTTGCAGGCTTTGATAAATGATCGTGTCAGGCCCGTCACTCAGAGGGCTTGGCTGGGAACTACCCAGCACCAAATTGCTCTCCTATGCGCATGAGTGCTGAATGCACTCCTGACTGGGGTTCTCTCCAGTCCCGCGCTGGGCTAATGATGGCCTGTTTTGAACCTGTATTTGACCAGCACTTCGATCCTCTGTCCTCACCCGTCTGGCCACGCGCCACTAACGGCCTCTGAAGATACCCATTTGTCACTCGGCTGACTGCTTGTCATAATCTCTTTAAAAATCCATAATGTTTCTTCTGGATTCTCACTGCGCAGAAAAGGAGGAATCGACCCTTTGGGTGCTGTCTTTGCTGAATCAATAGTGACCAAAGGGTTGTATAAATTAAAGGATATATCTGCTAAACATGAAAGCTTCCTTTGACACATGTATCGCAATTACCTGCAGCAGTGGCTCTGAGGGGTGGCTTTTGGCCTGTGTGTGGATGTTACCACACTACACAACCAGATACCTGCTTTTATACTTGCTTTACACTGAGTTGGCCTGTATGTAACATATCAAAAAAAAGGCGAAAAAAGGCTGTCCTGAAGAAACAGGTCAAAAGCTATCATGAAATGCTTTATTTTTATTGTAGGAAAAGTTAATCTCTAACAAAAAATCTCCAGTTAGAGATGGAGTATGAGTCGTATAATGTGGAGTAAAAGAAGTTGATGGAGGAAGGAGGAAAACTTGCCCTTGTTTAAGCTGTCAGCAAAGGTGGTCCCTGGAGACTAACCCACTGATTTGTTGAATAATTTTGACCCTGTCTGAGTCTGTAGACCACGAAGTGCTGGCAGAATTTGCAGGATTAAGATGTTCAGTGTATTCTCGATATCGTACCAAATATCAGAAAAAGTTAATTAAATATACAGGTGGTCAGGATGCTAAACATAAGTAACCCTACATTTTCCCATACAGTATTTCAACTAGGCAACTGCTTTCAGCCTTGTCAGCTCAAAAGAGTAAAAAAGTAATCTCTTACCTGGATGTTGTGTAGCTGGTTGTCCACAGCATATAAATATGTCAGTCTGCTAAGAGCCGCCAGATCGTGGATTTCATCAATGTTATTGTTACTAATATTTAAAACACACAAAGACTCCTGAAAAGAACAGTTAGAGTTACTTTTTTGTCTTTGAAATGTAGGATTAGTTCCTCTGGTAATAGATCAATGAGCATGCTGTACTACTAAAGGGAAAACATTTTGGAAGGCTCCTGCACTCACAGCAATTTAATTAATTACCAAAATAAACATAAATCTGAAATCTCCAATTTGTTTACCAAAGGCCAAGGAAGGTAACAGTTTCTGTTGAGGTAAGTGGCCACAGAGACCTCTTTTACTATCATCTTAGCTTTGACAAAAGCGGCTTTAACACGAATCTGGTAGTGTGGTTCAGAAGCGATGGCTTCATCTACGCTTACTGTTTACTAAAAGCCGACTACATGTTATAGGTGATGTGTATACAGAGGAGACACACAGATATGTATTTGGCAGGGTTCCATGTAGATGTGGCCATATGCAAACGTTTGGGTACTCCTGGTAGGTGAAAATAAGGGCACACGCTCTACAGAGCATGCAATTCTGTACATTTTAATGCACAATTACTGTTTATTTGCTGGACTTAACACATTGGGGAAAATTAACATACAGTATGGCACATTTTATATTTTATGTTGTTTCTTTATGTGTTTAACGCAGCAAAAAATAGAAAGAAAAACAAATTATCTATGTTCTCTGTAAAGAATTTGTTAATTTTTCATTCATGAAATCAACAATACAGGTTTTGCAGGTGCCTTTATGTTCACATTAGAGACCATAAAACATAAAAGAACATTGCAGAGCTCTAGCGTGAGCTGTGAGTTGCACCGAGGTTCTTACAGAGAGGGCGAGAATGGTCCGAGGGTCAAAAAGCAGCTTCTCTCCACTCGGTAGTCTCTGGCTTTCTATGTGGAGCTCCTTCAGTTCACTCAGCTGCTCCAAACCCTCAACCACAGTGATGCTGTTGCCCCCCAGAAACCTAACACAAATAAACAGTGGCCGCTGACATTCACACTTGATCTGTGGTTAACTACAAGTAACATTGCGCAGATACACACTTTTTGCATGAATGCACAGAACCCGTTTTATGTACATTTTTTTCTGTATTAAGTACTTTTTGCAGATTTGTTTTTAACATTTCACATACTTACATACAGTTACTAATTGGAGGTGCTCAACCTCATTCCTGGAGGTCTACCACCCTGATGTTTGTACTTCCAAAACCTGTGGCTCTAATAATCAACCGAAAGCCTTGATTAAACAGCAGCAGGAAAATCCTTTGACGCAGCACATATGCAGGAGAAGGGTTGACCGGCCTTTGTTTTTTGAAACAAGGCATAGCACTCTCGGTTCCATATCGCCATTGTCATATTCCACTGACTCCAAAAAACTCCAGGTAACACACATAAAAATATTACATCACTGGAAAACACCAGCTGACCTTTACAGAATTTTAGTCAAGAAGGACATATATAACTGATTTTGCCCTCACTGTTTTAAATGAAAAATATGTATGATTAATTATCTAAAAGTATGCTTAATTATGCAAAATGAACCATTGATTCCCTAATTGAAACTGTCCATATATAGAAACTAAGCTGTAAAACATCATAAAGGTACAATAAGAAAAAAATGTGCAATTCTAAAGAGAGTTTGGAAAATGATTCAGAAGAAAGAAATGACTTTATGATACACAAATAACACAAATGGGCCCAAAGGAAAAATTAAATACAGCAAATATAGGATTTGTGATCTTAAAGAACATTTTACGGCATTTAGCAAAAGCTTTTATCCAGAGTTTTAACTGTTGTATATGCTTTAGTCTACTGCATTATTAGTTCTTCATACTTACAATTTGGAGAGCCTTTGTAGGGAAGACAAGTTTTCCATATAAGTTATATTGTTGTTCTGCAGGTATAAGTGTGTCAGATTTGAGGCAAAACTGAGACTGCAGATGTGTGTTAACTGATTGTCGTACAGGTAGAGCACAGTGAGATTTCTGCAGAGGGACAGATCATCCTGAAAACAGAAAATTAAAAAACAAATTCCTTTAACTGAATTAGACCAAAGTGGAAAAAAACTGAGGTAGACAAGAGGCTAGACCTACAATAGCATCTATGTTCTTGTTTGAAAAGTTGAGATGTGTTAATTTCTTGAGAAACTGTGGGAGAGAGTTCCTTCTGTTTTTGACTTGGGGGCTCAATTTAGCGATCAGATCCACTGTGAGGCGGACCATGGTGGCTGGAGTGCTCTGAGTATCTCTGGGGATTTTCTGGGCAAAAAACAAACAAATATTTACAATATATATATAGAGTGCTCTGAGTATCTCTGGGGATTTTCTGGGCAAAATACATTTCCTGGGATACACAATCATTTCATGACCAATTGAAATGATCCAAAGAAATTATCCAAAGATGCATCACATTAATTTCACAATAATGTCATATTAATGTTGAAGAACATTTTGTCCTAAAATTACCATGTAACACATGTATAGATGTACAGTGAGAAGCTGTCTTTCTTCTTTGTTCAGTGATAATGGATGACCTATTTAATAAAACCATTTAGGCCCAAGGAGAAAAAAAACACAACCCAAAAACACAAGTGTCATATTTGTATTTAGACATCACAGTCAGTTATACAGGATGGTGGCCAGGTTTCTCAGCATTTTTAACGGGAAAACAAGAGGCCAAAGGTGAATTAGAGACTTGCTTTAACACTGACCTGACCTACATTTATGAGGAGAACAGATCTATAACCATAGAAAAAGTAGCTTTATTCCCTTGAGGTCTGCATTATTTATTACCATGACCCCAGGACATCTGCTTGTGGTGTCTTTATCACTGTAGAGCCATAAAAGTGCATGGAAAAGGTGTGAAAAGACATGTTTTTCATCCACTGTGTCACTCTTGACTTGGCTTTTCGACTCGTAGCAAAGCCTGAGGAAGAAGTAGGTAATACACACATCAGGCAAGACAGCATGTCTTTTCTATACTTGATCTTCGAACGCAAGGCTACGGCTATACGACTGAGAGAGCCCCGTGAAATCAATAGAGGTGGACTCTCAACGGACACAGATATAGTCTGGATAGACAGTAGATGGTTGTTTTTAATAGAGCTGTAAAATGTCAAAAACTGAAGTAAATTAACCAATGATTTAACATTTACGTTTGGATTTCCCTGACGCTCTTATCCAGAGCGACGTACATTAATAATGAAGCAAGTGACAAGTTTTTTTTTGTTTGTTTTTTTCCGATCCATTTAGAACAAAATACCCAGAACTTCGCTGGCTTAAAGTAATGAAATGTTTTATGGTTATACACTGAATGAACATCAAACAGTACCCATGTGCATTATTTAATTACAGGTAATTTTCAAACTTTTTTTATTCTCATGATGAATTAGACGGTAACTTTAACTCCTTTTTAAATGTTTTATTTATATACATGTTTTTCGTTACTTTTTTGTTATTACCTGAAATTATGCTTTATACCCAATTTCAGGGGGTTAGCTTGGGCTAGGGTAATGTAAATAAAATTAATCCATAACAAACACAAACCGAGCCCCTAATACTTATCTGCTTAGTGTCCAGTTGTAAGAAAAAAAGACTTACTTTGAATTAATTCACTCTCAATATCTGTAAGACAAAACTAGCAGGACAGAACTGCCACCAGTGTTTTGTTTAAGAAGGACTGCTGTTGTCATGGATACATCCAAGCAGCCAATCAGATCACAGAGGAAGAATTCTGAGCAAGATAATAAAATAAAAGTAGTGTATAAGTGTCAGAAACAGATTTTTTAAAAGGCATGTGTTTAAAAGGTGTTTTTTAAGACACATATAAATATGCAGGACTATGCAAAATATTTACAGCCAATTTTGTGATTATGTGTCTTTCTGAAGGCAAAGTATCATGAGAATTAACGGAAACAAACAAGAAAGCAGTATATTTAGTAATATTAAAGTGACAAAAAACACACTCTGCTCATCTACATTATTTGCAGATGCTTAAGTGCATGTATTTATAAAAATACACACCAATCAGCTACAGAATTAAACCCACTGAGATATTGAGTGAATAATACTGATGATAAAGATCAAGGGGTGAGATATACCAGGCAGGAAAAAAACAGTCAGTTTTCCAATCCAAAGGGTTGGATGCAGGAAATGTATGCAAATAAAGACAAGGGCCAAGGGCCAAATTGTGACGGCTCAACAACTGGATCAGAGAATCTCCAAAACGTGTCAGTATCAAAAGTGGTCCAGGGAATAATAACCAATGAACTGGCTCCAGGGTCATGGGCACCCAACGCTCATTAGTGTGGTTTGTAATGGTCCAATCTCGAAGAGAACTGCTGAAAATATTAATGTTCACTATGATAGCAATGTTTCTAAGTACTCTGAGCGTCGCAGCTTATGGGTCTGCTGCATTTGGGTCTGCATAGAATGCCCCATCTGACCCCCTGTCCACATCATCTGAACTGAACCATGGAGCCGTGGAATGTGGCATGGTCTTATGGATCAGAAGATGTGTGAGCACCGCTTACCTGTTGAGGAGATGGCACCAGTATACAAGCTAAATAATTTAGCTTTAAATTAAGAAGGTAAAAAGATATTTAAGGACAAATAAATGATTAGTTTTACCCACGCCACCACTTTTACAACTTGCCAAACTATGCATGATTATATAACAAAACACTGGGAAACAGTTATCACACAAGTTGTGAAAAAAAACAAGGCAAATAGAAGAGGAAAACCATTTTTTTTTCTTTATATCACAGGACGGTCACAGGAATTGTAGTGGAAAATAGAAAATATGAGCTAAATTGAAACTTTGTGCTCTAAAAAGGGGACTACCTTTGAGGGCTAGAATAGGCACAAAGGTATTTTAACTTCTGTAATCGGATCTTATGTTTAGCCTCAGCATTCAGAGCTTTCCTTCCTTTTTTTACTCTCTCGCACAGTGGGTTCAGATTGCATTTTGTAATAATGCGTATCATTCCTAATGGTAGCGTGGGGGGAATCTATGCAGTGACCCGTGTGTTGTTATATAACGTCAAGGAATGAGCTTCCTGAGCCTGAGTGACTCGCCTCCATTTATGCATGGAGAGCACTTGGCAGGGAGGAAATGTGGCTGTTTTCCCCCCACTTTTGAGGCTTTCCTTCAGGGCACCCAGTGTGTTTTCAGGCCCTTGCTACCATGCTTGTCGAGAATATTCCCTGATCCAAAGTAAACATTGGCGCTACCAAAAATCTGAGGACCTACGTGGGGTCATTTGTCCCACAGCCTGCAATCTAATAGGCACCTGGTGATAAATAGCCATTCTTGATTAGTTATACTTATCAGTCTGATGTGCTCTCTGAATTGCTGTTTTATCAGCATTCAGACCCTCTATTTATTATTCCTCCATATTTTTCTTTGAATTCTGCAAATGAAGGAGAATTCCAGCAGTAATTTAAGGAGGCCTTTGTTAATGAGAACCACACCATAAAATGTGGTTAATGTACTTGGCGGCTGTCAGTTCATTTGTGTAAAATGTAATGTGCTTTGCTTTTTAAACGGGTTAACCCTAATTTACATTTGTTCGCATTTTCCTCCTTTAGAGAAAAATACTCATGTGGTGATGATCATAAGCCTCATTTGGGAGTCCAATGCGTACATATGGGAACATTTGCATGACGATTTTCAACGCCAGGAATTCAGATTCATTCCTTTAGAAGTAACGATAAGTGAGGTTTCCAACTAAATCTTGTGTTAAGCTTGGGAGAAATGCATATGAGTTAATGTTCGCATTGTGCACCTATATAAATTTTCAAAGCAAATTGTAATGTTTTTTTCTATGATTAGAAGTTCTTTTCCGATCAGTAATTGAATCCCAGTGAACAGGAAAGATAGAAATTATAAAAATGAATAAACCTTTATGTGAATAATCTTCACTCACTGTATCTTTAACAATAAAACACATGAACCAGGCTTAAAAATTCACTGTTCACTGTAACCCCTTCCATTCATAAACTGCATAGTGCATTCACCTGAATTACATGCATGATGTAAGTATTTTGTTTTCTAAAGTACAAAATTTTATATAATAAGGTAAAATGCTATAAAATATGATTGGCGTCAAGTGATGAACTTTTATATGGTTAACGCTTCACTATGTATTTCCATTCTTCTATTCAAAATAAAATATTTACATTTCCTGCGTAATTAAGGCTTCATTGTGTATTCCCTCTTTTTAAATATTTCGATCAATTTGCAAAGCCTGATTTGCTCTTAAAGATTTAAGGGAGATTTAAAAACAAACATTCAGATAAAGCTAAAGTAAAGCTAAAAATGTTCAATATGGAAGTTAATGCATTGAAATAAAAACCTTTGTGTCATGAAATAGGAGGAAAAATCATTAGCTGAGAGAGGTGCCAGAGCTGTTGTCTGTAAGAACATACTGGCCCATGGAGTGCCTGCAGCGACAGAGAGCAGACGTGTGGGCTGAATGGACTCCAGTGTGTCCAACTTCTGGTTCTGTGATGCATCACTGACGCACCAAAGACGGCCAAGCTCAAAATCCTGAAGGAATGTGTACCAAGTAAAGACAACCTGCCCCGAGCTGTCCTGACTGAGACATTTTATACAGGGCAGCTTGTGTTTATCTTTGGGCCAGTGCAGCCACTAAAGTTTGTTATTCCATTATGTAATGCTATGACTGGACAGAATGTAAATGACGGCTCGATAGGTTTTGTTGCAGAAGCGACGTAATCATGGTCTTTGTTAGTGTGTTAAAATCATGTTGTCAAAGCTGTGCAATACTCCTGCCTGTGCCAGAGAGCTCTGGGAGATGAGTTGGGTCCAGCGCTGCATTACAGTGAACCCAAAGGGGAAATATACTTTTCAAATATCTGGCATGATCCAGAGTGTAAGAAATACATCTGTCATCCTCAAGAGTGTGAAGAGTCATGAGGTCAGCAGTTTAAGTTGATTTTCAACTGTCTTACATTTGACCTCAGTCAACAACACATACAAACAATGATAAAACATCTTTCATATTAAAATCACTAAAAACACATAAAAATGATAAAGTGTAATAAGATTTATTCATCTATTAACAGGTGTTGACATTAACATCCAGGGTGCATACTGTTTCAGATCAGAATTACAATGCTGGGCACACATAACATCGCACATTAAGGCCATCTCACATTTTTTAAAAAACTGGGCTAGTTGGCAGATGTGTTGACTTGATTGAAGAGTTTATCCTTTATAACCTGGGACATCAAACCATGAATGGCTTCAATAGTTGTTTTGCAGCTGAAAAAGCAAACAGAATCTGTGTTATTGATTTTTTAATGTCCCAACAATCAAAGTCACTTAAATGCTAATTAAAATATATATTTTACTCTTTAGATACAATAACATGTGTTCTATAATGCCTAATTCCCATATTGTTTATTGTCTCCTATTAAAGCGTAAGAATGCACTTTTGGTTAACTAGTAACATGTGCCTACAATCAAAAAACAAGCAAAATAAGTTAACTCGGTGTGACATGAGATCAAAAGATATTCAGGTTGGAAAAATCATAGTTATCTTTCATAAAAACATACTGTCAGGCAGGTAATCGTGTCATCCTGCAAAATTACTAAATGTTTTAATTAAAAAAGGTTTTGGAAAGGCTAAAAAAACCTTTTGTCATGGCATATCACTTTTTGTTGTAGACCACATGCTCTACATGACCACATTAATGATTAAATAAAATGTATATGCTTGTAGATAGGTCACATTAAACAAAAGTAACTAACCAGATTTTTCTATATACAGGAGTGTCAAAATAAATAATTAAATAAACTTATCACAGAAAAAAGCACTAAAAATGAACACGGATGAATTGTCTCACATGAATATGCGGATTTATAAAATTCCATTAGCATCACCACCTAATATAATTGAATGAAATAAAAGCTAGAATGAATAGTGGAAAGAGGTCTGGAAATGGTTAGGAGAACCCTTTGCCACACATAAAAACACACTTTATTGTAATAATCTTAATTGTGTTTATTGTAATATTTATTTTAACACTAATTAACACTGCTGTCCAGTAGTAAACAGGTTTTAAATATAATTTTCCCAGGTGCCTAAGACTTTGGCAGACTACTTTATACATATACACACACACACACACACACATGTACGCAAATTAATAAATAAATAAACTTAGAGATATATTTAATGAATTATTTCTACCTCATTTCAAACCTCTTATGCAAAAGATTTCTGAGTGCTATTGTATTACCTGTCTCGTGTCGCTTTGGCCAGTTTGTCCTCGGACTTCCTGTCGTGAGTGTCCAAGCCCAGCATGAAGCTGCCTCTTCCCAACTGAGCCTCTGCCTGCTCCAGTTTCTCCGACAGGTCAAACACCTGCCCCGTGGTGTAATCCGCATTCTAAACAGACAAGAGCAATTAACCGGAGCATTCCCCTCCACCCAGTCCAGCTTCATGCCCAATTTCCCCACAATACGTCAGCTTTGACAGCACACCTTTTCACCACTGCTGTAAAATTCAGAAATTTGTTACAAAACATGTCCAGTTCCTTAAGCCTCACATTGTTTGCTAGAACTCCCCCCTTAAGAGACTGAGTTTGCCAAAGGTGAGGCGGTGTGCTTCCTGGGTAAGGACTCACTGGTAAAAAGAGGCTCAATGACACAAGGCCTCAGACAATGGTGACAAACTAATTGCTGACAAGTTCTTCTCTAGCGGAGCAAGCCGAACTTGACAACTAGTCAATTCATCTTCGTTCAGCAGCTCCGAGTACACTGTTTAAATGGTGTGCTGAAGGCGTTAAGCAAAGCTCAAGGCAGAACACTGGAGCCAACCATGTCGGCTCAGTCTGGCATTCAGTCCTTTAAAATAAATGGAATACCACACTGAACCACCGCAGCATGTACCCTTCCTGCTCAGGAGCCTCCTTCACCAACGAACACTTGAATTTTGGTCAGTCACCATTCATTAAAAAGGATTTCTGTTGCAAGAGTAACAAGCTCTGCACACTTCTAACAACACATAAATCATTTGAAATATCAACATAATTTAATTGCAAATACAGTATGTTACAAAACAGGAAAAAAAAGTCAATACTCACTGTCAGAAGACTTGATGAGCTTAGAGTGTTAACCCAATATTTATTCCACAGGAGCTCAAGTAATTTGCGGTCCAAAGAGGACTTGAAATAAGTCACCTCTAGTGCGTAGTACCTAATCAAAACAATCACATCAAACTTAACCTTTCAACACAAATTAGCACTTTAAGGCAGAAACTATGAATTACATAAATATAACAGAGTAGTTGTTTAATTTGTTTGCAATTACTAGGACTTACTGCTTGCAGTGTACTCCAAAGTCTTCTATTTTATTGAGGGGTATCGTCTGGTACTCTGACGGACCCTCGTCGGGCGGTTTGTATCCCTACAATGTAAAATGAACAGTACTGAAGGTAAATGTCTGTAATTGTTTAACCTGACATTTATTAAAATACAAGGATCTGCTTACTACGAGTTCTAGTCAACTTTTTCCTAGTAAAGCATTGCCATGAAGCCTGTACTTGCGCAATTTACACTCACATACACCAACACACACACACGCACACACATTACATAAACATATCTCACACACAAACACATTATATATATATATATGTAAATTACATATATGAAAAATATCGATGGGTGTGTAGGGCAGGTAAAATGATCCTAACTATGAAAAAACAATATACTACCTTTGGATATGTTCTGAAAGCACCAAGATTCACTTTTCCTGCAGATATGGTACGTGTGGGATCGATCTGCAAAACATTATGTTATGAACATCAAGTTATGAACCATATATAATGAGAATAACAGCCTTTCAGTAAGACATGCACACTACAAAGTAAACCAAGCAGAGTCCAACGAGTAACAAATTTATGAACGGAATACGCAATTATTATTTGCCCTTAGCACAAGTTCTACAACACTGCTGAAGAGTAAATAACATACTGTATACTGTTACAAAAGCAACAGCCATTAATCAGACACCTCTACCAATGTCACTAAGACCATTTGTATTCCAGGGTCAGTCATGGATCACTGGGACTGCTCTGGGGAAACAATCGCCCATTTTGCTTTTATTGCTCCATACAGAATGATGGAAATAGGATCATGTACAGAATTGGCAGAATCAAACCAGTGGAAAGAAAGCGTGAACTCGAAGGGTTTCTCCTTGCACTTACCACCACTGCCACGAAGGGTTCCTGAAATTGTTGATTGAGCATCTGAGTGCTGACATCAATACCTGAGAGCCAGCAGCCATAACCGGGATGACTGTGGTACCACCCGATAGCGTTCTCTAACCGACCCACCTACCACAAACAGGGAGATTCCAGAATTAAGGATCAATAATAACAAATCTAAAATAAAGGCTAGTGATTAATCATAGAGAAAATATGAGTACCCTCCACACAATCATTTCAAAATAGGTTGTTGTTCAGTAATTTGCCCTCTGTCCAAAATGAAGAACAACTGTGACTAGTTGGGATAAACTGCACACATCTATAGGCATTATGTATTTTACTAGTAATTACAAACTTGTTTATGAACGTTTATATTATAAACCCAATAAATCTGGAGGTATCTGGAAAAAAAAAAAATCACATGTATATATGTACAGCAGTGCCAGTGTGAAAAAGCACTGTAAATGGAATGGTTCACTAAAACGAATTCCCAATTTTTGTAGTAAATAATAGCCTTGTTTATTACGTGCAATATTAAAGAAAAAAAGCAGGGAGGAGAAAATACGCACATTGTTTAATCAATTAAACATTCCTTTAATGTATAGTTTCAGTTGTTCTCATGCATTTTTATTGTTGAAACAGAGGCTTGATTTACAGCATGAGTAAGTTTAAATTAATTTACAAAATTTAAATTCCTAGATAAATAATTTGATAAAAGAATAACTATCAGCCTCGGACTTTGTCTTAATTTTACTTTTCAGAGCAAGAATGTCATTTATGTCATTTTTAGAATTAGTTAATTAAATTGTAATTACACTGAGATTCAGGACTGTTAAAGGCAAATGCCTTACAGTCATAAACACATTCATATTTTAACTATAAAAAGCTTTAAATAAACTTTTCAGCATGATACCTACTACCTGATGTCTATAATATGTGACAAACTGAATAAAGTAAAGACAAGTCTACATGTGAAAAGAGCCGAAACCTCACATGGCGAAATGGCATTAAGTCACTATGCAGCTCGCTGCTGGCAAAAACTGCCAATCAGCATCAGATCTGTCCCAACTGTAACTTTGAAAATTTGCTACATTTCAGCATGTCACAACTGCCATTTCAATTTTCTTTTATTGGTTTTTCAATGTAATCTTCTATTTCATTTTTCTATTCCTGTAAAGCACACTGAATTACCTGCTAGATAAACTAACGTGACTGTATTAATTAAAAAAAGTGCAGTTTACTTAGATAGGTAGTTAGAGCAAATGCACAGCAGAACATATTTAAAAGTATAAAGTAAATAAACAAACAAACAAACAAAAATATATATATATATAAAAAAAAAACATAATACATAAATTGCATGCATCTATTTTGAACAGTTCTTCAATACACACACACACA
>JBBKCR010000001.1:8603775-8615559 GCA_037577295.1 Ladigesia roloffi
AAAACATGCACAGAGAAATCGAAATTACACCCCGTGGCTCGTGACGAAACATTGATGTCTTAAGACATGAAACGATCAGTTTTTGTGAGAAACTGAACAGTATTTATATCAATTTTTTTTTTGCCCTGGGGGTAAGCACATAAAAATCAGATTTTCATTTTGGGGTGAACTATCCCTTTAACAGCTTGATCCGAGCTCTGTGCAGATTTAGGCATGCAGCTTGCATGATGCTAATGGGTGAATGATTACCTGCCTTATAGCTGCAGATGCTAAGGAGGCCTTGGCTGTTTACGTGAATAGTTTTAAGGAGGAAAACTCTATATTATATTAATGGCCAGTCTGTCACTCATTATTAACCTTGATGGTTATCTCAGGTGTTCTTCATTATAATTGCATTCTTTGGTACTGGAAACATCGCCTCCATCAACAGGTAAACCCCTCTAAGCTAACCGGCCTGTTATCTTGATGCTGTTCTATCTAAGCCTGCGATTTTAAGGACTGGAGAGGTACACATTTCTTCTGCAAAATGCACCTCTTTTCCAGAGAGCTTTAACTGCGCCGGAAATTAATTAGATGTAATAATAATTAGTGCTCAAGCAAGAGAAACATCATCACTGCATTTACATTTTTGCAAGTCCCTTGGGTTTGTAAAGAAACAGAAGTTGAGTGTATTGTAGAATATGAAACTGTTGAAAATATAGCAAAGTTTGTCATCTTTTACATCCTTTATTTACAGCTTTGATCCCGCGTCTGTTTACTGCTTCCTAACTGTCTTTAACCCTTTCATCATGGGTGGCCTATTGATGTGGAAGGTACTTTACTTACATTTATATTCAGCATGTCTCCAAATGTACTGTAAATAAAATGCCAGGTCATTTGAAGAAGTTTTGTGTAAAGGGGACATGAGTGGATCTTACTGTTTTGAAGAAGTTTGTATCATTTGTGTGGCAAGCTACAGTGGTTGTCTTTAAAAAAACAAAACAAAAAAAAAACATTTTTTAAAGAGAAGTAGACTGCATGAAGCTCTACATGTCTATTAACGGACATAGCAGCTTATTACATTATTTCAAATATGGGTGTGTTTTGTTGTATAATACTCTCTCCATACTTATTTATCTCTCCTGTTTTTAGATTTTGATTCCCTTCATAATAGTAATGTGCACGTTTGAAAGTGTGCAAGTGTCCACACGTCTGTGCTCGAGAAGGTACCAAGTATCACCATAATATCATTATCAGTTGTTCTTTCCACATTTTGCAACCCATTGTCATTATGAAGAGTCATTGTAGCCTGAGGCGTGTACAAAAACACTTCCTCTATAACAGTAGAGGATCTTATGAAGCATTTCTTTCATATAAACTAGTACATTGTGAAATATTCAGTTTTTTCGCTTAATTCTAGGATGGATGAGCAATTTTGTATAATCTTGGTGACAAGGCCCCTATTTTCTTGTATTTCATTTATTCCTTCACATCCACTTTTGTAAGGGTTTTTAATACCAAAAGCAAGTACATTCCTTCATTCTCAAAGCAGCTTCAGTGTGAACACACACACAAAAGAGTAATGAATATTCCTATTTTTACATCAACCCATTCTTTTAGTAAAGAGAATAAACATTGATTTTTTTATTAAATGAGCCCTTTAAACCAGAGGCCATATGTTGCTGTGGTTTTTGCCATGGGTACCAGCTTAAAAAGCCAGGAGCTTCCAGAGGGTCCAAACTTTAATTACAGACATCTGGAAGCAAAGAATAGCTCAGCCAGTTTACATTACATTATCTTGTTTTGAAGAATAACTTTGGTACATGTTGTTTTATCCTTTTCCTTTTCATTCTTTCTAGCCTTTTCCTCATTGTGCTCGTCATTTCCGATTTGATGGCACTGGTGAGTTCTGCAGAGGTGTATTAAAAATTTATTCACAGTTCAAAAACTTCCATTATTTAGTATAATTTTCCTGTTTTCCAGCACTTCTTTTTCTTGGTAAAAGACTATGGAAGCTGGCTTGACATTGGTACCAGGTAAGTTGCATATAATTTGCATTATTTCCTCTTTTTTATGGTTTTATGGTTTAATATAACAATTTATTGCATATAATTTATGTAAAAATATCTGTATTCTTTGCAGCATTAGTCACTATGTCATTGTCATGTCCATGACCATATTCCTGATGCTCCTGAGTGTCATGACACACATCTTGACATCCAAAAGGATCCTGATTGGACAGAAAATGAAGATGCACTTTAAATGAGGACCAGCAATCAGGCATTATATTGTGTGTTAATGTAAATGTGCATGCACATAGACCAGGATCAAATCAGTGGGGATCCTTGGGGCAAGGTTTTGAAATGTTTACAGTAACTTACACACACACGCACATCAAGTAACAGTGTAGTGTATATTTCTTAATGTTTATTTTAATCTTTTGTGTTTTTAAACATATAAACGCTCCCTGGCCAAATACATGACTTTACCAACAACAAACAAACTCCATTTCCAGTTCTTTAAAAAAATCTGAAAGAACAACTTACAACTAATTATGTTAATTGGATACAAAAAATCAAAGGGTAGGGGTGGTGGGAGGGGGTTGACAGGGGGGTGTTTGTGGGTCTACCAAACGTAGCTAGATATGAGCCCTCCAGGAAGTTGGAACCCTGGACAGCAGAACCATTTTCTCATAATTTTAGAGGTATATCATTTTAGAAAGTACTGTAGAACATTGTTTTGGAAGAATTTTGGTTGTCATTTTTCTGTGTTTTTTAGGTATTATTTGTAATATTTATATGACGGTGTAGGTCTCAATTGGTTAGTTTTTTTTTTTTACTGCTTCTAATATCATGTTTGTATGTAGAAGAAGGAATTAACTGTCAACTGTCTTTACCTGTATTGGCACACAATTTTCATGTGAGCCTTTCTCTGTCACAGTACATTTGTTGCCAAATGTATTTCTGGGGCTATACCACATCCTTCCTCTGAGTGTGTCTGGGGCTAAATAAGCAGATTCATCTTAAGGTGAAATGTGTGCTGAAATACAGTGGGCAACCAGTATTCAGATGTTTGGTTTCATTATTTTTTGTTATTATTTCATTTTTTTACACTTTGTACTAAAGAGAAACTACAAACTATATATGAAAAAGAAATGTATTCATAAAGGTAAACAAAGTAATTGCATAATTGCACTCTTTGTACAAGAAACATTGCCTTTATTGTCGGTTAAACCTTTCTATGCTAACTGGCCTACTTGATGCTAAATTGAAGTGTGTGATTTAAAGGATTCAAAGCACTGCACAGATATACATTTCTTCTGTTAATGCGATATGCACTCAATGATATGTCTGTCATCACTTTCTCTACACTGTACTAAAAATGACTGCAAAAACAAGACGCACAGAGACCATCTAAAATTTGCATGCAAGCATTTGAATGCAATAAAACATTGTGGAACATTGTTAATGGTAAAAAAAAACTGGCAATAATCCAGCTTGTTTTGTTTGGTGAAAGGAGGTTTGCACATATGTTCCTAAGAACACAATGCCCTCTGTGAAGTATGAAGGTGGGAGCATCATGACAGGGCCTGCTTCTCTGCAAAAAGTACTGGGATATTGTATAAATTGTTTCTGAGAATGCATAGAGAAAAAAGTCAGCATGGGTGAAGTAAGAGCAAACTGTAAAATAAATGTGTTATTTGCAGAAAGTGCAGTCTGCAAAATGTATGACAGATCTGTCTACTAAAGGAAGCACCCAGTGTTACACAGCTTCCAGTGTGAATGACGAAGCAGCTAGCAATGCAAGACACTTCCCTCCTCATTCAGGCATACTCAACTAGAGCTGCTCATAACCAAATGAACATCTGAGGACTAAGAGAAGTTTTACTTCCTCTAGTGCTCCCTAAACACTCCGGTCTAAGTTCTGCCTCATTCTCATGGTATGTTGTTAATTTATATCATGTCTATATATCATAGGTTAGAATTAGTGTAACTTATAAACGTATCTCATAAATTAAAGATAAAATACTTATGCTGATACATGTTTATTTTACAACTAGTTGTTATAGGTGGTGGACAGAATGGAGTTTGGAGCAAATATAATTACCACAACATGCAGCCTGTTTATAGAAACTTCTCATGTAGCTTTTAAAAGGATGAGTAGATGTGTTCGATTTGCACTGTTGAGTGCGACAAATTTCTTATGCAGACCATAATCATAATTGTAATTTTGAGGCACTGCTTTTTAATAGGACTGTCATGACTACTCGATAAAACCAGAAAACAAAAATCATTAAAAAGTAACAATGAACTGGCAGTGATTAATTCTATTTGCATTGTGTTAATGCATGTAATTTAATTTCTCCCTTAAATCTTGTATATATTTTTATGTGTAATTATTATATTGACTTCTATTAAAACAGAGGGAAGTGCGCAGAGAATAATCTTTTTTCCCATGTTGTTTTTTTATATTAACCTGTCTGTCTTTTACATTATTTTTGTATTTTGCATCATTTTAGGTGCTAAAAACAGTCATAATAATAATTTTTTAATTTACATTAACTGTTTTTGTCACAGTGCCTGTAAGAATAATGTATGAATAAGCTCGGTTCTGATTGACTGCCGTGTTTTGTGAATCGTTCAAAACGCAGTAGGAAACCCTCCCTTCTAATTTCGGTGTAATTGCCAAATATTCATCGATCATCCATGATGCTAAAACCACTGACAGATAAGTAAACATAAGTTGTTTTACTGGCACCTTCCAAGGGTTGGGATGTGTTAAATAAGGAATGAACAGTAGGTTTTTGAAATTCAGGTGGTAAAAGCAGGAAAACCTGGGACATTGTAATGGCTAAAAGACTGAATTAGATTACTGGATCTCCAGAACGCCAGGTCTTGTGGGTGCATCAGTCAGTATCAAAAGTGACCAAGGACCTGATTAATGTTAACTTGTCTGGTCTGAATCAACAGAACTACAGTACCAATTGCTGAAAAATTCAATGCTGGCTATGTTGGAAAGATTTTAGAACACAAAGTGTCTACAATGAGAATGTGAGTACCACTGGAACATGTAGCTCTGAAGGAATATGGCCTAATCTGATGAATCAAACCTTGGGTGCTGGTATTTATGTGCATGTTAATTTGACATGAACCACCTACAAAAATTACAGCATACCTATGCAAACATTATTGTAGCCTAATGGCAGTGGCCACTCAAGGGGTCTGCCGCTAACGTCTTGGTGCCAGATACCACAGTGTTCCCTCAAAGTTATTGTGAACCAATCATACATCAAATCATATGTTTTGATGACTTTCTAAGAAAACTTTGAGGGAAGATCTGATAACTATCTACTACAAATACTACTAACGGCAACACTTGATGTATCACTCTTAAATGGTTACAATCCGACCCCCCAACATAGGCGGTACAAGAAATGTATCAGATGGAACTAATAATGTACTCCCTGAGATTTTAAAAGGATACTGCTATTGCCATACTAAAACAACATATGTAATTGATTATTTTTTTATTTTAATGTATATTATTAACATAATTGTAAGTAAACTAATTAATTAATTATTCTTTTATTTAATTTTTTTTTTTTACTTCTGATATCTATGTATGTTTTCCATTGTCACTATCATCCTGTGTATATGTACATAAATTATTTAGATTATACTTGGAATTGGTGAAGAATGTTCGCATTTTTTCTTAGAAACGTTACTTGTATAGCCTGTTAAAACTGCAATAAAAACAATCAAATAAAAAAAAAAAGGTTAAAACATACACAACTGATAAAGTGGATACAGACATTGTACCCCAAGCTAATGTCAAAGTGAATGGACACACCTCTACTCGATTCGCTTTAGGTTGTAGATGTTGGCAGGGCTGACCCCTATCGCCATTACTATTTGATGTTAGCATTGAACCTCTTGCACAACTAATCAGAGATGACAATAATGTTGATGGCCTGTCAATAAATAAAGAACACCATAAGATACCACTCTACACAGAAGATATGCTTTTACATCAAGAGAACTCAATTTTGGTTTTAAAGAGCTTAATCTCTACCTATGGGTACCTCTTTGGCTATAAAGTGAATATGGACAAAACCATGGCTATAGACATTGCTGGCAACATTTCCCAAAGGTTCAAGCTGCAAGCTTCAAAGTGGGTTCAAGTGGCCTAAAGAGGGTATTAAATATCTGGGTATTTGCATTCCCCCATCACTAAAGAGCCTATATGACGCTAAAAGTATGGTGGAAAGTAAAATCATAATTTGGCTGGGCCAAAGCAATATCTGCACTAAGCAATAAAGACAGGCTTCAAAAAGTGGTCAGCTGGTGGGCTCAACTAAACGAAAGGAGGAATTTTAAAATCAAAACAGCCTTTTCTTTAGATATTTACAATTGAGTGATTTCACAACCAAAACTATACCACAAGAGTGGTATAATATTTGAAACTTCACCCCAATTGAAGAGTTCCTAATAAAACTGCAAAAAAAGAATGTGAGTAATAAAGTTAGGGGCCCTATATACCAAATATTTTTAGAAATGTGTCAGATCAAAACAAAGGTCAAAGAGAAATGGGAATCTGAAATGAATATGAATATATCTCAGGACATGTGGGAAGAAAAATGCACCAAGGCACATCTGAATACATGGAGAGAAAATAAGTGGAAGATAATCATGAGATCCTTTCATACCCTGGAAATAATGGCCCAGATGCACCTAATAAGCTCCAAAAAATGTTGGAGACATTGTCATAAACAAATAGCACACCATACACATAGAATAGAACAACATTAGAATAACATTCTGTAGAAATATTATGAGAGATCCAAAGATGGCAATATTTGGTGTAGAGTAAGATCTGATAACTATCTACTACAAATACTACTGACGGCTCTTAAATGGTTACAATCCGACCCCCCAACATAGGAGGTACGAGAAATATGTCAGATGGAACTAATAACATACTCCCTGATATTTTAAAAGGATATTGCTATTGCCATACTAAAACAACATATGTAATTGATAACTTTTTTATTTTAATGTATATTATTATTAGTAGTAAATTTATTTATTTATTATTACTATTTTATTTTATATTTTTTTAAGCTTCTAATATCTATATTTGTTTTCCATTGCCACTATCATTCCGTGTATATGTACATAAATTATTTAGATTATACTTGGAATCAGTGAAGAATGTTCCTTTTTTCCCCTCAAAAATGTTACTTGTATAACCTGTTAAAACTGCAATAAAAACAACATTTTTTTTTGTTAACATCCACAACTGGAAACAATCTTTAATGTTGAATGATGAAATAGTACACACATTTGGAGAAAAAAAAAATACATAAAAAAAATTATATATGTGCCATACATTTTGATAGAATACATTTCAATATTATCAATATGCATATGACTCTAAATGTCATAGCTTTTCTGACATCATGAAAACGATATCCTCAAACGATTTAATTTCCACAAATGGCTTATATAATTGTGTTTGCATGCACTGAAACAATGTTTACATAATACAGAAAATTTTTTTAATGATATGAGCCCTTCATAAACAATTAATTGGCAATCAATTTGTTACTAATATCCTTGATAATAAGAGCTGATAAAATGCCCTGAGTGGAAGTCTTTGCCTTGTGGTTCAACCTATGGTTTATTGTACTACATTGATTGTGATGGCTCTTATTTTCTCTTTGCAGAACCATGAATACAATCACCATGAACACAAGCTCCGTGAAACCAAGCACCACAAACTCAAATTTTCCCACCTCCACACAAAGTCCTGGACTTGGTCAGTCGCCCGACAGGATTGCCCTGATTATGATCTACACGGTGGTGCTCCTGGCAGGAAGCGTGGGCCTAATTCTCATGATTTTTATGCTGAAAGCTAACCTGCGCTCATGGACCACAATTGCCTTTCTGAATTTACTTCTGGCCCACTTCTTATTCCTGCTCACCATCCCTTTCCGGATCCACTACTACATCACCAACAGCTGGAGCCTGCCCTCAGGCTTCTGCAAATTAGTAAGCGCTATGATCCACCTACACATGTATGTTATCTTTGTTATCTACACGGTCATCCTCTGTGTTCGTTACCTTCAATACTTTAAGAAAGCGGATCGAATGGAGTTCTACAGGAGGCTTCATGCCTTGCTAGCAAGTGCTGCCATTTGGTCCATTGTAATCATCACTGGACCCATCATCATGACTCAGTATGGCATGAATCGAGAACACAAAGAAACCCAGTGCTTCAGGTTTGGGGATGAGGTCACTCATGAAGCAGTGCGTGGTTTCAACATTTTTTTGTCAGTTCTCATTATTATTGTGTCGTGCATCATGAGCTGCATATTTGCAATCATTATGTACTCCATGGTCAAGAAGCATGGGAGAGCTTCCCGGGACCAGCAGGAGTTCTGGGCCCAAATGAAGAGCATCAGCCTCATCCTCATCATCTTCACCTGTCTGGTGCCATATCACCTGTTTCGGGTGTACTACGTGTTCTACACCGAAAAACTGCAGGATGTTAATGAAGTTTTTCTGGCCATCACCAGTTTTACATGCTTTGACATGTTGCTCACTTATGCAGGAAGGGGACTTTGTCATTTGTGTGGCTTTTGACAACAGGAAATACTGCCTTATTGGGTGTGTTGCCTGACCATTGCTGGAAGCAAGAAAGCAAGAGTCATGGTTGACCTGGGGTGAAGAAATTATGCTTAAAGACTCCAAACCTGAAACCGCCCCTGTTCAGGGCTATCTTCCTCAGTCATTAGGAAAAACGTTTGATATGAAGCAGGATGGATCGAAAGCCATGCAGAAGGACTGGGAAAAAAATACAAGCCTCCTGCTAATGTTGTTTACAAATAATGCAGAAATGATTCGGATGAGCTGTCAATTGGCATCTGATAGGTTCATGTTTAAGCCTTGCTAGAAATGTTAACATATTCCATATTATTAATATTTCCATTATGAAAAACCGGCTAACTTGTGTGCTTATGCTATGTAAACTATGATCTTTGGTGCTGGTTTTATGTGTTGACATGCACTTTACCAATCAGGAAGCAAAATTGCTGCAAAGATCATACATGGTGCATCAGATTTTGCTGCCCATTGTGTCCCACATAATATTATAACCTGACAGCAACAGTGAGGCTTTCCTTGCTTGATTAATTGCTTTGGTGGTTCCAATAAAATATGCTTTAAGCCTGTTTCATTCTAGCCCATCAACAATTAAGCAATATTTTCTGCATATTTCAGCTATTATGGGTACTACTTTGTTAGGTCCTCTCATGACTGATTTTGGGGTTTCTGCATAACCCTCCAGCTTCCCCAGGCTACATTAGTAGGTGTGATGTTTTATCTATGAAACTGATGCTGTCAATCTGTTATTGTGATTGGGATTGGTTATCTGGGCTAAAAAACAAACAAACACAACATTTATGTTTGGAAATTTTCTGAATCAGACTCTGAAAAGGAAGACATTGCTTATGTTATGACTACACAGAGACAAGATATATCTGTAGGACAAACCTCAACACGAATACACTATACTATTTAGATAAATGCTGGGTATAAATACTGCATATAAGTGACTTTATTTAAGTGAATGTATAAGGACAAGTGAACTTCTGAAGTTGGGTGCTTATATATAGTAAATTCGTTAATAAAAAAAGCTAAGTTCAAAATTCAAATTCAAATAAATGTTGAATTGGAAATGTAAATGGAAAAGTAGTACTTTGAAAAAGTGGAAGCTAATGTATGTGGTTCATGTTAAGTGAGGGATTTGGCGCCATCTGCGGTTTTTTAAGTAAAAAAGCAATGTAAGGCTGACGGTGCCTATAAATACAGATATGTAACATGCATAAACTTAAAAATCTATTGATTGTGATCACCACACGCTTAATTGCCTATATATTACATTAACTTAGTTATTGCAATATCAAGATAAAAGCAAAGACTCTTTCCCCCCTATATGTAATCCGTTCTAATGTTTTAATATTTAAACTAGTACACAACAATGGCCCCAAATAAATATATAATTATAAATACGTTAACATTTTTATAATGAATTTATGTGGCGCGTTGCTGTGTTTGTGCTCCTATTGCATGGACACACAACAACGATTCTTTTGCTTTTTTTATTGGGCCTAGTTACTGTTTAACATCCCCACCCAACTTTCAGTTTGTTTAGTAAATCGATTTAATGAGGCTACCCTGACACCATCAAGTGTGGGACTGAATTTCACTCTAGAGAGTCAGTCAAGGACTGACCAGACATATGAATGAGCAGTAAAAGGCAAAACAGGTTGGAAAAAAGAGCGTTCATCTTGGCACCTCTGAGACAGTTTGGTGTTTGGATCGATGCAGAGTCTCCGCTGTACTGAAGGAAGGTAGGAAGTCCAGGCTTTCCACAGCAGCTGTGAATTGAGAGTGGGAGACATGGGACATGTCTGCTCTCTGGAACCTTTGTACATTGAACTTTATGACGTGTGCATTCCTGCTTTTTCATTCGTGTCCTCTCGGTTTTTATAACCTCAGTTTTCAGGCCGCGCTAGCTGCCAAAATAAAACCATTCTGGTCGTCCTGTACTTTCCACATGTGGAACTAGGTGAAAATACAGGTCAACGAGAGTAACCTAGCATTAAATTTTCAGATTTTTTCATCTGTGTTTTACTATTATTTACTTTACTTTAACTGATTTCATGTCATTAAAAAAACAACGAAATGCGTGAAAATTCGCGGGGGATAATTTAGTAGAGTAGTAATGTATATAGTAAGTGTGTGGATTGGTATATGCGTTTTATGTCATTAAAACAAGTTCGTTAAGGTGAATTCAGGTTATTTTATTATGTATTGTAATTGTGTGTGTGTGTGTGTTTGTTTTATTTAATTAAAAACAAAAAAGTATAGAAGTGAATTTGGTAGAGGTTATTTTATTTTATATATATTGTGTGTGTGTATGTGTGTGTGTGTACGTTTCAGGACGTTTATAGTAAGGAAGGAGGTGTGTGTGTGTGTTTTATTTAATTAAAAACAAAAAAGTATAGAAGTGAATTCAGTAGAGGCCATTTGATTTTATACACAGTATGTGTGTGTGTGTGTGTGTGTGTGTGTGTGTGTGTGTGTGTACGTTTCAGGCCATTTATAGTAAGGAAAGAAGGAACTGTGTTTGTGTGTATATGAGAGAGAGAAAAATTAGGTGTGTGATATTAACAAGAGAATGATTAATCAGTTTACCAAAGCATTCCTGTATTCAGATGTTTTATGTTATTACCACTTTAAAAGGAAGAAAGTGTTCATAATTGATTATTATTAAGGCTCCAAGGCAATTTACTTTTAATCCCTCTGGTAATGTGCTGAGCTCAGATTATCATGTCATCTTATCTGATGTTTTTGTGGTTGTTGGATCAGCTTAACAGCTAGAAGTCCAGCAGTGTTTGCTTTATGCCTCTGAATGCTGTGTTTCATAGACATTGGTAAAAATACTATTAACGAAAACTATGTTATAGAGATTTATTACAATTGCATTTATATTCGTATTAATTGTAGTAGTATCAGTAAATAGTAGTAGTAGTTGTAGTGTTTATCATAGTAGAAGTATCAGTAGTAATATTATCAGTCGTAGTAATAGTAGTAGTATCAGTAAATAGTAGTAGTGGTAGTAGCTGTAGTTGAATCAATAGTAGTATCAGTAGTAGGAGTGTTAGTAGTAGTAGTAGTAGTAGTAGTAGCAGTAGTAGTAGTAGTAGTAGTAGTAGTAGTAGTAGTAGTAGCAGTAGTA
>JBBKCR010000001.1:8620159-8665706 GCA_037577295.1 Ladigesia roloffi
ATGTTGGTATTTGAAAGAAAAAAGTATTATTAGGCCTTCTATATCAATGATGTATTTTTGATGGGACATTTATATTTTGTAAACCTTAGGTGACCAAAAGTAGGTTTACAGTAGGGGTTGGCCATGGCAAAAAATAGTATCACAGAACTAGAAATTTCCATGATTTACAAAAAGTCACAATATTTTATAAACTATCTGAACTGTGTGTGCTAAACTGCATTATGTCCAGTTCAACATGACTAATTTTACCCTCTTTGTAATACTGAGACAATGCATTTGGTCCATAAAATGCTCAGAATAACACAATTTGAGGCAAAACTATAAATATTGCCAAATTGTTAAGTTCTATTTAACAGTGTGCTTTCCCCCTACTTACATCTGTTTTGACTGTTGCAGCAATTCATTTTTTATGCCCATCCCATCTATGAAACCACTTGAGGGGTTGAAATGCTAATTCCTTTGTATCTGGTTTAGTCTACTTTGCAAGTGTTGCTGTTTGCTGTCTGATCTTCAGAAAGCATGCCAACGGAGCCCAGCATCAGCCAGGGAGATAATGGGGTGAGCTCCAACTGTGCTATCTGCGGGGACAAGGCCACAGGCAAGCATTATGGAGCCTCTAGCTGTGATGGCTGCAAGGGCTTTTTCCGCAGGAGCATTAGGAAGAGCCATGTTTACTCATGCAGGTAGTTGGCACACCCTGTCAGGATTTGTTCACATACAATGAATGTTCGTTTTAATGCTCAAACAACATCTATATTTTCAGTTACATCTAAATTTTAACCAAGATCACATACATTCAAAACGAAGGTCCAGTGGAGTTGTTTGACTTTCTTTACATTTGTTGTGAAGGTAATAAAGCGCATTTATGCTGACTGGACTCTATTTTATTGAATTGAAATGTGTGACGTAAAATTTTATTTTACTTTTTTGCACCATATTTAAAAAACAGCAGCTGTTTTTTACATTGTACTAGCAGAAAAAAAGAAGCATTTTTTTATTTTCTATCCTAGAAAACTGCTGGTCACATGTTTATATGGACAAAATCTCTGATGTTTCGAAACAAAATGGTTGTGCCTGAGATCTGTGTTTTCTGAATCATTGAAACAGGTTCAATCGTCAGTGTGTGGTCGACAAAGACAAGCGGAATCAGTGCCGCTTTTGCAGGCTTCACAAATGCTTCCGAGCTGGAATGAAGAAAGAAGGTATGTACAATTTCTTCCACAGGTAACCGGCACGTACAGGAAAAAAAAACACAAAAACAAAACAAAACAAAAAAATGGCAAAGAAGAAAAGAAAGAATCAAGATCAAGGATTCCTTAAATAACAAAGAAGAGGGAAAAACTCAGGGGAGTTAAGTGCTTAGCACTGAAATGGGTTACGCCATAAAAGCTTTCACTGATTACACAAGGAATGTGCAGTTTATTGGATGTATAACCTTGGCTTTGGCTTTTATGACGGGCGATCATGTGCTCTCTACCTCACTTTCCGTGCGTACATGTTGTTCACGGCAGTGATTGGTTAAAGTTTTACCTCCTCTACTTCATGCTCAGGCAGATTTACTTTAAAAGTATAAGTAAAGATGTCTTTAAGTTACTTAGTACTTGTTAAATTCCCGCTCCAGGATTTACTCATCATTCTTCTCAAGTGACAAAGAATATTAATTTTTTCATGTCACAATAAAAACTGGTTATTTAGAAGCACCCATTATGAACTCCTTGACTTAAAGTGAACCTTCATTAATTAGGCTCTGCAGATAAGATGTTGAAATACAATGTCATTTTATTATCAGTCAAGAACAGACTACAGAATAGCGACACTTTATGAGCCTTATATCTTGGAGGTGAGCGAGCTTGATGGGAAGTCAGAGACACCGTCACCTTAGCTAATCAGTAATCACCACGGGGTGTTATTAGCCCTCTAATCAGCCAGATTGTTTGTGTGTTTTTCAGCTGTGCAAAATGAACGGGATCGTATCAGCTCCAGGAGAAGCATGCAAGATTCACATGACCTTCCACCTATCACCGTACTGGCACAGGCAGAATCCCTATCACAACAGGTAGGTTATAAACATAAATACACACACATTTATATACATACATACACATCACAACAGGTAGGTTTTATATACATAAATACACACACACTTGATATTCCAAGTCGCACAAGCATGCACACAAAGTTTAGCATGCATGTATATAGCTTCTGCTTACCATAATTATATAAGATATGGCTTGAGTGCATTCTGTGACTTTCTCCATCGACTTGAGTTGTCCTGTGTATCTGATTAAAGACCGAGCAGGGGTCTCGTTAGAAGAATTCTTAAGAAGGTCTCTGTCTTCAGACATGCTCAGTTACAGTTAATGATGATGATGAGAGTTGGCATGTGTAATTTGCATGAATATTAGTCTCCGCTTGAGCATCAGTTAACATCATTAATGTTTCCAATCATCTGCATGACTACTTATGTGGTTTTACTCTGGGAGAGGCAACAGCTTGGGTAATAATTATAAATGGTTCTAGAGGATGCACCAACTTCATCTTGCTCAACCTCCATCTCTGTGCAGATCAGTGTTGCCAGCCCGGCAGGCCACGCTGACATGTCTGAGAAGAAATCAGCCACCATTGGGGACGTGTGTGAGTCTATGAAGCAACAGCTGCTTGTTCTGGTAGAGTGGGCTAAATACATTCCGGCCTTCGGCGAATTGCCTCTTGACGACCAGGTAATGGCCATTCGAAAGCCAAACCGCCTGCACTAATTGGGAAGGCACTCGGCTTAAATTGCAGGGCCTTTCGCTCGAGCTCAATATTTGCTATTCACATGACTGACTCAATTTAGCCCTCCATTCAGCCTGCTCTTTGGTGCCCTGTTTTGTGCAGAATTTCTGATCTTCTCTGCCATGTCCATTGTTATTGTATTGATTGAGTATGCTTATTGTAGGCCGCTGATGCTTTTTCAATGAGCTAAATGTTCAAGCGGTTCCTCTTGTTGTTCCGGTCTTGCAGGTCAGTTTATTACGAGCGCACGCAGGGGAACATCTTTTGCTTGGAGTGGCGAAGAGGTCAATGCCATACAAAGACATTTTGCTTCTTGGTAACTATTGATCAAGAACATTTACATCAACTCTTAAGTGTGAGCACTCTCACACACACAAACTCGCACACACACATAGCTCCAATCACAAATAAGTCCAAATGGCTATTTTCCTTTGCAGGTAATGGCTGTGTTGTTCACCGGAATTGCCCCGAAGCAGAGATCAGCCGAGTAGCTAACCGTGTCCTGGACGAATTGGTCGCACCCTTCCAAGACATCCAAATCGATGAAAATGAATACGCAGCATTGAAAGCCATTGTTTTCTTTGACCCCGGTGAGTGCTTATGTAAATAAAAAATTGGGCCATTTTCTCACACGCTTTCAATTCTTCAAACACAGCGGAATGAAGCGGTCAGTGGAGGCCTTAACTTGTTTAAATGACTGTGGTTCTGCGTATGACCTTCAGATGCCAAAAGCCTCAGAGACCCCTCCAAGATAAAGAGCATGAGGTACCAAGTCCAAATGAGCCTGGAGGACTACATTAATGACCGGCAGTACGACTCACGTGGACGCTTTGGTGAGTTGCTGCTGCTGCTGCCCACCCTGCAGAGCATCACCTGGCAGATGATTGAACAGCTGCAGTTCATCAAACTCTTCGGCCTCGCAAAAATTGACAACCTGCTTCAAGAGATGCTGTTGGGAGGTAACGAAAGAGAGGGGCATCTATGAGACTATTTTGGAATATGAAATTTAAGAATTAGCAGGGCAAACATTATTTAGGCACACGAATGTCTCTGTAAATCAGTGGTTGTTTGGACCAAACCTTTCAAACTTTTTTATAAGAGATATTGATCTGTAATGTAATGTGGAAATCTACTTCTTACTAACAAGTAAGTTTCAGTACCAAGGTTGGTTTAGCTACGATTGTCAAGTAGAGTTTCACTTTCCTTTACCCCTAACAAATCAATCACATCACATGATCACATTTCTTAAAGGGGCCATGTTTTTCTTTTGATTTAAAATGGACTTTGATGTTTTATGCATAAACATCCTCACTCTTTTGTCAGTCCCTACAGAATATATATGGAAGGTAAAGTGTAAAAACAGCCTCATTTTACTTTCTTGTGAAAGGCAAGAAAACTGTATGTTCTCTTTACCCATCCATGTATAAAACTACTAAGCTATTCCCATCTTAAATGATCCTAGAGTAACTGCTGATTTTGACCATTGCACTAACATGTAAACTGCATTAATTTAAACACTAACACAACGTTTTGTAAATAATACAACAAATGTTCATTACATTTTGTTCATAAATGTATTAATTTATAAAAAAAACCCCCACCTTATTTATTAATATGTAGCACAAGGGTAAAGATTGGAAATCTGGAGGCTGCCAATAGTTCAAGTAGATAAATGTAGTATTAGGGTCACTTTAGTGCATCAAGATCATTCCAGCCATGATATACTGCACAGTCTGAGTGCCATAGAAGAACATATTAAGTGTAGTGGACTATGCTGAATCCATCTTCGGGTGTATAGTATCTCCAGGCAGGAATGTGTCATTCTTAATCAATACTTGAATCTATATGTTGATTGCCTTATAGGTCTAACCACGGAACAGCCGCACTTGCATCACCATGGTCATCCGCAGTTGGCCCAGGATCCAATCACAGGGCAGACTGTGGTCATCAGCTCTCTCTCAGGCCCTGCCCATGCACAACAAATAGGTGAGACAATCTTTGACATCTGCATTAACCTAATTACTGAACAATATTAGTCAATGTCATAGCCTGTGCATACGCATAGAAAATACTGCATAATGCACAGGAATACTGCATAGATACTGCATATATATATTAGAGGAATTGTAATAGATTTTTCTCTCTAATGTTTTTCTGTAGCATCTGTAACATACCACTGGTTACACCGACAGTCATTTTGATCTGTTCCACTGTGCTTAGAATGGCACAATTGGCCACTTGCTGAATTCCAAGAAAAAACGTTTGAAACACACAACAGTGTTCTGAGAATTTGAAACTGCAGACAATCTAACAATAGAAGTCTTGGGAAGACTCAGATAAAAGAGAACTGATACCTCTCAATGTTCACACTTCGTTTTGTTTCCTGGTGTGGGTGTTTGTGTGGTTTCTGGTAAGTGTGTGACTGTGTCTCATTTCTCAGACCTGTGAAAGTCTGCAGCAGGACACTAAACACACACTTTTCGTCATGCTGCACCAAAGTGTTATTAGGCTAAGTATATATCCCACAGTTTGGAAAGGAAGAATGTCTTCCTTTCCAAATAAGTTCTATACACCACTCAAACATTGGAGCAACATGAGGAAAAACTATTTCAGTCATTTTGTCTACTTCTAAATCAGACCACTGCCTGTGAAAGCGAAGTCCAGCTTATAAACTGATAATAGCAAGGAATATTTTTTCTGGACAAATAATTCCATCTCTGAAACAAAAAGGTTTTGACTGAAGAATTTGTGACATTGTTTGGTGGTTAACGATTCAGCAACTAACAGCAAACAGTTATTTTCTAAGTACAAGAGAATGCTTCAGAATTGTTGTCCAAGATAATCGACTAAATTAGAGTGTTCTTTTAAAGCTCATGTCTTTCTTCTCCCTTCTTCTCACCAGCTTCTCCAGACACCCCAATCCCATCTCCTCCTCAGGTTCAGACTCAGGAGATCTACAAACCCTCCTCTAGCCCTACAGTCTTAATGTCAGCACAGCCCACATCCCGAAGACACTCACCTGAACCTCCTCTGTGAGGCTGAAAATCTGCATTTGCTGCATTTACTCAATTTGTTCATCAGATTAATAACCTTTCAGACATTTAACTGAAAAAACATCTTATCTTATAGTTGCTGGGTCAGATATGAATTTAATAACACACATTTTATAGATGTATGCACAAAGCCTTAATTTTTTATATTGAATCATATTTAATGATTGTGCAGTTGTTGTGGATTTAACTCTATGAACAGCAGTAGTTTTTGCAGTAGTTAGAAGTATTCCATGCAACGTTTCTTGCTGTTGAGTGCAACCACGCCAGAGCTGAGTGGTGCAGTGCACTCCTGGGTTGTGTAAATGGGTTTTGCTGTACTTTTGTAAAACTTTTTGTGATCTGTCCCTTTAGAAAACTAAAGTGTGATATAAAGGGTACAGATATGATTTCATTCATCATGCTTATTATATTTTATTATATTAAATGAATACTCTATTCATTAATCATCATCTTAAAATGACACTTTTACATCAAAATGTAAAATTTGGTACATCTCTTGTAAATGTGCTTACTCATATTCAACAGCTATGCTACAGTAGTTTCTAGAGTGAGATGTATTTCATATTTATGAGAATAAAACCCCTTTTCCATCTTCAAATTTTTATTACAATGGAAAGAATGGATTACTAAAACAACAAAACTTGCTTGGTCTTTTTTCTGCCCGAACGTCAAAGTCTGAATTTGTCAGTGGTTTCATTTTGCACGTAAATAAAGACAATCACTGATTTCTTTCTGAAATTATAAGGTATCAGAATAGGTGGATAGACTCAACACATTCCCAATGTTTGCCTAATGCAGGCTGGGTTTGTTTTAGACAGGAATGGCCCTTTAATCAGTGGATGAGAGGAAATTGCCAAATATCCAATTTACAGAGAAGGACTAACAAACTGGAGTCTATTTTTCAACCACTTCCTTTTCAGCGGTTGTAATCCAGCTGTAAATTACAGTCGAATTCGGCCAGGATGTCTGGAAATACAAAAATGCATCACAACACATTCCTATTTATATTTGACCCAGCTCTGATAATCACAGAAACAGATTTTTGCTTTCATATCTTCCCTGCTGTGTGAGTCCTATGTGACAAGTATACAAGTGCTATATGTGCTATTATTGTGTAAATACAACAGTAAGAGGCAATACACGTGTTTAATTTATTCTAAACTGATTCTGTAACCTGTGGTTGAATGTAAAGGAACTGTTGAATAGTGTGTCTCCAATTATGTTTAAATAAACAGATCACTTAAATAGCTGTTTTATTAATCGAATCTTTGTCCTTCCATTAATGTATTAACGTAAAAATGTCAGAGACATAATACGGACAAAAGTATAATTACGTCTGACTATTAAGCCAAAAGTTACTTCAGTGACATTGTATTTAATTACATAAATTTAGAAGGCTTTCCACAAGATTTTGCATGCATGGTGTTGTCCAAAATGTCTTGGTATGCCGAGCCACGAATACTGACCACAAGCTGAAACACATAGTTTTGTTCATATAGTGCAATAGTCTTCGGCATACCAGCAACAGACAGGTTTGTTTATAAACCATGAGGCATCCACGGAGCCAATTTTATCGACACACAGTTAAAATATCGACCAACACCAGAATCACTTATTTCACGTGCAGTTGTTTCGTTTAAAGAGAAAGGTCGAGAATTAATAAAACACACCACGCAGGGGTGGGTAACTCCGGTTATGGAAGACCGTAGTTCAGCGCATTCTGGTGATTTCCCTGCTCAGAAACACCTTGTTCACCTCACCAGGTATTTGGCAGGTTAAGTGAATGTGTTTAAGGAGAACTAGCATCTAACTGATGGGCACCGGCGCTCCAGGACTGGAGTTTCCCATTCTTGCACCACAAGCTACATGCTAATAATTCAGAAAGCTTCGGGCTTATGGAAGCTTCGGCCTCAAATGGTAACTAAACATTATATTTTATAAATATTGTATTTAACATTTAATAACAGATAGGAGTGTCTTTTAAAAGTAGAGTCAACAACATGTCATGGTTAGTGCTCCCTAGTCACGAGGTTTGAAGTTTTGTATATTTGTGTCTATGGATGTGTAAATTGGTGTCATTAATTTAGGGCACGAGTAGATTAAGGCCAAATGGGGATTCATGCACTATATAGACAACAGTACAGTACTAGGGCAATATTGGGATTTTTATGATACAGGCAATTTTATAGTGTTAAGCAAATTAACAGTCAAATCTGAAAAGAGCTGGAAGGGCTTCATGTTTTCATTTCAACCAAGATGGAGCTCACCTCATAAAGCTAGTCAACTGTTTTGAAGACTCAAATCCACTGTTTAAATGCAATACAAGTGCAATCACATGTGCTTCTGCTTGATTGAAATGTAAAGCTGTAGCCACACCAATCATTCCTTATTCTAATATTGATAATAGTAACATTTAATCTTATTTCCCACTTATTTTAGCTGGCTCAACTCCCCTCAGTAAGAGAGGGAGATGCCCTAAACCATATACCATGAGTATAAGAACACATTTTTTTCTTCTTCTAATATTCCAGGCCTGAGATGCTTTGGGCTCAGAAACAGCAGCTACAGTGAAATCTGTAGTTTATTTCATCATGGTGACGGAGGTCCTGAGAGAACAGTAACAGAACTCATTTTATCTCCCATCAAAAAGCCAATACCTTCTACAGGTGAGATACAAGTATTGTGAACAGGCATGATTTGGATTGGCAGCAGCACAGCATTTATGGAAAGTGTATTTAGCTTTGGTGCATACCACTTTTCGGAAGGTTTTTGCAGGAAACAATCATATTGTTGGATACGAATGCGACAGAGTCAGCTGCACCCTGCTATTATACTGCGGGAGAGCTGCCAGGAAGTCTAAATGAAGACGGAGCAGAGGTAAAATAAACACAGCAAACCCCTCCAATCAACTCCATAATAGAGTAGCAGCTTGCGTGGGGTTAAACTGCAAAGCTTGACATGGGAGAGAGCTGAGCATCCAGTGATCCTTAATGAACAACCGCACAATGCCACATGCTCTTATTGGTACACAAACCATTATCTTAGTATTCGAGGCACACATCTCATTTCAAGCATTCAGCTTTGTGTGACGGCGTGGTATTAAGCCTCGGTAAGCCGCCTTCGAGCAGAGTGGGTAGAATAAGCATATCCATTCTTTTCCCTTTGTGCAAAGGGAAACTTGACACCCTCCGCACCTTGACATTCACGACTGTGAGGATGTTCAAAGTGATTGTAATCCATATGATCTGTAAGTTGAATGAGGAGAATTTTTCCTTCTCCTGTATTGCACCTTGAGCTCTAGAAATTGTATTTCCTGAGTGCCGCCATTTAAAACTCTGCTGCTTGTTGATGGCTTTATCTTTGAGCAGCATGACTGAATTTCTACTTGTGAGAGTGGTAAAATGTATTTATTTTTGCTCATTGTGGACCATGATGATTTTTTTTAAAGATAGGGATTATTTTATTTATATATTATACATTTCTTTATATTATATAGTTCATATTCAGAATGTCGAATTATAAGTGCAAAAATATATATATTTTTGCATTTATCCTGCATTTTATGAAAAATACAGGATCAGGTGAATTTCTTGCTCTTGCTGTTATATGCTGCTGCCACCAGGTGACAGTAGTGGCCCACAGTGGCAGTGCCACTTGGATTATTGTCTTTGTTGGCTGGGAATTTGAACCAGAGGTCTTTGCAGATGTCTCTTGATCTTTTGTTATGCTATTGCATACGAAAGTGAATATCCGTGCCATTAACCTCATTGTGGTGCCCCGGTAGCCTTGGCAGAATTCCAGCGATGTTGTTCCTTTGCTGTAGTGTTCCAGAGAAGATTAGTTAAAAGATGCCATTGATAATGTTTTTCCGACCTTGCTTTCAAGCCATGCTGGTTAACTGTGCCAGTTTAAATAAGATGTGGTATTCTTGAATTGAGGTTGACATTGTCAGATGGAGTCCACTTTTTCTGAAGCTGAAGGTTTAGAACAAAGGAGATGAGGTTCAGGCAAAGAAAATCCCACATGCATAGGCTTCTCCTGGTAATAAAAGGGGGCTACAGTTTAAAATTAATGGCGTCTGTCGGGCTGGGGACCAGCTTGCCATTCAATGAGAGATTAAGGGTAAAGATTGTGCCCCGTCATTTGTCACCCACACATTTTATTCATAATTTCTCACTTACCCCACTAGATCAACAGCATTTTGCTGTTGGCGACGACACATGAAACTTATTTTCCAAGCCAAAGGGGTATTCACTACCTGTTTCATTCTTTTGAATGACGCCTGTTTTTTTCCGCTGGATGCATGTCTTTCCTGATTAAACCTCTGTGACTCTAGAGCAGAAAAAGGTAGGGGCATTAAAAAAAAATCCTGGAATCTTGGAGTCTGTGTGGGTTCTCTCTCTAGACCACCGTATTTTCTTTGACTTGTTTTATACAAGTGAGGTTTTGAAGAAAGATCCAGGCCAACGGGGGTGGGGGGATTGGGGGAGTGCATTTGGCCTTCACTGACACCCCACATTCTTGCATTATGTCCAGACGGGCACAGGAGAAAGCATTGGTAAAATGTATTCAATTCAAATCAAATTGGTGTAGCACAGAGTAATCTTTTTCTATTAGATGTGTCACTTTTTGCAAGTGTTCCTTAATATCCTTTACTGCTGCGGTATAAGATTAGTGCTCTCTGTGCTGCCACAGTTTCAGTGCCTTACTGAATTATTCACTGAGGCGTGACCTTCAGTTATCAGGTTAGAAAGACCTTGATTATAACAGGAAGTCAAGTGTAGAAAATCACTCTCTGCTAAAGGAAACGTCTCAGAAATTTGAATGATTATGAGCATGCGCATAAATAGTAATATGAAATTAATTACATGGGTATGGTGGTGTTACTCATACATAATTTGTCATCTAAATAAATAGGCCTAGTGTGGGTTTTTTTTTGTTTTAGTTTTAAACCAGACAGAGGTTGTGAATTAAGAACTGCCAGAATAAATCGTGCCCCTGAGTCATGTGACTTTAGTGAGAGAATGCTAAAGAGCCAAGCAAAAAGTTTAGTGTGTTATTTAATGTGGAATAATTTGCTCTTGATGCTATTCCATCATGTTTAGTGGTAGAACTGTTAATCAAAAAGAAAACAATGGCGACTCCTGCTGCCTAGGCTGATGTGGTAGTCTCTGCGGGGCACCTCCGCAAAAACGCTCTACAGGGGCTGGCAGGAAATGAGGAAAACCGATTGCCAATAGTTTCACACACCTTAAAATTGCACCCCTGCATGCATTTTTGTCCTATGCAGTTGCCGCAAATGGGTTTAAGCCCATTAGCTTCCGCCATGGTGGAATAATAGATGTCTCATTATAGCTACTGATAAATAACATTTGCAGAGGACATCTCAATGAGTGTTAGTCCATGTGGAATAATACACCTCTCATTATCTTTCTTGTAAACAAGGACTTGGGATGGAATTTCTTTTTTTCTTGGCTTTTGAGCATAAATGTGGCTCATGTTTGTTGGAAATGTTGATTGTGGTGTTAGAATTGGACATTTCTGTTGCTGATATTGATTAGGCTGTGTGTTCTTTTGAACTGGGGCAGGATATTCATAAACAGTAAAGGTGACCACTCCATTGCACACAGATCTTGCAAAACAAATGCGTTCTTGATCTGTGAAGGAATCCCATCCCGTCCAAGTGTTGGACCTACTGTCTGCGCACTGAGAGCAGCGGCGATGCTAATTCAGTATTCAGATGCATTTTGCACTCCAAGAATTACAGTGCATGTCTTGTGTCTGGGAGAATGCAGGCAGAGTTTTTAAATGCATTTGTGTATTCAGCATGGTGTACTGTCAGGCGTGTGTCTGGGACAGATAGTCCGTCACTGGCGAGGTGCTGCACTGTGTGCTCAGGAGGTAAATAACCCACCTGGCCGTGGGAGATTGGAGCCCAGCATGTCTCCTGATAAAGTCAGACCATGCCTCACCCCCCAAGTCGTATTTATTTGCGCTCCATATTTCAGCACGGTGGAGATGTAACAGCTTAATTTGCCACCAATCATATTTCTTCTCACCTAAAGGATAATGAGGTGATATTGGTTATTTTAGACTTGACTGCGTGGATGTGTGTGGTAATTTGAAGCGCTGCCATGTTGGGATGGGTCGAGCTGCGAAGATGCTGCAGTGCACCTTGGCTCGTGTCTGAAATGACACTCTATACAGTGGTCATGTGCAGAACTACCAGCATTGGGATGCCTGACCAACATTTTTATAAACATTTGTTTAAACAGCACAATTGAATGAACCCATAAATCTTCAGATGATGACGAGCATGTTGAAATTTGATATTAAATACTTAAATAGATTATCCAAGCAAGTGGGGGAGTCATGTCTGTTGTATATACTGTAATTGATACCACATCAGCGGGATGTTCAAGGTTAGTTTAACATTACAGTTAGGAAAAGTTAAAAAATTTGACGTTTATTAGTGTATTTGTCTGCTGCTTTATTGCCGGTTTTAGTCTTATGCATTGTCACAGTTCGCTGTTGATGGATTCTACTAGGGATGGTTTTAATGTTATTACTACTTTTATCGATACCGCTTATCGATTCAATACTTTATTAGTACTCTTATCGGTACTTCCATTGTGTTTTTTAATTAAAAACTAATTGAGAAGAGAATAACAACACTTTAACCCTAATTCTAACCCGAATCTAAAAAAGTTGTACTCACTACAAATGAACTTTTAGGTGAGCTCTGCTTTATAATTTCTAAGTTTATTATTATTTATCTTTATTATTATTTGTAAATGGAGCACTGTAGCATAGTCATTTTAATGTTTAATATTTATTTAGGCTACTACAAAAATACTCTCCTCTTGTGTGCGCGCGGGAGCTATCTCCTGTCCTCTTTATTAAAATTCTCCAGTACCGACAGCAGAACTGTTACTGTTTAAGCTTATTGATACTTCTCTCTTTCATAATTAGGCACCGGCCGAGTAAGAAACGGGTTTCTGTACCCATCCCTAGATTCTACCCTGTTATCCAGGATTTTATCTTAAAAAGCAGTCACAGTTAGTTGTGACCTCACACTTTTTCACTATAAATGTATCCCTTTATTTACTCAGCTGCTGGCACTGTTCTTTTTGGCATAAGAAATTGGAAGTAATGAAAATAAAATTCTTTGTAACCATGTTCAAGGCTTTTTTGCTTGCTTTTTATATTACTTGGCAAAACCATTGCTCAAATGATTGAATCAGATCTTCTTTGCAGAATGAATCTCCATGTATGTCGTTATATTATGTGTCATTAAATTTGTAATTATGCAATTATATAAATTGAATAATCAAGCAATTGAATAATATAGCTTTGCCCTAAAAGGTTTAAGGAAGGTCCTGGCTGCCAAATTTGACTAATCCGCCTGAAAGAAAGCCTGGAGCCACATTTCATCTTGGCACATTCTGGTGACGATCCCAGCACATTTTTTGGTGGGTTGCAGGCCACCTCTGGAGGAAGCTCTGTTGGAAGGTTCCATTTTTTTCCCTTTTACCCTCCCTTTCTTTCTCAGAGATGCTTTCCTTTGCCTGAGCTGTAAATTGAAAACAGTGGCTGTATTCCTCTCTCATCGCACTCTTTGGAAATGGACTTCATTCGTTCACATGAACTTCGTATAACCCCTCACGTGTGAGACACTCATCATCTTGTGCGGGCCTCAGACTGAAGGCTGCTCCATCATGACAATAGTGGAAAGAGCTTCACCAAATGACACCAGCACCCCTTCCTACCATCCAGGATCTGATTAGGTACCTCCATACAATCTGGCCCAACACAATGCGCTTTCATTACTCTGCAGATGTTGTCTTCTCTCTCTTTCTTGATTTTTTTTCTTACTGCCCCCCCATTTTTTTTAACAAGTGTTCATCTCCAAACTCTGATCAGTGGTCACACTTTCATCAGTCTAATGTTTCTGCCTACCCAAAGGTCCAGGGCTTGCACTCATGCACCAATGTGACTGCTCCTTAATCTCATTTCCTTAACCTCCTTTAATATTGCTTGAAATAGAGCAATTCTTTTCCATATTGTAAATCACCCAGTTCTGCAGTTATGTGGGTGCTACCGAGATGAAAGGGGGGTTCTGATTGGACGCCTTTGCCCGTCCTCTATCAGAGTGATATCACCCTACCTGCTTTCTGCCAATGTGACAAGTTACTAACCTCTTCCCCACCCCGACAAAGCGACGAGGAACAAACGCATAAATATATAAATATGTCACCAACCGTTTTGATTAAAATGGAGTGTAAAAATACAGAAATAATGGTTTTATTTGGAGTCCAGGAATAACTTTAATCATACAATTACAATAAGAGCCCTGTTAATATTCAGAGCTTCTCGCCCTCACACTACTCAGATGAATTAATTCACTCCAGCAAACTGTGCTGATTTGACTGCCCCCCCACCACCTCGTATTCATGTCTTTCAACTGTATCACCCTCCACAGTATCCTTTATAACGCAGGACCTGCAGCCCTGTGCTTCGTTCATTACTGCATCTCTATGGATGACTTGCTACCACGAGGAACCCTCACAAAAGCCGCTTCACACTCAAGTTCACAGTGTAACATTAAGACGCAGGTCACTGCATATGGGCCACTGTTAGCAAGACAGGCACTGAAAGATTAATCTATTTAAGATTCAAACTTTTACTTATAAGAAGTGTTTCATTCAAATGGCTAAATGCTGCAAGAGATGTTCTTTAATGTGCTCTGTGACTGGGGAGCACTCGAGCGGTAGCCATCTTAAGAGCTATTTGAATTCTTTCAATTCAGGAAGGAAAAGTGTATTATCTGTCCTTTCCACCATTCCTTTCACCTGTGTTGCCTGGGAGCACCTTTTCATAAGGAAAGGTGGAATTCATGTTACTTTTAATTGCACTGTTCATGAATATGGGACATGCACTCAGTTCACCTCAGTTTCCTGAAGGTAATCCAGAGGGATCTTTATGCATGTTGCTATACTATGGTATATGACCTATTGAAAAATGTTATGCATGCTTAAAACCACACATATAGTGAGCTCAATAGTAGTAGTGTTTTTATTACAGATTTGCTTAGCAAGATCTCTGTGTTGTGTGGAAATAAAAGGAACCTTACTTGGAGGACAAAGAGGGGCATAACCTGCAAGTACTCCGCCCTCGGATTGGGCCTGTGGCCCGTCTGGCACCCCACCGTTTTGTGGGGGGGTTCTGTGACTTCCTAGGTCAGCGGCCGCTAGAGGCCGCCATTGTCTAATTTGTATTTTGTAAGAATCTTATTTTGAAAATGTAGGCTTAATTTTATAGTAGATAAGTTCACATCCTCTGCCAGCTGTCAGTTATTTATGTAAAGTGATTATCAGAAAAGTGACTCACATTGGTTCTTGTATAAAGAGTTCCTTATTTCTTGCCTTTGTGTCTGTCCACTCTCACGAAACCCTCATACTACCTGTTCTTTGCTTGTGAGTGACTGGTTTTCTGTGTGTTTTCTTTGGAGTTTGTTTGTTTGTGGTTTGGCCCTTGGGCCTCTTTAAGTTTATGTTTGTGTAAATAAAGAGAAGAAAAAATGGAAACCTGCATTTTCTCCTCAATACCCTTTGTGACACAAATGCCTTCATTCTAAATTTTTGTTTTTTGTAATACTTTCTAACAAAGCTGTTAGCTTAAAAGCATGCAATTGTGTGTTAAATTGTAAAGGCAGCATAGAAAGTCTTATTTAGTTTAATTTATTGCAATACCGTTTTCAAAACAGAAATAAAAAAAATAAGAAGGTAGTGGCTGTTGTACATTTTGTCTGGCTTTTTCAGATGAATCACAAATAATCATTGCAAAAACATATTGAAGTGTTTTGATATATTTTTGCCATATCGTCCACCATTAATTTAACCCTCATGGTCCATATGTATGCCATATCTGTTTTAAGTTGGTACAAGTTTCTTCTTTTCATCATGGGCAAACTTTCTGTACTGTTCAGTGAATGGCAATTGAGTATAGGCCTTGCATGTTCAGCCTAGCCAAGAAAATATAAATGCCTCTATATTTAAATAATAAAATTAACCTCTACATCATAAATGAATACAAAAGGCTTTTGCTAGAACTGCAGACTCAAGCAGAGAACCATACAGGAACCTCTATATTTAAAAGTGTAATTTTTTTCTGACACTGGAATTAGCGTTCCAGGCTTGTCTTCATCATGGTTGCCATAACTCCAGCTGTGGAACTGAGAGCGTCACACTTTGCACGGGTCATCATTTACAATAACATTTACAAACTTCGTTTGGTCATGCGACCACTTGGCCCAGATTCATGACCTTTATAAGAATGTGTTGCGTCTGCCTTGGGCTAACAGTGGCTGATGGCTTCAGCCAAGTGGTGTGTACTCAGCAAGTCCCACAGCTACTGTAGCCTCTCCCACCAATGTCACAGAGCCAGTTTTGATTTTTACGTATTGTTTTCCAGGGCTGAAATGAATTAGAATTGCACAGCACCACATGTTGCTTTATAAAATGTTATAAACATCACATTTGCCAGATCCACATTGTGATTTTAGCTGGTGCTCAGAGCTCATCTCGTTGCTAATATATAAAACTTGCATACTACGTTTTTGTCGTAAGGATTTACAGAAAAACCTCAATTTTGTTATATTTGTTTGCAATGAACCATGCAGAAAAAAGTCAGACATGTAAACCTTCAAAAGTAACTGGAGTGTGTACATCTATTGAAATATGTAATTTGGTATTTTATGTTTGCATGTTAATGCTCTTCTTTTCTTACCTTGTATGTTCCTCACATTAGTGTAGTGGCCACTAGCGAAAAGAACCAAATCCATGTTCATTAAGAAGTGCTGGGTATGGGGGGAGTGGGGCAGATGTCGGTATTAAGAAATGTTTATTAAACATCACGTCACACCTTCAGACGGGGATGTTTGACAGAACTGTAATTTAAATAACACAAATAGCATAAGGGAAAGGGCTTGAAAAGGGTAAGCCAGGTTAAAATAATCTGCATAACTGCCCTGGCAGTCAGATTGCTGCTTGTTGTTGTGGCCGGGGTGCTCGTCATGCGTGGTTTTAAATTATAGTCAGACGGCTGCAATTGTGAGCTGCCACCATTGTGGGGCCCCCCGAATCCTATAGTCTCCATCAGACTGTTTCGTCCAATGGGATTACAGTAAAGCCCAGGCAGAAGCAGCAGTCTCCTTGCTGCTGCTACTGATCAGAAATTCATATCCCCTGGACGCTAGATTGCTCTCTTCACTCTGTCCTTGTGTGATGGCCAGTTTCTCTGTCATGGTGTCAGGTTGAGGAGAGGGAAAAAAACAAAACAGAAAAAAAAAAAACGATTTGCATTGTGCAGCCCTCAGAATTTTGCTGTCCGGTACATAATCAGAAAAGAAAGTGGGCGAATGGTAATTCATTCTGTCAGAAAATGGAAATTGTGTCGCCACGGTGCGGCGGCCATCTGTGGTCAGAGAGAAAATGTGTGTAAGTGCAAACGTGTGTGTGAAGGGAGAAAATATTATGATGGCGACTGGTGACTGCTACCATCTCTCCACCAAACCTCCATTTTGACTGACTGATGAAGTGCCCCGTGATCATTCTTTTTTTTTTCACATTTTCCCCATTTTTTCTTTTTCTAGACCTGTATTTTTACCCCTCATTTTTTATTAGACACTGTTTTTTTTTGTCTTTGATGTCTTGACATTGTAAAAAAAAGGACCAATCCTACGAATTAAGCTAATTTTAATGTGCTTTTACAGAGTTTTTATTTTAACCCAAGGTTGGGGTTAAGCTCAGACTCAACTTCGATTATTAAATTTTTGCAATCAATATTGTGTCTATGTTTTAAACTGTAATCATTTTCTATTAAGTTCCTATTTTTTTTCCTACCAAGGACAACATTATACCAACTTTTTTCTGAGTTGAGCCAGACAGCGTGCTAGTAAAGGTTATGTTGTGATTTACACAGCATATAGGTGTGTTATTACTTGTCTAAGAACTAGTCTAACTCATATACAGGCTGTTCAAAAGCTTATTGATGAGTGATTTTGCCACTCTTTTACACTTTATTGTGGATTTGCGGTTGCACTCTCCTTAAGTCATATAACATATAAGTACTTATATATATATATATATGTGTATATATTATTATATTTTGTAGGTATGTGTATCTGGGTCATGTTGCTGTGACATTTGAAAACTCATAAACAACACATAGAGGAAATATTGCTCTGAGTGCAGTAGTCCATACACTCCATGTTTCTATTGCATTCACAATACTGGTTTATACAGGTTCAGTTCAGTATTTTGCATAAAATGATTAATCAGAGGTTTTGTTGGTAAACACGTGACATCTATGATACTTATTGTCACGTTGCATTTTCTTATCATGTCAGAAGTCACCTCTAGTTACTTCTTATCAGTACAAAATCTTGTAAGTAAAATGTTAACTATTCAAAAAATTTTAATTAAAAAGTTATAGACGTCCAAGAGATTTTAGCCAATTTCTGTTGGTCCATGAAGCATGAAATTCTGTAAATCTTTGTAATTATGCAAGAAAGCTTTAATGAAGACATATATATAGCTGACATGTTATTGTTACCTTTTAATACTTAGACAGGTGCTTGCATATAGTACTGCTGTATGAATGTGCCTCCCGTTTGAACGTGTGTGTGCTTACGTTTCAGTATAGTCAGCATGTGCCTGTGGGTGTATGTGTTACCGTACAAGGGGTTTGTGGAAAGGTTTTGGGGGGGGTTCAGTTTGGAGGGGTATACACATCTTTGAATTGTCCCGTGTGTGAAGGGCAGAGGGAATTAATCACCGGGGGTCGGCTGGCGGGAGGTCACTGAATGACTCCTGAGCATCACTGTGGGTCATGCGTCTCGGGGCCATGGTTGCGTATACACACACACATACACACTCACACTCTCTCACACACACACTACACACTACACTGTCTTATCCCCCTTCTGCTTTTGCGGTCCAAGAGAGAAGGCTAGGCTCAAGCTCACACACCACACACACTCTCACTCACACTCAAACACACAGTGAATAGGGCGGTTGTGAGGACCGAAAATACTGGTAAATATCTCTGAATGTCTGTCATTTTCTTGTGCGTCTTGTCAAGTTGAGTGTGACCATGCTGCATGTTTATTATCCATCCTCCTCACTCTCTCTCATCCACATTCATGAAGTGCAATCCGGGTGCAGTTTTATGCGTTACTATTAGGGATCCAAGCACTGGAGCCTTATTGTTTATGTTATTACTCTTTGTATCATTATATTCCTTACTAGGCTACCTTCAGTCAGGATGGTGACATAATGTGGCCATGCTGCCTAAGTAATTCCACGCTTGCACTTGTAATTCTGCTCCGTTCCTGATGAGGGATGTCTTGTTCTAGCTCACTATTTCGGCTCTCTCGGGGGGCACCGGCGCTGCCCATTGTAATATACAGGAGAGGAGACGCTTTTTAAACAGGCGCCTTGTTATTCCCCATCCGCGTAATCCTGCCGTGTTAATTCTCTTTCTTTTATACGTGTGAGCGTGTCATGCAGGCTGACGTTTAAGGTGTGTAATTTTTTTTTTCCTTGTTCTTTTTTTTTATCAGCCAAGGAGATCCATCATCTTTAATCACGCGCGGGGCAGGATTGCTTCATCACTCACTGCGATTGGTCAGGCAGGCCAGGACAGTTCTGGCGTTTGCATGAGCTGATAGAAGAGTGATGCGCCAGACAAATGCAGTCAAATGGTCATTAAGAAATGCAATTTGCAAGCAGAGGCTGCATAGCTGTGATGACGCTCGTTTCAGGGTGGCGATGTGTTTAAATCTCCTGCACTTTGCAGAGGGGTGTATTCTTTTTTTCTTTTTTTCCCCCCACTCCATTTTAGTGAGAGTTCTGCATAGTAATAAGCCCGGCAACCTTCCACACCCTGCTTTACACATGGCTTTAACAAACACAGTGCCAGTCAGCTGATTGTAGCACTGCTGTCTACACACACATTTCAGTGCTCCCTTCATGCTTGTCTCTGCCATAATGTCCTGTCGAGGAAGCAAGCTTCTCAGATTTGAATTTTTTTTTGTTTGTTTGACTCTGAATAGCCATGACTCATGCTGCTAAATTTAAAATGAAATGTGTAACTGGCAAAGAGATATTCAAACCATTACTTTGGAAACCTATTAAATACGGATTTAAAATGTATTTTTATATATTTTTCAATTCATTTTGGAAAGCTCTACATTATTGTTGCTCTACATTACTGTTTTTGTAATAAACATGACCAGGTAGGAAAAGAATACGGAATAGTGCCTTTTTTTAGCCTTTATAACATAAAACTCCCACTTCAGTAAGTGGATGGAGACTTTCCACACATGCGCTGTATTTATATATAGGTGTGCAGATCGAAACTTTTTTCGAAATATGTGCAAATGATTCTCCTTTTCACAACAACATCTGGTTTAGTTTTTTTGCCTGAGCAAAAAATTCAAGAAGCTTCTTTGTTTAGTCATATTTTGGGACGTTTGCTGAGTGGAAACAGATGCTGCGAAAATATACAAAACAACTATTTATTATCAGCGAGGAATCTGAAATATTTCTCATGATGTAGGGCGCAGATGAAAGAGATACCTTGGCCTCTTCTGTTCTTGATTTTCTGTGTTTTAGTGAAACTGAACTCGAATTAAAGTGAAAATGTGTCTGAAGATTAAGAGGAGGCTGTTTTGTCGACATAAACCTACCCTATTTTATTCATTTAAAATACTACATTTTTCTGTTTTTAATATGAAACATTTTTTCCAAAAAACGAAAAAGAAAAACCCCCTCAGAATAAGCCTCTTTGTGGCTTTGATGCCCAGCTGCATGCTGTAATATGAGGCTCATAGGTAAAAAAAAAAAGCGGTGTCCTCTCTCTCTCACTGGCTGACATGAAGCTAATGAAAACAGGGTGTGGGTTTCCTTCAGCGCCTTTCATACGCTTTAATAAAAGGTGCAGCAGACATTTTGGCTGCCCCCCTCGCCCTGTCACCCCCGTCGTCCTCGTTCTAAACACGTGTGTGAATATGGAAATTCAAAACACCTAACTACAGGGGCTTAAGTGTAATCATGAAGTCAGGGTGGAGGGACGTATCCGCAGTTAACCGCTCGTTTCTGGAATAATCCTTTGATTATTCCTTAAATATTACTACACCCTTCATTCCAAAAGACTGCTTCCATATGATGTGGCCTGACAGTGTAGGTTTATTTGGACTTGCATTAGCATTTGGGTTAGTCAACGTTCTGAATGAATACGAACCACTGATTTATTTCTACGTACTTGTTTGTTGCTGATTGACTTGAATTTGTGTTTGCAAAAACATTTTTTTAAAATATGGATTTGGTGCCTGGCCCCCTGAATTGCAGAATGGGAAGCCCGCTCTTTGCTTCCAGCTTTGCTATGCTGAGAGATTGTTGCTGATCTATTTTTTTTTGTCCGTAATATGCATGTCATGTATATGCTGCCTGTGCCTGGAGGAATGTATTACTTAACATGCAGGTCATTTGCATCGTTTCCTGTATATTTAGAATTTGTTAGGCGATTCTTTACCTGAAGTCTGGTCAGTAGGTGGCAGTGTTTCCCCAAGCATTCTCTTAGGTCCAGAAGGCTGTCCTTGCTGGAAATTTGTAAGAATGAGGCCTGGAATGAACTATTGTTGAGCAGTTATTTTGAGATGGGGAATTGTAAACAAGACGTTTGTTATGTTCTCTCATAGAGTATGCAAAAAGTGACAAGCATAGTGTGCTTCTCAAACTATTTGCATTATCATGAAATGCTTTCGTGACTTAAAGCCATAAATATTCTATGTAAAATGGGTTTTTTCACCCCCACCTTGCGCCAGACAATGTGAGAAAGCATCAAAAATGCATCCCCTCCATAGCCGTTTTGAAAATATTTCATCCTGAATCTGTTTATTGTATTACGCGATTAAGAAATGCCTGGGATGTCACAGAATAATTAAAAAATTCCAAGAAAAGAATTGCTGGGCTTGTTGTTGTAAAGACGGAGCTTTTTTTTTTTTTTTTTTTGTGTGTGTACACTGCATCCCCATCAAATCCGTTTCTAATTTTTTATGGATTTCCTTCTGACTGTACCAGCACTGACCCATAACTTTGACATATAATGTTCTTAATATCCAGATTAAATTTTCTTTAATCTGCTCTGGAGCTTGTGAAATTATTTTCGCAAGCAAATGCAAAGTCCTCCGCTTGATTGCATTTTAAGGCTCAAAATAAGAATCCATTGAGGGACTGTTTTTTTTTTTTTAATGTATGATCAACATGCAATTAGAAAGTGAAAAGCAATAAAGGTGGCATTCTGCGGTCATCTCGGCTAATAAAAGAGGGGAGATTAGAGAGGGGAGGATTTAAGATGGATTAATGGCCCACATGCTGAGACAAAAGATCTGAGAGTCTCTTTAAAAACATGCTAAATGAACATACACTTTAGGCCGCTTCATTTGCATAATGCTAAAACACTTACACTAAATACTTGACTCTGAAGGTAGGCTTTTGAATCAGGCAGATGAATATGGTCTCATCTTTCAAAAGAAAGAAACTCAAGGTCTTTCAGCCTTTAAAAAAAAAAAAAATGTAACCTTTTATGTTGTGTTTGAACTGAAAGCAGCGGTGTTCTGAGAGTCAGAGTTGATGTCCAGTCACACAGAAGGCTGAAAAGACACCACACACACCCCCTTACAATGTCCCAGACATGACTAAGTTAAGGGTATGCCCTTTATCTTTTGTTTCTCTGTGATGTTTGTATCCGATGGCCATTTTAGGGTGTAATGTTGTCTAAAACACTGGTGGATTAAAAATATAAGCCTCGTATAGTTGCTTTATATAGTTCGTCACTATCACTTCAGAACCTTTTATTTATGGGTTGTTTGTTTCTGAATTTATTTTTATACCATGACAGCCATATTCTCTTTGCATTTCAGGATGGATGGAATAGTCAAAATGATCCAGACTGACAAAATAAAATTTCAAGTAAGCATAGAAGAGGCAGGGTCTTTTTTTCATTTTAAAGTTTTGTTATAACAGCATCAGTGTAGAAGCTTGATCTGTGTTTACAGTATGTGAATCACTTTACCGGCTTTATTAAAGTGTCTATGATTTTGCTCCTGTGAGTAATATGCATGTCGTTGCTGTCAAAACGAAACCTTGTATGTTCAGAGTTGGAAAAAAGCTAATTTAATTGGAATGTTTTTTTTCACATGATTTTAGAAAGTACTATTAGACTATTATTGGTGTTAATGTCAAACACCTAATTCCCGAACATGAAACATACTACTATGGTTTTGAGGGTTTGAACTGAAAGGAAGGCTTTCCTTATTTCATACCTTTTTCTTTACCTTGCACCACATTTTTAAGCACAAACCTAGCATGAAGTTGCACACAGAGTTAGCAGCCCAGTGTTCAGGACCAGACAGCTGCTTTTTTTAAAAGCCAATGATAAGAGCCAGTCTGATGCTGAACATTGCAAATTGGAAGTGAAGATTGCCTTCCCCCTTAGACTTTATCTTAAAGCAGTAAAACAAGAAGCTGTGCCTACAACTGCACGTATTGATTTTGCAATTTCAGCAAATTAAGAACAAGACAGGAAACCTATTAATGCTTTCAGTGATTGCCATAGGTACTTTTTGGTGATGCTGAGGTTGACATTTAAATCAGGTCCCCTTGGCCCGGCCAGGCTAGCACCTGACTGTCAGCCGTCCACTGATTATTCAGATGAATGGAAACACACTCTGAACATACATATGGATGCATGCTGCATTTTCACCACTCCACCCCCAAAAACCAAGCCTGTAATATATCATCCAGCGTGCACAGAAGTATAATTCTGCTATATAACAATGTTTCCCTGCAAGCTGGTTCACGTATGTAATAAATGCAATAAAGCAAGGAGACCATCCACACCGTAGTGTCATCTGTGCCAATATAGACAATAATGAAGAAATAAAGTATCAAGCTTTGTGATTAAATTTAGCTTTCTTATATGAAACATTACATCTTTTCAGAATTGATGTGTATTCCTAATATGTAACCTGATAGGGGAGAAAAAGCACATAATCAAAACTAAACGTTTTACACAAGCCAATCAGTGTAATTTATTATTTATTGTGTGCTGTATGTTGCTGTTCAGTGTGTGTGGTGACAGATGATCTGTTTTCCAGGCTACATTGATTATCTGTAGCACCAAAAAGCAATAGCACCAATAAATATCGTTTAAACTGCACCAGCCTTGTAATTGTGAATTACTTTGTAATTGTGAATTACTTTGTAATTGTGAATTACTTTGTAATTGTGATTTTTTGGTAATTGTAAATTACCCTATAAGTGTGAATTACTCATGTCAAGAGATTATCCATTTGTATGAACTTCACAATATTTAAAATTGATTTATTCAATTTAGGTTGATTTTGTCAGTATCGTTATTTGGTGTTTAAATTTGTCCGTTTTAAATGTCCTGCTTTAAGTTCAAAGTGCTCTATGAAGAAATAGAAAATGTACCATTAAAAGAGGAAGGGAAAAAAATCAATGCCACAGAATGTGTGAAAAGGCCTTGCAATTCACTGAGGGATATTAGAGAGCCTAATTGGTACAAGTGCAAATGAGTTCTTATTCTATGCACAGAAGGTGTCAGTCTGAAGGGCTGGTTGGTTTTGAATGGGTAGAATGGCAGGGAACATGTGGGAGATTCTCCAGGTAATTCATTGATTGCCCCTCGGAACTGATGGCTGCTAATTGTTAGGTGATTAACATGAAGTAGTAATTATGTCGGCCCAAGGGGGCGATTAATGTTTCAACATGTCATATTAGCACAGAGCGTGGCTAGCGAGGCTTGTCTTTTGGCCTGTGGATTTGGAGACAGATGGCATATTGTCAACAGCAGCAACGTTTTGTTTTCCTAAAGCTGAAAACGTGCGCCAGGGGAGCTGTCCTTTTGTTTCAACATCATTAATAACATGCTAATTGTCTGCAATTATTTACAACACTGCGCGCTGAATAGAGACGTCAAGCCTGTGACACCAGTGTTGTCTTGCTGAGTTTTAATTGTTTTTTTAAATGAATAATTTGAACAAATATTTTTTTAATAGATAAAAATAGAAAATTTTTAAATATTTTAGATATATTTTAAATGATCACATCTTTTTGAACTGTGTAGTTTTATTTACATTTAATTAGATTTATTTAAATCTATTGCTCTTTGTTATATAAACTGAATCCATCCTCTGATGCCAGTTATTGTCAGTTTTGTTCAATTTTGCATTTCCTATTTTGAGTTTATGTTATGTGCCCATATGATGTTGCCATTGCTGTTGTCAGGTTGTCATAGACTAGAAATGGCATTATCCTTAACCTTACCACCACATCTAATCGACATGACAGGATGATGACCTGACCTAAAAAAGGGGAAGAAGAAATTCTTGTTCTTTCATATTTTTACTGCCTAATATTATCATGTTCACAGTTCAGTGTAGTTTGGATATCCCATATCACACACTTACTGCAAGGCTAAAGAATGCTTTACAGACGTGACAGCTTGTTTGAACTGGACTGTTTTGCTCTATTCTGCTTCTTATAAAAAGACTCTACATGGACTCCACATGGAACTTTCCACATGGAACTTAAAAATTAAAAATTTTATTCATAATGAAACTGGATTTCTTAACGGAACTGTACTATTTATTTAGCTTTGTGAAATTTGAACTGCGCACTTAAATACAGATTAATACTACAATAAAATAGGGCTGGGCAATAAATCGAAAACTAATCGAAATTGACAATCAGAATCTATAATCGATCAAAAATTTCCAGATCGATTGTTTTAATGACTTTCCCTTTAAAAACACTACTGCATGTGGAGTCACAATTCTTACTAAGAAAAACATTTATTTTGTTTCCAAAAGTGCAAGTAATTTATTTTTACTTTTTTATAAGAACAAAGTGACCATTCGTTTTAAGTCATGTGTGCTTTAATTTCAGTTGTTCAACATTGATGTTCAATAAATAATCATAGATAGTAGATAGTTTGTTTCCTATTTTAAAATCAAGTAATGCACCCTTCATTCGAAAATCTCTCATGTCAGTATATTTACTGTACAAAATTTGTCAGTGAACTATGAAGGGAAAAAAAGTAAACAAATTAATCGTTCATTAATCGTAATCGAGTGAAAAAGTTCAATTAATCGAGATTTTGATTTTAGGCCAAATCGCACAGCCCTACAATACAATGAATATTGGTTAAGCTAAGTTAAAACTGCGAAACACTACTTCTGGTAGACATATATCCTTTGGCTCTAGCGACAAACCCTTCTATTCTTCTTTTCAATTCCTTCCATAGTTCTCTTTTTTAAGGTCACTCAGCCACAGATGCCACAGCTGTGGTTCAAACTTAAGTCCCAGCATTCACTTCTGCATTGTCAGGGATGATTCAGTGTTTGCCTCTTGGTTGAGGACACAGGCATGGTGTCCATTTTACCTTAAGGTCAGTTTGTTCTACTTTTATTTATGTATTATTTTAGTGATTTTATGGTTGTTTTAATTCAAATTCGTCACAAAATTTAACTCACCCTATTATAGTTCACTTTTGGACAGTCATTGTCAAAGGAACATATTCAAATCAGTTCATCAGTTGTAAACAAACAGACTGAAAGTGCAGATTTTAAACTTTATTTTGATTAAACATTTGTGTTCTTAATAGAAGAGATTATTTTAATTTGAAAAAAGTGTAGTGACAAATAAAGACTTATCATCAACATCAACATCATCATCATCATCATCATCGTCATCATCATTATCATCATCATCATCATCATCATCATCATCATCATCAAATGTGATTCATTATGATCCTAAAATGGTTTCATATGCAGAAGTATGTAACGCACTCAGTCTTCCCTCAACATTCAGTATTAAGCTAAATGTTTTGAGCGTTTACTTTCTGAAAATAATTTAGCAAAGTTATTTTGCAACGTTGCACAGTAGCGTTGCCATATTTGCCCTGCATTGTATATGTGAAAATGTAAAAATTGTATTGGTCATTTTAATTTCTCATTTTGTTTATCTTTTTTGGTTTATCTTTTTCTAATTCTTTTTGGAAGGTGTAAAAACTGTTGGTGTTTTCATACTTTAAAGAGAATAGTGTTCTAGTTTCACTATGATCTCCATGTTTGTTTAATATGTAAGTGAAAGCCTGAGTTTTGCAAGGTGTCATAACCAGTAGTGATGAGCTCACAGTGACCCAGCTTTACTTTTCAGACACAAAGACAGCTGTGAAAACCCCAGAACACAGAATTTACCTTTCGTAACACACTGCAAATCCATTTTCCTGATGGCGCGCGGGGGGGGTGTTTCCGCAAAATGTTTTTGTTTGATGTACATTTCCATCAGTGTAATCCTGAATGTCGGGGAGATTGAATTGCAAACAGCGTAGAAAAGATAAGGCCTCCTCCTACATATTCAAGACTTTTTTTTTTACAGTAGGTGCAGGCTTTTCCCCTTGAGTCAACTGTGGAATTAATTTCAGCTGGCAGCATCATGCTGTGGTCATTTTGTTTGAAGAGACATGTTGTTATCTTGATTTGGCCATAACAGCTCCAAAATGAACACTCAGCATGCTGGCCGGCAGTCGCATTTAAAACAGAACCACAGAAGACTGCGGGTTCCTCCAGCATTTAGATAAGGAGAAAAAAATACCCTTCTGCAAAATTACAGCCGCCTTCCAAAAAAAAAAAAAAGGTGTCCCAGGGAAGAAAGAAGACCATCTTTGCAAAGAAACTACCTATTTTCATCATTAAAAAGTGGACACAATTAAATAGGGCCTTTTAGTAATTATCTTTGAATCACTAAATGTATGATCTTTGTTTAAGTTTGAATCTTAAGCTGATCATTTTGCATACACTGGTTGGATTATGGTTAGACTCACATTACCTGCAGAACTATATTTCCTTTGTTATGTTTTATATTTTTTGTAAATATAAGCAATTCCTTGAAACATATCTTTAAATGCATACTCATGGATGTAGTTAGTGTAATGTGCTCTGTACTTGCTCTTTCTCTCTCTCTCTCTCATTATATAGATAATAAAAAATGACAGCATTGCAGTTCCCATTGCATGCTATAATGTTCAAAAAGCTTTTCAGTTTAGTGTTACAATCTCTATGTAGATATCTGCACTCTCTTCAGTTTGAATAATCTGCTGTGTCATTAAATTAAAGACTTTTCAGAGCAGATGTTAAGAAGCATGAAGTATTTTTATATTTTTTATTTGGGACATCCATTTCTTTATCTTGTAATTTGCATACTGCAAAGATGAATATTATTTCTCTGAAAGCAGAAATTGACCAAGTAATTAAAATGTAGTAGAGATTAAAAATGAACGCTCCTCTTGATGTTGAAAAGATTGCAAAGGGTCACAGTAATCAGTGATTACATTTTAATCAGCTGGAAAATATGGAATATAAATTGTGGATTCTATCAAAAAAACTTGTGTATATGAGGTTTTCACAGAAATCTAATACTTTGACATACTAAGAAGCTTACAGCACAGATGCATCGATTCAGGTTGAAAAATGAAAGGGTTTGATACATTCTGTGCCGGATTATGACCATATTTCTCAGAATTGAATAGAGAAGTCATATTTTTTTTACCCTTGTAATTTTTAGCTGCGATTAGTATTGAGAGCACTTGCTGTGTTGGTTAGATTAAAGAGAAAAATAAGTAATAAATGTATAAAGTGTTTACACTCTTTTCCACTTAAACCCAACCAAAATTGACATAAGAGCTTAAATGTAGTTGTCTGCACATCATTGTTGAGTAATGCTGTGCTGTCATATTTATTCATATCATCTTAGAATACTATGTACATTTTGTGCTGCGTTTCTATGTTTGACCCGTAATTCCTTTTATCAGTTTTTTGTGCATGCCAGCAACGTTTTATTACATTTTATGGCAGTGGACAAACAGAAGTGGTCTAGAATTACTTGAAAAATAATATTTTTAATTTACATACATTAACTTTCATGTTAAATCACTGTTAGTGGTTTTTGGTCCAATAAATAAAGTGCACAAGTTTGAGTGTAAATACTTTGAGATCTTTTGTAATTTACTGCATATTATTTTAACTGTAGTACTTCCTTTTACTTTAATTCACTCAAGCTGACATGAATTGATGATATCTGATCAAAGTTGATTGGATATACCTGGGAGCTAGCTGAACACACTCTTCAGTTAGAGGGATAGGGAAAAAATATTTGACCATATTGTGAAAAGATCTTAACACGGTCTGTGTCTGAAAATTGCTGAAATAAACTTTTTTTTGCTTGTCAGAAGTTTATGTTATTTCATGATGTTTTCTGAAAATCTTCTGTTGTTTCTGTATTTTTAGATTTCATTGTAAAAAATACCAGAGATCCAGTGTGGACCTCGCTGTAAATGTTAGAATAGCATCAATCCTTATTACTGAAGTTAAGTCTGAAATACCATGCAAACATGAACTAGACGTGACAAGCCCCTTGCTGGATAAAGGCATTTCAAAGTCTCCTATAGATTTTTCTCTCTGCTTGCTTCTTGTTGTGGTGTCACAAATGAAAGTGCTGATCTTTATGTTCTCAAATTGGTTTCACACTTCCCCAACAGTTTGTTCAGCTAAATCTGGCCATGATGTATCATTATCGCATCTTTTGGAGGAAATCCATAGGATCAATACATTTGCCAGCTACCGGGCTTTGGCTTGCTTACATGCTGAGTGCCTTGCTGCACCACAAGTCAAGTACATCGAGCCACAGGCAACCGCAGCCTAACGCCACGGCTGCTGCCTGCGCATACTCTTCATCGAGAGGAAACAAGCCGAGAAATATCAGGAGATGGTAGTGGTCGATTTGCAGAGAAATTCAGTGGGAAGGAATTGTACAATGCTCTTTTAAAGCCAATTGCAGTCTTTCAAGAAAACATATGACTGCTTGTTGCCTCCCCAAATATCAATGCCATCTTTTGGGTGAAAGTATCATTAATCAATTTCGTGAACAAAACTAAGTCCTGCTTTCGGTGGACTAGTGTACATGATGATGGACGGACTTGAACGTGGAGCATTTTTTTTGTACTTTACATCATCCACCTTATATTAATCTCCACTTCATTTAAAATGCAGTGGTCAAGCTCAACGATGGATTGATCAGTCAACCTTCCAAGATGTCTTTTTTTTTCGCCTTCATTAATGTGCTCTGGTCAGCCCGAGCCAAATGTTGAGCACTTCGCAAGTAATTACCATCCGATAAACAGGTCAGGAGTGAGTCCAGCCACAGCTGCTGCCATTCGTGGTGGCAGACACTTCAGCCTGCTAAGCTTCAAGTATTGATTGGCCAGTCTGTGACATCTCCTAAGCCATGTCACCCAAGTGAAAGAAGACTCCAAATTGACCAATAATAAAGTGTTGGAAGTTGTAGCCGCTTCCTCCTGGGACTTGTTCATGTGGAGGAGAGTAGGCCCCTCCTCTCGGACCATCAATCCTCCCTGAAGGCTCAATATAGTGCTAAATTAGCCAAAGGGAGAGCGGAAAGACCACTGGACATCTGTTACAGACCCTTGACATACTTTTCCACCCTGCTCCCTTATTTAAATGGCACTGTAAAACAGTCAAAGCCTGGAGGACTGTAATATCAGGATTTACAGCTGAAAAGAGCCAGATTCTGAGACTCTGTTAAATCCTGAATGACAGGTTTATTAAGTGAAGGAACTGTCACTGAGACTGTCCATTCCAATTATGAACATGGTTATCTAGTTATCTAATGTACATATTAGTCCTGATTAATGAAATGTGATGCTTTTGGTACCAACTGAGTTACTTTAGCACCTCAAGGTATTCAAAAAATCTCAATTTTCACTACCTATGTGCCTTTTCATGAACATCAGTTAGCCAAACAGCATGCTTGTTGTAAAATATAGACTGGTGATTTGTCGTCTTCATTTATTAGCGTTTAAAATATGAATTTTAAAAGGTTTAAAAGGTTTAAAAAAGCAAACTAATAAAACAAAATATTAACATAATAAAAATGCAAACAATTAAAATTAATACTTGTATCAAAAACATGCAATTTTACCAAATTTTACCAAGAAAAACAACTGTATTAAACTGTATTCTCTGTACAAATATAATGGGCAGATAATGTATACTTGCTTTATAATGTACTGAATTTACAAATTGTTCTGTATAATGATCTAAATTGCCACTACTCGTATGTGGACGGGATATTACAGGATGAGGTTTGGGGCTAAGTGTCTCAGGGATAATTTCAGGCCCAAAAAGAAAGTCTTCTAAAAGCGCTTGGCCACACTGTGTGAATTAGGTCTTATAAGGACCTTGATTGCCATGTCATTGACAGACGTGTAAACACAAAGTGACAGAACTAGAATGAGTACATAATCACTTATGGGTATAGTTACTTTCCAGCGCCCTCCGCCAAGTGCAAGTACTGTGAGCTCTTCCAGAACACAGTGAATTTATATATGCTCCTTGTTTCCACCCACCGTGGCAAAAAAGTGCCAGTAATTGTTAGCTATTTCATGTTGATTCTGGTACATTTCTGATTGCGCTGTCCTCCCTGTTCATGGGCCAGCGATCACACGAGTGCCTTAGCCGACTTCATATCAAAGAGCAGCGAGCATGGAAGTTGTTGGTGTAAAAGCACAGAGAGGCATACAGCATGAATATTTAATCCGGGGTGACTGGTGCTGGACTTTTTTTGTATGTGTGTGCTTTGTCTTTCATTGAATTACGCGTTTAAGGCTTCAAAAGATTAATGGAACTGCAAATAGGAGAGGGCTTCTCCGTCTTCTGCCCGTACCTCAGAGATAAATGAAAGAATTACCATACATATATCTATTTCAAAACACTGGGGTTTGTTTAGCATTTAGAACAGCCAAAGGAATATACTTACAGATCAATGTGTTTTCATTTAGCATTTGAGAGAATTGTAACATTTTATTCCCAAGAACGCATCCACCTTATTCTGTGTATAAATATATAAAAAAACAGCCCAGTATATTTTATGATCCATCCAGTAGGGAAACGGCTTTTATTTTGGACTCAGTCATTTTAATTAGAAATCAGTGAAATAGCAGCTTACATTTAAGAAGATGATAGCTCAGTTTCTGCTCATTGATTTTGCATTATTGCTAAAGACATACCATGGTTCCACTCAACACCAGGGGTCTGCTGGGAAAAGCAGGCAAGGGAGTGCTGATGTATTAAAATGATTTGCGAAAATCAATTGTTTTGTCTTGCATAAAATGCAAGGCAGAGATGTGTGTTGCCCCCTCACTTTTCCATTGACAGAGTTGCTCAGTGCAATCTTTATTCTAATGATTTATCTGCATATGCTGGCTGGGTTCATCTGGTGTTGTGGAGAATTTCAATGATTAACAACCAAGATCAGTATTTTAAGATGCATATCTCTGAGCAATAAGGAATAATGTTGCACTTACTTCTGTCTACATGCTATTTTCCATCGATATAAAGGATATTTAACGTCTTTTAAACTTGTTCTGAAATTTCAAGTATTGATTGGCTCAGAAATACATATTTGTTTCACAAAAAATTGCTGGCATGAGCTTGTCCCAAACTGGAATATTATTAAACATTAACACTGATCATAAGTGTGATAAATGTAGTTGAAGCCTCAAAAACATGATTTTGAAAGAATTCTCTATGTGATGTCAGCATGTATTTACAAAAATACACCTAATAAACTTACTGCAGGCTTTTTGAACGAGACGGAATAGAGAGCAGCCAGTCAGAGCCGAGAACCTTTACATATTTCAGTTTTAAAGGCACAGTAACCAAAAGAATTTATTTTGAATGAAAGATGGCCAATGAGAAACCGTCTAAAGAGCATGAGGAGTTTGGAAGTCACAATTTGGCAGTACTAAATTGAAATCTTTACATTACTAAATGGGATTACTAAGTTAACATAAGGTACTACAGGATTACACGAACACAATGCCAACATGACCTAAGAAGATATGAGTTCTTAGAGACCTTTTAAAAACAAAAAGAAGGAAAACCATCCATTACTGCTTTCTGAAGTTCAGTTGGTTCAATGCAATATGTGCAACAGACCTTTTGACTCTAGGGGGCCCAGAGGCACATTGGAGAATAATGTACAGAAGTGGGTTCTTAGATGACCAGTCACTAAGAGTAAATGATCTGTGTGGATTATGAATTCATTTGCATATATTTGAAGTATGTTGAGCGCTATTTCGGCAATTATAGTAATTAACATTGAGTCTAAATGCTGATTGCTTGATGCCACAATGCTCTGCAATTACATCTGTGGTAATTAGACTTTGACTAAGCTTTTAGAAAACTATTACATGTCTTAGCAGGTCTTAGTTATAAGTTATAAGCCCCCCTCCTCTCTATTCTACACCGCACACTCTACTGCACATTTTGTTTTTGCCTAGGCACTTTTCCAAGACAACAAGATGAAGTTCTCAGTGGACATGAACAATTTCTTATCTCCAAAGCCTCACTGCTCTGACGGACCCAGATTAAAGTGTGTGCTTATTAGGGCCGAGTTGTTAGGGCAATACCACTAGCCCCCATGTGGATATGAAGCATTAGGATTTTGACATTGATATTGCTAGTTCAAATGCTTCACATATAAAGGACCTGTGTCATGGAAAACGTGAGTTTTCCTCATTTTTGAAGTAAAGGTTTGATGTAGTATATAACAATTCCTTATGTTTCAAAATATAAGTTAATACAGTGTATAAAATCCATGGCTTTATCTGAAACCTGACAAATCTTGCCTACTCAGGCAGTATTCGGAGGCAGGAAGGCACCCAGTCATGTCCCAGTTGGATTGTCTTAAGCACAATTTGGTTGAAGGGATATTCATTACAGTGCTGGTTTTTGAGAGAATCACATGTTTGGCTTACAATTTCACTCTCCATCTTTTGAGGTGTTTTGTTTCATAATCAAAAATATTTTTGCCTCAATAGGAAGTGGGTTTATTCATACTGTTTGAAAAGAACGTCTGTCTGTCAGAGTCCTTACTGTGTGATATTAAAACTGTTTTTGAAAAAATAGGCAGTTCACATGTCTTCCAGTACTCAAAGCCTCCATAGACTGTTTGCACTTTAGAGTAATTTTGATTGTAAGGTGAACAGCGTAATACTGTGTAATCTAGTAGTCTATAAAATCCATGGGCATTGTAAAAACATTACCCTCAGAGCACTTGTGCTGTCGGGCCAGCACCCCCTGAAAAAGAGGTCTTGTTTTGGCAAATTTGTGAGTATTGCCACCATTACGCTGATCAATACCCACATGTCCCTGTATTGATCTCAATGTCTGTAAGGGAACTTGAGGGAATGGATCTGTTTGGGTTTTCATTTAGACCACACATAGGGAACAGGAGAGATCTGTGGTGGCCTTTCTCTTTAATGCATATGCTTGTCAGTTTGGAGGCCTTGGGAGTTCTTGATTCTTTTAGGACCACTTATGTACACAACAAAACATGTCAGTTCTAAAATAATGAATTTAGTTGTCATGTTTATTATAGCGGTGATTATTACATATTTTACAGGTTGTGTGTTAGGACTGAAGGATATGGGTGATGTATTTTATTGCTGTTTTTGTGACCAGTAGTATTACAACAATATAAATAATGTCATTTTGATTAAGGTTCAGACATTTTTTTAGCCAAGAGCACCATTATACCTGTTTTTCCAGCTTTGAAGCTTGGAGGCAGAGAGTCAGACAGCAAGTTAGTAGTAACTATATTGTCGTGTTCACAGCAAATTGGTGTTCGGTTGTTTCTTATTGGTCTAACTCATCTGTTAGCGGTCTACAATATCAGATTTTCCTTTCCTCCACTTAAAAACTATAAAAACTTTAAAAACTATGAAAATTATTATTTTTTAAAACAAAATCGAAATATTTTTTTTTTGCATAAAATGGATTGATCTTTCAGTTCAAGTAATATTTTCCAAACATCCGATCACAGTTCTATAAAGGCCAATAATTAATTGCTGTTGCAGGTTAAAAATAATGCCTCAATTAAGCTGTTTTTTCCTTCTTATATCCTGCATTGTTAATGTATTTTAATTTTTACCCTTGAGGTTCACCTTGTGTTTATTTATTACATGAGCATATTTTAACCTCTTTTTAGTTCTTGGAATTGAACTGGCTGTTTTGTAAGTGTGCCTGTAAGCTAACAGACCTCTCTTCTGATTGGCTGCCATGCATTTCTGTTTTAAATATTGGGCTGACACTTTCCTTAAAGCTAAACTGCCTTACAACTAAATGCACTGGAAATTGTTCCATCACAAAGGTAATGAATTCAAAACAGGCAGTGTTGGTAGGTAAGTTTACCTATATGAATTGTGTGGAGTGTACAGTGTAATTTCAATCTTAAATTTTAAAAAGAATATTTTCATGATATAGACCATAAAAACATAAAAGACACTTGTGCAGAAGTATAAATTCCAGAAAGAAAGTTTACCATTGATTTTTTAACTTAAATATATTTAGATTTTGTCCTGAAACACCTGCTATTGTGTTTATATTTAGTGCATGGTGCATTTTTGCACTGGTGCTGGCACACAAATTACCAGCAGTCATTTTATAGCAACACAGGGTTGTATGTTTGCTAATTTGTTTATTAAAGCTGTCATTTAAACAGCTAATTCTCTTTGATTACATAATGGAGTAACGCACTGCTCATGATTCAGTTGACTACTGCACATGTCTCCAAATCTGTCCTTGTTTGTGACAGACCATTTGATGGCAGTTGAGATTACATCAAGCATCATTACGGTGCTGTGATACAACCGCCTGCAGACATTATGTAAACACTCTTTTGGATCATAATTCCTGTTAATTACTTAAATGTCAGATGAAGCGTATTCGGCCCCACTCATCCAGAGTGAATTAGCCTGCGTGTGTGTGCTCCGAACCTGATGTGCTCTGAGCCTGCAAGGCACCCGCCTCCCCCACCTCCCTCCCCTCCCTCCCCAGTCCCCCTAGAGTGCCTTGAGCTTCCTCATTAATCTCAACACGACAGCCCTTGACCATTTGACAGTACGTGTGACTTCCCCAGAACATGGCTTCTGGACAAAATCACCCACTGCGTCAGCCAGATGATGATGGACCTATTCCCAAGTTTCCAAAATGGCTTAGGTGTCCTGGATTGGCTCCACTTTGAAGCAGATTTCTGTTAAATTGACTGACGCTATTATCACGACGGGGTGTCTCACACGTGACCAGATCTATAGGGAGCTTCTTAAATCTTCTTTCCAAGAGATAGTTTCAGATATACACATATTCAAATGTATATTTTCTACCTGTAACCTAACCTACCTGAGACCAGCCCACAAAGACTTTCTTTTGTAGCTGCTCTTGTTAGGTTGGCCAAGCTTTTCAGAATTCTAGCAGAAGTTCCCCTCAGTATTCTTGTACAGGCGAAGCACAGTCTACTGACAAAAAATAACTACAGATCAAAAGTCTGGAATCATTAATAAACAAGACACCAATTGTATTCTTAAATATTACATTGTTTTGTTTATTTTTGGGCACAGTAGGAAGCCATGAAAACATATTGAACATTTTAGTGTAACGTAGTGTAATTATGTATTCATAATCACATTCTTGCCAATGATCTTATTCTATATTTGACCACTTTCATTTTAACGTCTTTCTCAGTCTTAAAGTTATATTAGTCTGCAGCTCTTTTCGTCAGTTTGGTCACATCCAACATGATTATTCTGCTTTGCTCAGATTCTCAGTTTCCTGATCATCTTTAAAAATTGGTGAAGGTGCACAACACTAGCTCATTTGTAACTGTATACATTGCTGCAACAAATGAGGTGTATTTGATTGAAAACATACAGTTCCAAAGTGTTTAATTTTCTCTAACAATTGTATGCAAATGTAAAGAGTGGGGATTGGTCAGTTATGAGATCTGACTTTTATTGCTAGATTTTATTTCCACCAAATTAATGGCTTTAAAAAACACTGAGCAACTCTGTACTAGTATATGAAACTGGTAGCCCTTTTTATGGCGCAGTGCCCGTGATGTAGCTTTCAGTTTCATAAAGGTTGGTGACCCCTGCTGTAGAAATTCCAGACAAAGTTGTGGCTTTTTTGTCTTAAAACTGCATCCAGCCCCTCCCTCTTTTGTGCTCTACCGAGTCATGAAATGACATTACTGATTACTCATTATGTTAAAACACTTAAATTAGCAGTCAATTATTTCCATTTAAATGTATCTTATATTTACTGGTGTATACTGCTACAATGTTTTATTCTTAAGGTTTCTTAGTCAAGCCATGTTTATATAAAGAACTTTTTACAAGGTTTAGAAATAAATGTATAATTTTCAAAAATGTGTTTTTTGGCTGAATGGGATTTGATTCACGTCTCGTACCAACTTTCAGCAGTTGCTATGTAACAGCCCATGTAAAGGCGTGGCATGGATTTAAACAGTTAGCGGGTCTGACTTTTTAACCTAGAGATTATGTCCGTTTTCGTATGTGCATGTTTCTGGCTGGTGTTTTCCATGTGTGATTCACATTCAAACTCGCTCACACACCTGTCTCTCTGCTGAGAACTAGCCTGGCTCTTCGTTAGGCCCTCCCTGGCCCTCGCTCCTCTGCAATGTTTTAATCATGATGCGCCTTGTTTGTAATTATAAACACTGCAGAAACACATATATCAAAGCCGTTTGATGGAATTCAAGCCTATGGGTATCTTTCTTTTTGCTTTGAAAATGGCCCCCATCAACATCAAACGCGGGCCCTCTTTTGAGGTGTCCATGCTGCTGTGTTTGCATATACCTTGAAGGCCTTTAGGTTTGAACAGCAAGGTCAACATTTGTTGTCAGTGCACACCGTCAAAAGAGGTCTCTGAGGCCAGAGGAGAAAGGATTACAACGCTCTTCTGCCAGGCCCTGCTTTAAAAGTAGAGACATTAAAAATGCACCCCGAACATCAGAAGACTGTAACCTTACAGCATTAATGGCTTTAAAAGCTTTTCAAGTAGTAAACCAATCAAAGTGCTTTAAAGAGTACTTTGCTTGAAAAACAACCTAAAATTAGTTCCTTTTGCCACACTATACACTTTTGTGTACACTTTAAAAAAAAATAATGTCCATCAGTCTGCTCAAAAGGCATTACCTATTTGTTTCATCTAAAAGCCTTTGAGTTTTATTCTATCTAATATATTTACAATATTACATTTCTATATTGACAGAGATGCAAATTGCAGGCGGTTGATTTTTCCCCAATCAAATACAGAGCATGCAAGAATAACAGTTGCATAATATTTACTGAATCGAAATAACAGTAATGGAGGGCAACTCATAACCTCAGTATTTAGTTTGGATCCAGAACTCATTATTAATCAAGGGAATACATCTAAAGTCTTGTGTTTTGGAGGAAAAAAAAAACACAATTCCTCATTTCAAATTAGATAAAGAAATGTACTATGTCGAGCTTAAATCCATCATCTAATATAGTGATATTTCATTTTCTTTATATATATATCTATCAACGGACAGACTTAAGTAATATGATTGAGTGCTGCTAAGTACTTAGGATTATGCACTAATCTCCTCCATGCTGTGGGTACAAAAACAGAACCAGCTAGAAGTACATTTTACCATAAGTTTTTTTTTTGTCTTATACCTAATATAAAAATAAGTTAGAAGTTAAGGTTCAGTATTTACGGAAAAAAGTTAGTGTCGGAATTAAGAGTTTGCACTGGAAGGTGATATAAAAGAAAAGATTTGAATTAGGGCATCATTTGGTAAAAAGTTCTTATTTAGATTTTTCTGACCAATATTGAGATACGAGTTTGAATGTTATTATTTTCCATAAATAACTGTTATATTATTTGCAGTATTTTTCATTTAGATAAATAAAGTTTTTTATTGATCTATATGATTGTTCAAAAAAACTAGAATTGATAAGTTTAACACATTTGTGTTCCTTAGGGCTGCTAATCTGCCAGAAGGGGTTCTTTGCATGATGCTGTAGAACAGGGTGGAACAACTCCAGTCCTCATAGCATGTAGTTCCCCTAATCAGCAAACCAGACAAGTGTGTATGAGCAGAGTGATCACCAAAGTGTGCTCGCCACTGACCCTCTGGGATCAGAATTCAGACCTTTGCTATATAGGACCATCCTGACTTCCCTTAAGAAAGGTCCTTAAAAGTATGAAGAACCATAAATGAATGTAGTGAAGTTGGCTGGAAGAACTTAAATTGGTTACCATTCAATATATTACAAGAAGGAATTTTATACACTCAAATTATTATTACATATCTCATTTACAGGTTTATTTAGGGATCTAATTGGTATTGCAGGTCTATTTTTCAAAGAGGTGCTGATTGGTTGTTGGAGTACTTTCTTCTCGATTTATGCACATTTATGTCAAATTATTATAACAGAAACTAAAACAATTGAAAAAAAGATTGTAGTGTAGTACCAAGTCATGGATAAAAGTTAAAAACAAACAGCATGAATCAGTTTTGGTGTAGATATAATGCCTACAGTGCTCACACTGATATGATATATTACTATCACCTATAAACATGTTGTACCATGAAGACATGATTATATGTCTAGGCTTTTGCTTGTTGAATGTGCGGTGTTTGTGGAGTTTGTGGCCGGACTTTTAGTTACTTTGGCTTCTGCATTTTAAAGGAAATCTTTGACATGCATTTAGTCCGGATACTAAAAGTATTTGAATATGATGAATATGATAACCTTGATGACTTTTAAAAAGCACATGTAATCCATGCATTTATAATGCATGTATAATGTATACACATTTATAATGCATGTATAATTTTCGGTGAAGTATAAACACACACCACCGCTTGTGTAAGCAAGATTCACCCAATAATTTTGACATACTCCTTAAGGATTTTTTTGAACAAAGATGAAAAATCCTCTGCATTTCTTTAGTGCCACATATCCTGGAGCTGTGAAGCACAAATCTAGAGCTGATCTTGTTGCTCTTACAATGTATTAGTTTAATTTTGTGCTCAGAAAAGAAATGATGTGAAATAAAAATGGTAGATATAACTCATGCATCTTGCATGTAACCTTGTTTCCTATCACAATGCACAGTGTGCCACCTGCTCCTTATTTCCGCTAAAATCAGTTGTGTATCAAAATGAAAAGCAATTTTCCTTCGTTTATAATCCTCGGTAATAGTCAACCATCATTTTTAATCTTTAGATGCATTTTAAATCCAAGCTGTAATGTCGTAACTCCTTGACAAGGTCAAATATCTTAGCAAATAAAGCTTAAGCTTTGTTTTATATGAAAGAATTACATGATTAATACCGAAGAATTAATCACGTACTGTTCAGATCCTCCAGATTTGGTTCCGATGAGGATTATTCTGAGAGTTCCTGGCCTACTTTTTCTGCGACAAATGAATTTTTGCAGTTTGTTTAGCAAACGACTGCTAAAAATAAATGTCTAAATAATAGTCTTGATGTATGGTCAAAATAATAAGTGTGCTGTTTGCAAAATATAGTTTTTTTGCATATTAATTACACTGATACCCATCATTGTGTATGTGTCATTGTATGGGTAGGTTTATGTACCTTTAGCTTGAATCTTCTGCATTCAAACTTATTTGCTGTTCATTTTTGCATGTCGAGGTTAACAAGTTAATTATCAGTTTGGACTAGGGTTGCATCAGTAATTATGTAAAACCTGCTAGTGGTTTTGAGAGTTAAATATGTTTTCAGAATTTTGAAATGTGCAGTTTTCCAGAGATGTCAGAATGCTTAATATGCCAGAATGTGTAATATATACAGTACTGTGCAAATGTTTTAGGCGTTAGAGAATTTAAGGGTTTAATGGGTTTCAGGCAGTTTGCTTTCTCAGACACACACACCCACCCACACACACACACACACACACACACACACACAAATATACTAGTTATTTAGGCTATGTATTGGTCAAAAGGTTTAGAACACCCCCATTTTTCTCTTTTTTGTATTGAAATTCAAACGTTTCAACGTTTCATTGTTCATTCTGCTGACAGTTACTATGTTTTAGTTCCCATCAGTGTGCGACACTTATAGGGTGTTTTGCTTTCACTCTTCTGTCCAGTTCATCCTAAAGCAGCAAGATGGGGTTTAAGTCTGTTGAAATCTGAGCAAGTTTTCCAGCTTACCATCTGGACATATGTTTTGGGATACTATCTTGCTAATGAACAAACCCGACCAACTAGGCACATACCAGTTGTCTGCATGGGGCTACAGCATTATTTCCCACTTCTGGGTAACTTTACCATTTTTAAAACCTCTCGCAGTTCAGCACTGTCCTTTTTACCATTTCGTGATATTCATTGAATATGAACTTATTTTAACTGTTTTAATTAAAAAAACTGGGAAAAAAGGACTGAGGTGTTCTAAAACATTTTACCAGCAATAATTTAATGAGCTGAATAGATAAAATGATTGGATGGTAAATATCAATGCTGGCCTTCTTCAAGGAAAGGTTGGGAAATGATACACACACTGATGGAAACACAACTGCACTGAACTGTTAATTTTTTTATATTGCTGTTTTAAACAAATAAATTCATGCATACAAATGCCACCCCATTTTATTTTATCAGATGCAAATATCCTTTGCGCAGTACTGCATTATGTTTGTACAGACTGGGTTATTTGCAATTTTTCTTCTCTTGTTTCTCGTTTCTCGCTTTCTCACCCTTTCCCTCTGTAATTTCAGTGAAGTTGAGGCAGCCGTGCTGCTGTGGACAAAGTGTTGGTCTTCAGCACTGAGCGAAGCCTCCAGAGACTCTGCTGGACTCCTCTGCTGGTATGACAGGTAGAAGAAGCTACCAAACAACTCGCATCCAGACAAGCAGAGAGCTGCTCTGCACAATGTGTCCTCTTTTCTCTGCCTTTTTTTCTCACTGTGACTAGATAATCATTTCACGCCTTACTTTTCCATATTTATGATTGCCCATGAGGACATATTTTATTTATGCTGACTTCTTTCATAAACTGGACAGCAGTTTCTTTTCTCCCCTCATGTGTCAAAACAAACTCTGATTTATAATTTATGTGATTTATGATGTATTGGAGAACTAAGCTATCGAAAAAAGTCTCAGCAGAGAACTTTGCACAAAGTCAAAAAATCATTCCAGGGCCATGGGTTTGGGACTGATTTAATTCATAATCTTTTTTGGCTTATGAATATGTCTAACTGATGCTTTATCAGTGTGTCTGATCAATGTTGTCCTAATACTGTACTGTTTATTGAATCTTTGTGCACGGAGTTGGAATTTAGTATAAATTTGATGTTTGGGTTATCTAAAAAAAGTTTCTTTGAGTGAGGTTTTTGAGTGGCATGAAGGGAGTTCATTCAGGATGCGAGCTTTGTGCATAGATAAGTGAGGCCATGGATTGCCATGTCACATATTGTGATATAATGCTTTGTATAATCAAAATTTGACTGGTAATTATAAGAAACTTACACTTACACAAAACAGACGCCCTTTAAAAAAATCCTTCGTATTTAGCAGTTTTTTTGCTCCAGAGAGAGGTTTAGGTGAATACAACATTAGGAGTTTTGCCCAAGGACTCTTATTGATGTAACAGCAGTATTCTTAATTCCTGCATGGACAAGGAATCAAACTCCATTCTCTCATGGTGAAGAGTATTCTGCTCTCTGTTATTCTGTCCATTTGTTTTTGCCTAGAGCAAAAAACTAATTCTCGGCATGAAATGTGGACTAAGTAAACAGTGAATTTTGGCATCTTATCAGTGTACCTAATACACTTTAACCATAATCTCTTTTAACAATAACATTTAAAAAATAAAATATTGATACCAGGACTGATATATAACACATTTTGTACTCAAAATATAGAAATAATGCATTATACTCAATTTTGCCACCCATATGATCTAAATGTTCAACCTCATCTATTTACTTTTCGCTCATTCTTGATGATTTGCCCAATATAACAAGTGTAAAGTTTATGAAAATCCACAAGTTAGCAGTATTTCAGTGGTAGACTATAATTTGTGACAATTACATCCTAATGTGTTAGAGTAATTTTTCTGATGCTAAAAGCCTTGCTATCTACATCATGGAAAACGACACAAACGTTTTATGTTTGCATATGGTTGACCATTTGCTACTGCTGTTAGTGCAGTCTGTATCATACTGTATGTCAAAATATTTGAACCTTGTCACTGATGAATGCAATTCATTGAACTTTTATGCAAAAAGCACCAGTATTTTCCTTGTATGGTGGGTGTTACCTTTCCAAAAGTAAAATTGACTTTGACGCCTGCCTAGATCATGGATATTATGCAATGCAAATATATCCCTAAAACTATCTATTTGGCATAATTGCGGCTGTTTAAATGTGCATTGGCTTTGACGGAATTGGCCATCATTTTGAGATCCGTCCCTTCTCATCTGGTGTTAAAACATATCAGCAACTGACATTTCTGGACTCCATTAAAAAGGCCCATTATTACTTTAAGGAGAAAAAACACCTCAGTTACAGATATTTGCATTTGATTGTGTATAGGCGCTCAAAATGTGGGTGCTCGAGTGCTCATTCGGAAAGTGCTTCGCTCTGTCATTTTGAATAGAATGATTATCCATTGTAGTGTATTATACCCTCAACTGATCTGCATATTGTTGGTCTTACTGCACCAGCTGAGAACTGAGAAATGAATTTGATTAGGGCATGGTTAGCACAGAACTCTAAACTCAAGTTTCGGTGAGGTGCATAAGGAGTGTAGGTACAGGTACGGAGATGCAAACACTGACTCAATGACGATGACGATGAAGGACAGTGACAACTTTGCTCTTTGAGGCAGGGAATGGAGGGACGGCCACTTCGGAGTGTTCCCGCTTTAATGGAACTGTACTTATCTCCATTCCAATCAAGGTCTTCTGACATATCCAGCTCTCAGACAATGGGGCCAAAACATTTCCCCTGATTGACTCATTATTTGGGGCCTGGCACAGTGCTCAGCTTTGACGTTTCTCGCAGAGTACGCCATATCTGCAGCACTCAATCTTGGAAGTAGGGCAATTGATGTGAATCTTAGCATCTGCCAATCAAGCAGCCCTAATGATTTAAACTTGCTGACTGTTTGTCAGTTGGGGGTCCCTGGTGAACTGTAGGAAATGACTACTTTACAGGCCTTTTTCTCAGGAGAGATTAGGCTTGGTAGGTGAAAGGAATTGCTCCCTGATCACTGTTCATCGGACTAATAATATCATATTCTACACCATGATCTCATGACAGATGCATTCACATACATTACTCAGGACATCCTATGGGCGGGTAATTGCGGATTTGGTGAACACTGCCCATTACTGTCAATACGTTGTTGTTTCATTAAAATGATGTCATTATATCAGTGTCTTGATCTTTATAGTATGAGGCATGCTGAAAGAAATGCTTTCAATTTTAACTAGTGGTGGTGTTAGCTTTTTAAGATTAGATTATGAATGATTGGTGTATGATATGTTTTTCATTTCTGTCATCAGGACTTTGTATTTGATGCCTTTGTGAATTGGTTATGATGTTCCACGGAAGAAGACGTGACTAGCAATACAACAATGGCAAACCATTGGATTTTGTTCAGTGTTTGCCTAAATGTTAAGCTATATGTATATTGTACAGTAAATTCAGTTAATGAAAGCACCTTCTTTTTGCGCAAGCATATTCCAAAAAAGTGCACAGTGCTCTCATTCAATTACAAGAAATAATATAATTGAGGTCTCATAGTTTTCATATGATTTAAATTAGTGTTGCCGAGGATGGCATTCTGTTGGATCCTCAATAGTGCCTCTAAATGAATGTCAACTTGTTTTACCTTGGCTGCAGCCGATCGATACTTCATTAGGCCGAATTGTCTTGTGTCCATGCAACCTTGAAGCTGTGGCTTAATTATCTCCAGTATTATGCAGGGGGCTGTGTGTGCATGGCAAGCTCAGCTGCGTCCCTCCTCCAACAAAGCCCCTCGGCGGCCTAAAGGTTGGGCTAGGGGGAGGGTGGGGTGTATGAGTGGGCTTGGGGCAGGAGGAGGAGGAGGCCATGGTTGAAGGGAAGCGTGCTATCAAAAAAAAAAAAAAAAGAAAAGTCGCCCCGGCCAGTTTATTCATTCCAAATGGAGGCCCGCAATGAGGAGAGATGAACATTTCTGAAATGTCACCAAGCTCAGGGCTTTGATGCTCTGACTGTGTGTGTATTGTGCAGAGTGCAAATCTAATTCCACCTCCGTTCACTGAAAGGTTTGCCTCGCCCCGATCAAGAAAAGGGAAGGAAGAAAGGAAGGAGAAAAAATCACAGATACATTCAAAATTGAATTTATAATGCGCATGCAAGACACTGTTTGGCAAATTTGGATAATTTAGAATTAATGGCTATTTAGGTAGCATTCGTCTAGGAGCGAGGTGGGGTGTGGGAGGGGGAGTTCAGTGAAATGGCAATCATGACAAATGACATCTCCTGTCTGAGAGCCACTTCCCTTCACTGGACTGATTTGTCATCTCCACTTTTGACATTTTTCATCCCAGTATCAAATCACAGTGACAGTCTGATATTTTCTAATTCTCTCTAGCCAAGAGCACACCAAAAATAATGCCTCCCATATATA
>JBBKCR010000001.1:8673127-8700772 GCA_037577295.1 Ladigesia roloffi
ACGACCATTGGAAATACTTTGGGGTTTGGTGGGGGGTGCGGTGGGGGGTGTGGTGTGGGGGGGTTTGAGGATTGTGGGAGAATTTTCTTGAACTTTGTTGAATTGTAAATGCAAAATGGTGCCTGACCTCTTTTTTGTGCACAGCCTTTTTTGGGGGGGGGGGGCAAGGGGGGTCATTTGCTTCTCGGAACTTGGTGGGATCCTAGAGTCAAGCTTTGTAGAGAGGAGGGCATTCAGAGTTCAGTTTCCGATACACGCTTCAAAGGCGTCAGCTGCATGTTTGATGTGCCCTCTTAAGTGAAGTAATGGAGGAATTGTGGCAAGCAGGAAATAATGGAGGTGAATCCACCGTCATTATATGCTTCATTTCTTTAAACATGCTAATCCCTCTGAAGCTACACATTTACGCTGCCATTTGTAGCACGCATCAATATTTATTGCAGTCCTAATGCACGCAATTGAACCCATGAATACGCAGTGTATATGCATATAGCCTTAAAGTAATGTAGCGCTTATTTTCACTTGCACATTTATAGAATGGCATTAATTCTTAAGCTGTAGGTTGTTTTGTATTGAACACATTATTTTTTAAGGAGTGTTTGTTTTGCACTTTGTTTTGATTTGTTGCATTGTGTATTTTATGAAAATGGCACTTCATATTGCAAGGTAAAGCTTGTTCAGTTGCTGTTTTGCTTTATTCATCATGTTAATGTCACTATAATGCACTAATACACTGATCTGAGTGCAAAGTAGAAAGAAGTCAGGAAACAAATAATTAGTCAACAGATGCAGTTCTTCTCTTAGGATTTTTATCATGTTTATTTTATTTTGTTGACTGTTAAAAAAGTTACACATTTTTGTTTGTGTTGACAAAAAAAGCTAAATATGTAGTTTGTTCTGCTTACTTGATTTATGACAGTTCAATCTAATATGTATTTTCAACAGTGTACTATGTCAATTGAAAATAACCTTTTACTTAGACCATGATTCAACAACTAAATTAGTATAATTAAAATAAAATGCTATTCTTACTGGTCTGAGGTAAAATAAAACACTTTTTAAAGAGCCTGTCCAAATGACTGCTTTACTAAATTTAATTGTTAAACTTTTACTCATGATTAGATTTGTATTTTTGATTGTTTTGTTAAAATCCATGAGACCCAAAACATTGTTCCCTTAAAAAATGCTCACAGACAAAATATTTTCAGTTCATACATTAATTTCTTTGTTTTGAGCATAAAATCATAAGGCATGCAGAGCTACCCTACACAGATTGAAATGGACAAGCAGTGATGTGAGGATGATTTGTGTCTTCAGCAGAAACGCCGCACCTCCCGCCTCAGAAACACATACACACACACACACACACACACACGCGTCTGCAGTACTTTACAGTCATCACCCACTGGACGTTGCATGTCACCCAGGCTGTGCTGATGACTTTAGCTCCCTAATCTGGCCCTGCCGTCTCTTCTGATGTGGATGCTTTTAAATGACATTACTGAATCCGACTCTATTCTCCAGGCAAGCGCGACAAGAGGAGCCTCATTTATTGCACTTAATGTGCAGATTTATGTAGGGAGACAGTGGTCAACAATCGTAACATATCTCTCCCTCCCTCTCTCTCTCTCTCTCTTTCTCTCTCTCTCTCTGTCTCTCTCTCTCTCTCTCTCACTCTCCCCCTTCTCCCTCTATTCTTCCCTCTGAGATTGAGTTCAGTGTGCTTTGTTGGGTAACTGAATGAAACAGACCAATAGGAGGCATAGGTAGACCGTGGAAATTAGAGCCGCTCTTAGGGCCAGCCTTTAACAAGACAATGACCTTCTGATTCCCTGCTGTAGCACAGCAGGACTACTGCAAAAGATGGCATACATCTTATATAAATTTGTTTTTAAACATGAAGGCTGTGGAGTGAAGTAAATATGTGTTTGCATTTCGAAAAGCATTCTAGTAGGAATGACATAAATTGACTGAAAACCATCACAAAATGTATTCAATTTTTTACATGATTATTTAGATATTTCTGTTTATTTTTTGCATTTCTACATATCATTATTCAGTAATTCATTTACATACTGTGTTGGGGATGATCTGATCAGGGATGTAGGAAAATCCAGTCTCAGGTTTGTAGATATTATCCACTTTCTAAAAAGTGATTTCCCTTTTTGTATTAAACCTATAGAGTTTTTTCTGTTCATTTTGGAAACATTGAAAGTGTTTTAGCTTGCACTGCATTTTAAACTTGCCACAATTCAGGGCAGCCAGCCATAAAGGCGTTCATTTAGATATATGAATGTTTAAGTTGCCTGTTTTTAGTACATTAAACCACACAGGCATCTTAAGTGGACCTGTGGGGGAAAACGCTAAATACAAGAAACAATGTAGGGACCTTTATCATAGCTATGTATCTCTTAAAAAAGAAAGGTTCCTCAACATTAGTGTGGATGTACTCTAGAGAGAATCACTATTGTATATAGACCCATTAGATTGTGTGGAGTTTCTTCATGTTCATTGAAGCGACATATCCAGTGCAAGGTTCTTTAGGGTTTTCCAAATTCAGATTTTCTTTATTTGTGTACAGTTTGTGTATTTTGCTTATAATCCACGTTACGTAATTTGAGACATTTAAAAAAATATATGTTGCTGTTCTGAAAACAGATCTCCTTCAGGGGTAGAAAAGTTTTTTGGGAAATCGGAGGTAAAAATACTAATACGATTAGTATTGTGAGACCCGAATGTGGAGTTTAGTTTGCGTAATAAAATTCCAGATTTCACTGGCTAGTATAAATTACAGTTTTCCTGAGTGTGATCAGTCACTGGAGAGATGCTTCCTTGTTATGAGATTTGCATTTTGTTACTCCATTAAAGTAGGCAAGCACAGGTGAGTGGGATCACAGTACCCTCTCAGTGTATGTCTCGCTTCCATTTAGATGCCTGACTGAAGCATTGAGCCTGGCTATAAGCCGAGACGTGCTACAGACCTGGAGATACAGAGCAAAGCATGGCTGTGTAAGAGAAGTGTGAAGAAGACATAGTTAATTATGTCAGCTGCTGTAGAGGCTAGCACTGGCCTTTAATTTATGATGGCAGAGGGAGAAGGGAATGCGTTTGGGGAGGACAGGGACCGCGAGGCCAGAGACAAGGGCTGAGAGAAATGAAGTCAGGAGGCTCGGAAGGAGTCAAGGACCTTTGAAATGATAGAGTGGGATTATCAATAAAATCAGGTGCCTCCCTCCATGCTTCAAAACCAAGGAGCTTTCTTTTCTCCTCTGGAATTAATGTCAGTCAGTGTCTGTGCTAAACAGAAAAATAAAGTCTTACTCAAGATAATATTAACATGGGAAAATATGAATGATCTTACTTATCAAACTAATGTTTTTAATCTAGTACAACATGTGCTAAAGATGCAATGAAACGTTCTTCCCCACGTTTGTCCCCACTTTTTCTATTGCATTATAATGTTAATTTTAAGTAATATAAAGTAATATAAGTAATATAAACATTAAAAATAATGTAATCAAAATATGAAATAATGTAACCCTGCATCATAGCTAAAAACCATTTGAGAAGATTGAATATGTCACACCTTATTTTGGCTATTGTAAATGGTAAATAAAAAATAGATACAAGGCCAGTGATGGACGTCTCAACACATTTTCAGAATAAACGAACTGAACTGACATGGGGTGCTACCCTAATGGGTTGATATATTTAGTTGGGAAGTATAATAGTAACTCGTTGCAATTGTTGCAGTAATTGCAATTGCTGTTATTTCATTCTTAATGTTTTAAACATTTAGAAAAAAAAAAAAACAGTATCAGGGTCATTTAAGATACATACTTGAACCTTACTTTTGTAAATTTGATGGAACATTAAACGTGAGAAGTAATGTGAGACACCATATCAGCTGCTTATCTTAACATTGTATTTCAAATGAATTTCAACTATACATGCCTTATTTGAGCATTCAGTTAAGTAAGCTAGAGTAAGTTTGGACATTTGCAAATTCAAGGAACATCTCACCTTTGCAAAGCCTTGCAAATATTACAGTTTTGTTTCAAAGCCAGGTGGTCACTGGTTATTCAGCTGGGTGGCTGAATCTTGCTGAGGTAGACATGTTGGCTTAGGGAGGTGCACTGGAGCTTCACACCATCAGCCAGGGTATCAGTATCAGCGCTGAGGCTCTGCATGCTTCAGAGCTGAGCTGTATGGTGTGATCCACGGCTGTGTGGAGCGGAAGGCCCCAGGCCAGGAATAGTACGTGCTCTGCTTCAGGTAGAGCAGAGAATGAACCCCCTCAAATCCGTCCAAACCACCACCTCCCTCATTCGCTCAGGTAAAGAACAGAGCAGCAAAAAAACTTAGAGCTACACTCTTAAAATAAAGATGCCTAAAGGGTTCTTTACTGAAGTGCCATAGAAGAACCTTTAAAGAATGCTGATAGCATTTTATTTGGATGGTCTACTGTCGGAGCTTTCAGATGCTAAGCTCATCATCGATTAGTCTTTTTGTCTCACCTTTCTTGAATTTTATATTTCCTGTGCTCCACTTGTAATATGTATGTTGTTTTGTGTACCGTAAGTAGTTTAAATTAGCATTTAAAAAGAAAATGGTATGTGCCATACCATTAAACAGTCTGTTTGTGATTCTCTGCTAATTCTTGTGGTTTGGATGCTTAAAGTCCATTGAGTGTTTGTATCAGAGAACATTTGTTTCCTAAGCTGTCTTGGCTGTGTTGTTTGTTACCCGTTTTGGGTAAAAAAATTTGGCATCCAGGGAGGAGCGCTTTTAGCCAGAGATTTCATTTATTTCCCTAAACATACATCCAGCCATTGTTTTTGTTCTCTCCCCTCCTTCTTTTCTTTCTGTTTTTGCCATGAAATCTGTAGGCTGGGTAAGATGAATGGTGAGTGTATAAAGGAGTTGACACTGCAACACTTACTGGGAGGCAGCGCAAGCAGCCCCTGGTGACCTGCGATTCAAGCCCCAGATTATGGTTGTTCATTGTTTGTTTCTTTCTGCTCCGTATAGCTGAGCCCTCGACTATTCCAGCAGCTAATGCTCAAACTATACCTTTATCCTTCCAGAAGATTTATCAGATCATCTGATTGAACTTGTTTATATGATGTAAAAAAAATAAATTTCAACATGTTGGCTCTTTATCACTATTTTAATACCAATTTTTATTGCTTAAGCATCGTTTGATTTGGACCTTCAGATTTCAAAATACTTTCAATCAAAAGGTAAACAAAGAAGCTGTCTTCATCTGAAAAATCATAAAACCAAAAAAGCATATTAATAGGTGTGTTTGTTGATTGCCAAGTTTGTGATTGTTCAAATTGTTAAGTAGCACATTTAATGTCATAGATAACCATGATTTATTAAATCATATGTAATATTATGTAGATTTGGATAATCTGCCTGTTTTTCTCTTTCAGTAGGTACATTTCTTCTCCCATGATTCTACAGGTACTTATTCAGAAGAAACTCCAAATCCAATTCAACCACCAGTGTGTCTTAGGGCCTAGATTCAAATTTTGTTTTAATACATTGACTGTTTTTTAAATGAGGCTCAAAACAGGATAGCCTGTCAGAATGGAGATAATTTGCAGACTTCAACAAAATCAGCACAGTTAACACCAAGACAAATCAGTTTATTTTTTCAATGTACTGTCCCCACACACTGCTCCATGTGTGCCCCTGGTTGGCAGCAGCCCCTGATTCACTTGATGAATGGGTTAAATGCAGAGAAAGAATTTGACATTGTTCACACTCGGTGCTGTAGTGTGTTCACGTGTGATTATAAGGAACCACTTCACTTTATTCTAGCCTAGCATTTTTTTGCCCTGTGATCCTTTAAAAATACACATTGTATAACAGAGAATTTTGGTTTTCTGCTGTTGCATGAATAATGACGGTCATTGCTTTTGCTGTTGTTGCTGGTTCTGAATTGGGTCTCGATTGACCTGGTCAAACTGCTTTAAAGCAAGAGCCCACCTAAGTCTACTTTATCTATGCAAGGATAATGGATGCAGGTGCATCTGAAGGGATGCATTGGGTATCTTCAAATTGTTGAGACAGCTGAAATTTGTATACATTTTGCTAACTGCCAGTGAGACGAGGTTTTTAGCGGCAGCATTGCCTCGGCTCCCTCTTTGGCCATCCCGCTGCTGCTGATCTGATCTAGGCCAGTCAAAGCTGGAACAAAGAGCTTTTTGGACTTCACTTGAACAGCAGGTGCGCTTCCCCTCCGAGCCAATTTCCTACCTGCAGCGTTTCACTCTCTCTGCCGTGATTTTTCACCCTTGCAATATCCAGCACTGATATTCCAGTCTTCTTTGAGGTCACGCTATGCATCTACTTTTCACTGCTCCAAGGGGGAGGAGACGTATCATCGTGGAGACGGTGCTTATTGCCACGGTTTGTTTCCCCACATCTTGCCATGTTCCATCGTTTACGGTTATGGCTTTCTTAGTGATGGGTAGCATTGCTAAAATTTACATCATTTCAGGGTGACACAAAATTGAATAATATTTTATTTGGTATTTATAAAGTTGATGAACTGGTAATTTCATGTTTTGATTTGACTGCTTTGATTTTGTGTGTCTTTTCAAATCTCAAGAAAGGGACTCAGTACACAAAGCCACACACTTAATATCCAGGACAACTGCACAGTCCAAGCAATATTTAACACAAAGCAAAAGACATAGATTGCACTGTCAGGTCTTAGATATTATGTTTAATATACCAAAAAAATAAATCAAAATCACTGTTCATCAATGTTTTAAAAAAATAATAAATAAATAAATAAATAAATAAATAAATATATATATATATATATATATTTTTTTAAACATTGATGGACACTGATATATATATGTATAAATGGGATGGACTGTACTAATGATCCATGTCGATCCAAGCCTCACATTGCAACTTACTGGTTTTAGGCCTTTCTTTAGGCCATTCTTTCAAGCCAACGACTTCAGTCATTTTCTGATTTTTTCTTAGAACCAAATTAATAATTGATTTCCGAAGTCCCTGGGAACTGCAGATATACTCTGTGGCAATAAAGATTTCCATGCATTTTAGTTCAAAATTATTAAGCAAAATATAATTTACTAATTTTGTAACACATATGAACATGAATTCAGCTAAATATCAATGTAATACATCATGGTATATATTTTTTAGTTCTGTCGAGTGAACACAAAGCAAACGTATATGAAAACACATCTTGAGATGGTGAAATACTGCTGCACTTAGCAAGTGGGCTATTTGAAAGTAGCCAGTTGGAGAGCGTTACTAATTTCTCTTTCTTGCTGATTGGCTGCTGCCCCATGACACATCTCTGGCAGCATTTGGTGACATATTTAGGGTTTCATAGTTTTTCACTATTCACAGGCATTCCCTGTGAATTTTTGGGGTAAACTGTGCTCATTTTTAGGGCTGCGCAATCTGGACAAAATGATATGGCCAGTGTCACCAACTTTCTGGATGACTAAATATGCTTGAGGTTTGTAAATATTATTAAACATTCCTTAAATACCAAGCTTCAAAAATACCCATTTTCAAAAAAAAAAATGTTATGTCACATAACCATCACATTTACATTAATCTATTCAGCATGCTGCAGATTAGCCTTACCCATTAAAGTTTAAGTTCTAAGGAGTGTTTCCACCCCATTGCCCTTTAAATGAGCTGCAAAACAGAACAGCCCATCAGAAAAGATAATATTTACATGTATCAGGCGTAGTAACTAAATCAGACTGCAAATAGATGTTTGGAAAGTGGTGGGGTAAGAATGATTTGTAAAGAACAATATTTTTATGGTACACAAACATTCACAAATGTCATTCAAAAAAGAAATATACTGGAAATGTAGAATGTGGCCCATTTAAAACACCTAAACCAATCAGTATCTGTAAATTTTTTGTTTGAGGTTACATGAATGTCTCAGTTCATGACAATGCCCAGTGACACTAGCGTGAAGCTGTGACCGGTCACCATGCCAAAACGTTGTGATAAGATAGAGACACACTTGCGTGTTGCAACCTTTAATGTGAGGTAATGGGAGGTGTCAAAGTAACTGCTGTCAGCCCCATGTATACAGAAGTTTATGCTCAGTCTGATATAATCTGCATGCTAAAATAGCACAGCTCTCATGCTGCCACCCCTCCCATACAAAATTTTAAATGGTATCAACCATCCAAGCCTGTTCATTGGGAAGGAAGTGATTGTTCCGCACACTAACTAGTACCAAGCAGTTAGGGTAAAAAAAAGGATAAATGTAGTGTCTGAGCCACACCTTTAGTAATTCATCTTACATCATGCTAAACTTTTTGTCACTGATCATTTTGCATGTCATTCAAATGGCCCAGTCCTCAACAAATCGATTGCTGCTCACAGTTCTAACTAGAATTTTGAAGTTGACTAACTAATTTACTATCTATCAATCTATCTCTCTCTCTATATATATATATATATGCATATGTGTGTGTAAACTGAGGGAGAATGTCTCCATTCATCCATATATTTTGTTTTTTTGTCTGAACTTCAAAGGTGAAGCAGAGATCTTGGTAAACAGGTGTAAATGTTTTTGGTCTGCTCGTCTAGTTTTGTCTTTTTTATGCTTTTGGCAACAATATAAATAGATAAAAGTGGTGCTTTTAACTGGTGATCATATGAAAGGCCATGTTATATGGAGACACTTTCCCAGCATTTCTTAGTTTTTTTGTCATAAGTCTGAAAATCCAAGCAGCATTTTAAACAGGCCTCTAATGTGACACATCTGATTGAGATAATCAACCTTTTAGGACAGGGTGAATGAAGGAATGAGGTGTAGCCATTCACAGCTCCAGTTTTACTAGGCAGGACCTAAAAAAATGAAGAATCAGAATTAGTTATTTGGGCACTACCATAGCAACCTACAGTAGCAAAAAGTCAAACCCGTTGGTGTTGTGTTAATAAGTATGTTATATGTATCCCTTAAAAAAGGACAAAGTTAGCCTTGCCTCCAACTTTGGGGGAGACCTCTCCTAGCAGACTCCAGGAAAGCATGTACTTGGCACAGCTGGGCCCCAAACCTAAATTCTAAAGCAGCCAGAACATGGAAGCTATGCTCTAACTGGCTAAACCACTCGGGGGCCCAGTGGCTGTCGAATCTTGTTTTTATGGCTAAACATTCAGTGATAAACTCCTGTTCATCATGCTTAGTGAATGTCGTTGTGATTCCAGTATCACATTTAGTATTAATTTCTCATCTGTTCAGAGATAATCGCTATTAGATTGGATTTAGTGGTCCATTAAAGCTGATTTTCACTCGTGCCATATGTAGAATTATCATTAGAATGTAATCCCGTGCTCGGCCGTGCCACCTAATGTACTCTGCATATGTGTTTGTCAAAACATGCTGTAGCAGGAGATCCGTGGCAGTCATTTGGAGTGACTTCAACAAATAAACAAGGCAAAGTCGGGGTAAAAACAAAAACAGGTTCTATCAACAACAGACGAAAGACACAAAGCAGAGATTATGACTCGCATACTCAAGCCCTGGACAAGAGTTTGCAATATGACATGATATTTTTCCCCTTTTCTTCAAAGCGATTGTTTTCATTTGTGTTTAATTAAGGCCGAAAGCCTTTTGCGGATTGTGTGCATGCAGCGGCGGTGCTTAATGTAAGCAGCCAGACAAAGGACACGCTATGAAAGAAAGCCTTCCAGAAAGGGAGAGAGAAGGGGGTGGGGGTGGGGGGGTGGAAGGAAACATATGCATAGAACTGCTACACAAAAGCGTTAATGTAATAAGATGTGTGGCTTCACTTTCAAAGGGACTAATTAATAAACCAGGAGTGGCCCTCTCATGTTGGCTGTCAGTGTGGACAAAAGCAAGCCTGTTAAGACCCCGGTCACTCTATTCCCCTGCCAGGCAGTTCAAGCAGCCCAAATGATGTGAAGCCCTTTTTTGCCACAGGCAAATGCAATCTCTAATCAGCTGTTAATGTGCTTAATTGGACGTTAAAATATCTCAACGTATGCAACAGACCGCTCCCTGGCATATGTCTGCTACATGGCCCAGCTGACTGTGTACACATTCAGACCAGTTAAACATCATTCTTTTTAGATCTCTGACATTGTGATTTTCCTGTGAAACACAGGCTCTGCTAAGTAGGTTGTTTCTAAGATGAGACAAACCTCAAACGTGTTTTCTGGAGATAATTAAAGAAAAAAAATACATTTAAATAATGTTGGAACAAAACTGAGTATCTCAGATTTTTAAAATTTACAGGACAGCTTATATCTTTAAATGGTGTGGCATTATTAACCGTAAAGTGGTATTTTATCTCAAGCAGTTTATATGCTTTGATTGAGCACAAAGTCTGCTCTTCAGACTTTTAACACAGTTGTGAAGCTTCAGTTTAAAGCACTTAAAATAATGTGCAAATGCCTAAAAATGGAGCTACGTTTTTTCATATTCGCTGAAAAAAAACTACTTAAATATTTAAATACTTAAATAACAATGATTAATTTACTATAAGCCTCTGTTTTCTATATATAGGTCTGTGACAATGTTCTCAACACAGTCAAACTAAATGTTTTACTTTTTTACTTGTGATTTACTTTTTTACTTGTAATGTGTGTTGCTATCTATCTGTGTGGATACAACTCACCAAGGATCACATTTTTACATTTCTTACGTGCTTCAGCATCATTACTGCCCTCAAAAGGCACACATGGAAATCCTCTAATTGGCTATCAAGTTATAATAACAGAAAAAGATGGATAAAAATGGCTGCGTACTCTGTAATGTATTAGCAGGGCAGGTCACATGGCCCTATAGATGAAGATATGTCCTGGGGTTTCAGTGGGATATGTAACTACATATAACATTTTTGCTGATATGTCAAATGGGGGTAAAGTTTGAACAGTGTGCCACAAATATGTTGATAGCAAAGGTTAAAAGAATAAAAAATAAACACTCTAGGAAAAACTAACCCTAACCCTAATTTGTATTGAACCTGTAAATTATGTTGAGGTTCTCATCTCATTTATATAAAAAAAACCCTCTTCTTTGGCACAAGAATAATCATAAAAAGACGAACCAAAATACACTTTTGTAGATTTCTGGTTAAACAAAGTGGTAAAGGACATAGCTCGTTTAGCTATCTGGGGACTCCCTGTTGACTGTGTTAAGACCTTCCCCTATTTGCCAATGTAGCTGATGCTTTCAATCCATTAATAATATTTGTCCACACCACAAAAGCAATCACTGGGCCTTCCTCAGCCAAGATTGTTAAAAGCCGGCAGTGTGCTGCAATGCAAATTAATTTTACTGCATAAATTGCAAGCTGTGAGGCTCAGTCCCTTTTGCGCAATGCCAATTTGGTTCTGACCTGGGCCTGACCTCAGCTCTGCAAAAAGTGCCTGTGCTGGAGGGGTCAGCATATTCACCCAAAAACACAGCCACAGAAATCTAATAAAGTGCATTATGGAAATAGGTTGTGCGGCCCGGCACAAAGACAGCAGATTTATTCCTCCTGTGGCTCACTAATATGTTTGGACATAACTGTGTATCATGACTCACTTGGATCAGCTACTTGATTGTTACAGGGCTGGAATATGCAGCTGTGCAATTGCGTCTCAGTGCATTGATTGCAAGAACAGCACCACACAAGCAGTGACAGAGATCTGGGCGAGTCCAAGGGACTGCCGTGTAGTGGCAAACCGCTCTGTAAAAAATGTCAATATTTTAAATCCCCACGTTAATCATTTTCATCAGCCTGTGCATCTTAATACAGACCACTGACCGAGTTTTTAATATTTGACTCTTGGGTATGATTTATGGGGATCGTTTTGTCAATTGATAAAGACAAGACATCTCTCTGGGCAGTCCAGAGCGATGAAGATTGTGTGTGTGTGTGTTTTTTTTTTTAAAGATGGTGTGTACTGGTGACTGCAGTCTGTTTCAGACCAGTGTTTTTTTTATAGGTCAGGAGAACTTTGTGTATTGGCATAAGTGATGTGTTCATCAATGGTAATGCTGCTTTCATTTAAAGTGATGATTTATTCGGGAGCTGGTACACAGTGATTGAGAACAGACACTGTCAATAAGACAGGCAGATGGGCCAAAGCCTGCGCTGCTTTAATTGTGTTGATTATTGGAGATCTTTCATAGTTGTATTGACTTGCTGTCCCACTGTTGTTACTTACTTGATTGTTTCATTGTTTAAATGTAGATGGACGTGCTGTTGAGCTCTGGCACAGTTTCACAGCAGAAAGGCTGCAAGATCCAGTGTGAGTGAATGAGACAATGTTTTCCTTTGAACATGTCAGAAAATTGACATACTTAGTATACACATATTCTACACTGACCAGCCATTACATTAAAACCACTGGTGTACTATTAAGTAGGTTCCCTTCATACCACCAAAACAGCTCCCCAAGATCTTTGAATGTGTGCTGTGGTACTTGCACGAAGACATTAGCAGCAGCTTCTCTAAGTCCTTTAAGTTAAAGAGGCCACTAACATTAGAGAATACTGTTGCCATGAAGGTGTATTCAGTCCACAACAATGTTTAGGTAGTTGATATTTGTCAAAGTAACTTCCTAATGAAAGCCAGGACCCATGGTTTCACAGCAGGACATTGTCCAGAGCATCACACTGGGTCCCTTTGCTATACCTTCTTCCTATTGTGCAGCCTGATGTCATCATTTCCCCTGGTTAATGATGCACAATCACCTGGCCAACCACATGATGTGTAATGGGAAAAGCCCCAAATGCATCAACAATTTAAAAAAGTGTGTTTGTATCAAATCCAGCATGAACTTTTTCAGGTACTCTGTTTCTGTTGGATCAGACCAGATGGACTAGCCTTCACTCCTTACATGCATCAGGGAGCCTTTGGTACCTATGACCCTATCACCGGTTCACCAGTTGTCCTTTCCTGAACCAGCTTTGGTGGGTACTAACCACCGCAAACTGGGAAGACTCAACAAGACCTGCCGCTTTACAGATGCTCTTACCCTGCCATCTTGCCATCACAATATGTCCACTGTCAAAATTCGAATTAAAGTGAAAAATGTAAACTAAAATCTTTATGTTTGCCAATTGTTCCTGCTCCCAACATTGCTTAATAACTCTAAACCACAGGACAGGTGCCAATGAAATAAGATAAAATGTATTCAATTCTCCTGTCAATGGATTTCCTGTTGCAGCAATGATTCTGCCTTGTTTATTGTATGATGACATTTGAATTGATTGAAATAGATATTTCATTAGATATTTACTAATAATTAAATAATAAACTTTATTACATATTCTATTATAATATTCATTGCCATTTTTGTTATTATAACTGCTACAAAATGTGATAGTCACTGAAATACAAGGCATTAAGGTTATTAAGGTTTCTCATTCTGGATAAATCTTCATTTTTTTACAGATTCGTATTAGACATCAGTTATCATTACTTCTGTGTAAAACATCAGAATCAATATTTGTTTATCTGTCAACAAACTGCTTTCATATTATTGAAAACGCATATTAAAATGTGGGAACAGCAGTGTCGTGCTCGGTGCTAATGACAATTTGACATACATAAAGTTAATAAACAGTAAATTTCCTTTCTGAAAATGGGTTTTCTGTCTTATCCCTAGGACTGTAATTTGAGGGAACAAAACAGTCTAAATCAAACAAGGGACATTAGCTTTGAAAGACCTGATGGATTTTCTAGCACCTGAGTGAAAATGGGTTCTTTAACTGTATTTAAGTGAAAAATTCTCCTCATACTATGATGTCATAATATATTTGAGAAATGTTGTGATACTAAATTTTATCATCTTGCACTAAACATTTTTTAAATTCTTTAAAAACAATGTGAATAATTCTGGAGATTAATTAAATGTTCTAAATTCACACAGCCCCACAAGCTGTACATAGTGGAAAGCTTTTTTTTTCACTGCTGTGACTGCCTCGTTTTTTTCCAGACTGAGGGGAAAATGTAATTTCTGGAACAGTATGGCTGCCGTAGCCATGTTGATGTTGATGTATTGCGGATTCATGCAGTGTGAATCTCTTCCTGGGCCTCATTTGCTTTGGGGGGCTGAGGAAATGCAATTTTGTCTCCCCGTGAACACTGAAAACCAACCGTGTGTGCTGTCAAAAACGTCCCACTCCAGCAGGGAGGAATCTTTTCCCATCCTTGGTCGAATGCACAATCTTGTATTAAAATGTGTTATCCATATGTGTCTGAACACAGTTGTAACGTAATTCTGAAGCAATTAGCTTTAGGTTTTGTGTACATTCTGTAATAAATTTAACACTGTCACTGTTTCCCAATTTCACTCAGCATAGACATACATGAGTGTTATTGTTAATGTGAACGCTATGTTAAAGAAACATGTTTTCTTCTTTCCTTCTTCTGATAAGGTTTAACTGTTTGCAATTAGATTCTTTGTTCATTTATAGACTGTGTCTGCAAAAGCAGACTGAAAGAGGGTGTGCCAGGCTGACCTTTATACCAGAAAATTCAAGGTCATTTTTGTCTAGGTATTTAATATTATTTACTCTGACCAGCGCAATAATGGATGCTCTTTGGTCATGCTGAATTCTGATTTGATCAGCTTAAAGGTCAGACCTAGTATTATTCTGGATTTCAGACCTTTCAGAATCCCTGTTTGACCTCACAGATGCTGGAATATTCAGTCACATTGATCCATGATTATTATCTTTTTTTTGATGAATTCTGTGTTAAATGCATTTCTACTCATAAATACATTTCTACCACACAGTTACAGTGTTAACTTTAAAAGTCCCATTTATTACCAATGAAAATATTATGTTGAAATATTATACTCATTTTTTTCATATGCCGCTAAATTAAATGGAGAATGTCTATGAAGAGTGCCAGTTCTAAACAAACAATTCTAGACTTACATTTTAAGAGATGTTGTTTTTGGACATTCAAAGAAAACTAACCCTTGTTTTTGTCATTTGTTGGAATCAAATCAAACACAAAAATTCTTAATCTGCTGTATGTTGATGGGATGTAAATGTTATATTTGTGCAACTAACCAATGTGTGATTGTGTGATTACATGCAAATTTGATAGAAAATATTGAAAGCACTGCACAAAAAAGTGGATTTCAGTTCTGCTCCTGGGGCCCACATATCTTGTACAGTTTACCCTTACCTTAATTAAACACATGAAATGTGTATTTATTATCAAGTAATCTGAGAAAGGGGCATCGGATCTGGATACTAGAGGAATCATGGACCAAGGCTGAGAAAGACTGCTCAAGAAAGACTTCTTTACATTTTCTCAAATAAATCTTTGCCTTGTATCTAAATTACTGTCAGCTTGACGCAGCAGCAGTTTCAAGGACACACATTATTAGTGCACTGCATGAAATGTGGGATCCCTGTTGTAATATACTGCTCTGGTTGTCAGTCCATTCTTTGACAAAATTTTTTGCAAATATTTTGCAAACAGAGACCATATTTTCTGGAGAAGACCAGTAAACCCTCAAACACTCAAACAAATGAGGTGAGCATGGTTGGCCTGATGGTGGCGCTATAGTGGAGTTATTTATGTTTAGAAACATGTCTCTTGTAAGGTACAGTCAAATACAGTCAGATTACAGTCAAATACAGTATTGTGCCTCTAGGACCAGGCACAATTCTGGATTTTGAGTTACTGGATGTGTACATCTAACACCCCCTCTCCTATAGTTTTGTAATTAGCTGTTAAATCAGGACTATAGTAATTATGAAAATAATTTTGACATAAAAGCTGCAATTTCTAATAAGATTTCAATTGATTATTTTTAAAACAAATATGTATCTTGTTAAAAAGCACATGTATATATACCCTTTTCTTTCAGCGCATTTAAAGAGTAACATCAGTCATTTCTGACTTCTGGTAACCATATATTTAACTAATTAAGCTGAAATAAAGTTGGAACTAAACTAGACTTCCAAAGATCACACCTACTTGTAGATAAATAAAGCATGATTGATCAGGACAGTCCACCGTATGTTGCCTTTTTCACATGGCTACAATTACAAGCTGTTACACAATCTAATCACAAGTCCTTATGTCAAACATCCTCAATGTTTTCAGGAATAAATTAAAAACATCAGAATTATTTGGTGATTTATCCACATTTGTAGTTGATTTTTGAATTGTTGTCAAACATTCAGATTACATATAATTGCATGCTAATTTAGTTTCTGTCATAATTGGGAACATATTAATATCCCTCAGATCTTTGACAATGGCAAAGAAAATATAAAAGATACCTTGGTTGTTTCAAGAGAAACTACAGTGGAATAAAAATGTACCTGCTTTTATATTTTATTTGTGATCTAGTTGTTAATGACTGGGAAAATTCTCTTTAGAACTGCCGAATGAAACCACTGAAGTAGAAAAGCATAAAGAGCAAAAACACCCAAACTTCTCTGCGATTTAAAACTAACGCATTCTATCGCTTGAAACTTCTTGTGCTTACAAAGCAAGTTCCTGTGCAGAATAATTTCCATAAAGTCTTAGCACATATCAGGGTTATGGGCAATGCTCAATCCATTAATCCATTTTACTTCTTTATATATTCGGTTTAGTTTGTCTGTGATATTTCATTTTGCATTAGGTCCCAGATATCTATTGTATTACATTAAGGAGAAATATTTATTGGCAAAAGAGGCTCCGAATTACTTTGCCCTATTTTCCAATTCAGATGAACTGGTTGGAGGATTAGACGGTATTATCTTTGTCCTCCTCTGTACCTTTTATGTTTTTTTCTTCTTGATTGCTATAAGGTCCAGCCGATTTTTTAAAACCAGTCCAAGGAGAAACTTTAAAATGATCTTAAACCTCACCCACCCATCAGGTGTACAAATGGCAAAACAACTAATGTAGATCGAAGGGAAAAAAATGTTCCAAAATTTATTCTGGTTCGTTCTTGTTCTATAGTATATCTTACGAAACCTATTTGATTTTTAGTGTTTTTATTTTGAATTAAGTTAGAATTTTCAATTGTTCTGGTAACAGTCAGTAGTTATTTTGACCAGAAGACTGAATGTAATGAGAAAATGTATCTTTTTCTTAGGATAAAAATATTTTTTTCCTTAATATAACAAAACCTGAATCAACGGAGATATGGACATTAAGGGGTTAAGTGTTAATGCTCACTGCTGTCATGGCTGGGTGTGTGTGCTTGCTGGGAAATGACAAGAACGTCTTGTGTGTCACCGCGGCGTGCTATCTAACTCCACCATGTTGCAGAGTGAGCCGGCCTGTGGAGCAGAACGCGGCCCAGAGAGGATTAGTCTGGCCTACCCAGCTCCGTGCCTGCAAATCAACCCTATTGTCTTGCCTCCATTTGAATAACAATGCGTGATGTAAGCTGACATTTTTTTTATTGTACACCATCAGGCGGACCATGGAAATACAGTTGTTTAGAGCATGGGCCAGAGTGCATAAAAAGCTGGCTGGGCAAGAAGACTGGAGATAAGGGTCTGCTGAGCAGGGACAAAGTAGGCCTACATGTGGCATTGTGCCAGAATAAAAGCTTTTCCCACAACTCCTCTTCTCCGACGGGCCAAATGGGCACAAGTTAAACGGAGAAGCATGATGAACATGTATCAGTGGAGTACATATCATTTGTTAATTGATTTATTGCGGGTAATGCCAGGCCAAGCTCTCCGTAATCCTGACTAGAGGCCCAAGCCCGAGTCCTTAAATGCATATTGATGTATTGATTAAGGTGGGGTGTTGCTGGGTGTTGGGTGTCCCCAGAGACACCCATCTCACACCACAGACCTCGCTGCTGATCAGTCACCGGTGAATTATGTTTTTACATAACAGCTGTTTTCCCTCAGAGTGATGTCAGAACTGTGGCCCCTCTGTTTCAGAGGAGCGTCATTATTGCTATCGACTGAAGACCGTCACACCTGCAAATAATGGGGCCCCAGTGATGAGCGGGCATGTCCAAGATGCTTACTCCTCACTCCGGCACAGCAAAAATGGATTTGGGTCATTGTCACCCGCGACCTTATTTCACGCAGTGACTGGATTATATCTGATTTATGCAAAATCTATCATTATACATTTGTGAGTCAACCATGACAGTCTGCAATGATCTTTGGTCTCAGACAGAATATAAGTTGTCATCAAATATGGGACACCGCTATGAAAATATGAAAAGTGTGAAAAAGAATTGTATACGAGTACAAAGTCTGTTGTTATTGATGACTGTAGTAATCAAGTAATCTACCGACATTCATCAGAGTTTGCAAACATTTACTTGTAGAAATTAGCATATAAATACCAAAATAGGCTCCATTTCTTTTACTCTTGCCTAATAAATATGGTTAAATGTAGAGAAAATCATTTATATACATGCATAATTACTTTAAAGCATTCATAAAGAATTGTGCTTTATTGGGACACCATTAACTAGAAAACTTAAAAATAATTTTAAATAAATGTCTGTTTCTTCCTACCAGTAGCAAAATGGAAGATTATATATCATTGTACAAATTGTCTGCTAATCACTGATTAGATAAATGTTATATAATGATAGTTTTAATTATATTTTACTCTAATTATTTGGGTACAGTTTTGTCATCCATTGCTTTGTGCTGATAAACAAGGCAGAGTTTCACAGCTTCAACATGATAGAGTATGGTTTGCGAGCTGCAGCACCCATTAGGAAATGCAATACAACAAATTCCTCTGTCTTAAAGTCAGTCATGCACAAAATGTCACTCTCTCTCCGCATCAGAGGGTCATTTCACTGTCACTGTCAGTTGAGATTCTAACCTTTAAGGTAGTGTTGAGGTATGGAAGGATTATTTCTAAAAGCTTTCTCCTGGAACTGGACTTATAAATAAAACCTCCCTAAATGTGCAAATATCAGGCAGCAGATAAATCGGTATCTCAAGAAAATATCTAAGAACTTTTACCCTACATTTGCTCCATGCTTGTCTATGATTGAAAGACTGAACTGGAAAGCATGTAAAACTATAACTTCTTACTGTAATTAAGACTTGTAATACATTCATTGAAAATGTATTGTTTAATGTCCTTTTCCCTAGGCCAATTTTTTTAAGAGCAAATCTAAAAGCATCAGTGTAATTTCTTATCAGAACATTCCTTCAAGAACGTGAAAATCTTCACAGATGCTTCCTAAGTTTTTCCTTTGAAACGCTTTTGTAAAGGGAACCTGAAATTTAGAACCTGAAAAGCACTTCTGGTAATGGCTTGTGGCAGCTTTTAACAAGATTCTGAAATTAAAGGCAATCAGGGATGATAACCGTTAGATTTAATGAGATCAGGAACTATCATTTACATTAGTGAATCAATCAAAGGAGCGGAAAAGTGAGGTAGTTTGACATGGTGATGAACTGCTTCATGCCCAAGCCGGGATTCATTAATGACTCATTCATTTACATTTTATCAATCCTCTGGCAGCTGCCAAACATGGAGGCCAATTAGTTAATGTGTTTGCTTAAACTCTTTAGACTTCGTAATTAGCAAGCAACAGATAATGGGAACAATTCATCAGTTAATGACTAATCAGAACAATAATCTCCGTATTGCTGTCAGATAGCTCTTAGTGCTCTCCACACAACACAGCTGAAGGTTCGCTTTCTCTAATTACACCAGACACCCCACCAAAGCATATTTTATGAAAGGCGAATAAAGCAATTAGATGTTCAGTTTTGTCTGTAATTAATCCCAGATCCAAGCGTTAATTACTGCTGTTTCAGAACATCTTCCTTCCGCTAAGCGGACGGTTTTCTCGTCAGCTGCTGGGAGCAATATTTTTAGCAAAATTAACAAAGCCTTTTTTCTTCCTTTCCTCCCTGTGTGGGAGAGGAACAGAGGGTCTTTCCATTAGTGCCTTTCAGAGTCTCTCAAGTGTAGAGGCTCCATGTTCAGAGCTCACAAAGCGTAGTGTGAAACGTGGCACTATGCCACTGGCCGTGATCAGGCCTTTTCCTCCTACAGGTATCTTTGTTTCTCTCAACCTCCGAGTTGGACACAATACGAAAATCGGTGCTGTTTTTAACACTCAGTATCTGTCAAACGCAGCTGCCGCCACCTCTGAAATATACAGGGGAGGTGCTTTTTATGGCACTTTTGGAGAGATTTTACGGGGTGCAGTAATTGAAAACATGTCTAAATCTAAACAAAGGCCTTTAAATGTCAAGTCAAGGTCAAGTCTACAAACTCTTGTATGTGTTGATGATACAAGTGTATTACTAGAGGTAAATACAGCATTCACCTCAGTGCAAAGTTTCAAAACTAGAGAAGGAAACTGTTTTGTGGAATCGGCGGTGTAATATAGTAATATAGCCTTCTGACTGAAACCATCTGGGTTTGGCTTTTTTTGGTTTACGATACAGATACTGATTTTCAGCCAATATAATAATTTAATATTTAGTCTAATTTAATATTTAATATTTGTATTAACAGCACTTTACTGATTAAAATTATAGCCAGCTGGATTGTGAGGTATGACTTCACATCACCTTTTTCATGCTCAAACTCAATCAACAGCAGAAACTCACTTGGCCTGTTGGATTATTCAACAGATCTCTTTTTTTCTTTTTCCATAAAATATTTTTTTGTGTTTTAAATAAAATGAATCATGATGTTTCCAATTCATGCTTACGGTTAGAGACTTTTATTGCTATAAGCAGTAGCGAGACAGCAAATGATGCTTCAAGTTCTGTAAGCTAGGGCTTCTATAGATCAGATTAGTTTGTACAGAATATCCCATAGACGCTCATTTGGTTTGTGACCTGGGGAAAAATAAAGCCTGGTATGTACTGCTGTTAGGGAATTGCATTACCATGGTTGGGTGTACTTGGTCTGCAGCAGTGTTTAGTTTGGTGGTACATGTCAAAGGACCATCCGTATGATTGCCAGGACAAGCAGAATGTTGCACATTGCTCCTCCAGTAGTGCATCCTGCTGCCATTTCTTCCCCAGGTATCTGACACACAACCACCAGGCCAGCATTGCTTCCAGCAGTTTGTGCTACAGTAGCTCTCCTGTGAGATGGGATACACATTTTTCCTTATCCAAACTTTATATCCTTTTTTATTCTTGCATACGCGATTAATTCAGTATGCTGGACGCAGTGCACCATTTACAATGATTAGGGCCCCCATAGGATCAGGATCGGTCCAGCTTGCAGGTTTACTCGTAGTGATGTGTGCCTGAAACCACCAAATACCCAGAAGTGAAGACTATTCCTAACATTATAGAATCATTTGTTGGGTATTATATTTCAAAATACCATTTTTTATCAGTAGGGTTGACAAATTTGCTGGTTGCCGAACCTTGATGATCACTTTTAATTAAAAATGCAGAAAGGCGGCTGGCTGTTGTCACCTTGGCCTTCAAATGTCTACCAGGCCTGCAGTGCTTTACATAGAAAGAAACACAGGTCCCTTTGATGGACATCAACACCATGTGATTCCTCATTGCGTGTGATAAAAGCTCATTTCTGCCTTAAAAGAGGTCGGCGGTGGTGCGGTTGAAGGTGTTACATTCAGGCAGGGCACCTGCCTCCCACCAGACGGAAGTTGACCTTGAAGAGCGACGTTGACGATGAATTCACATTAATTAACTGGCGTGAAACTTGTTATTGAGAGCTGGGTGGTGGTGCTATGGGGGGGGCACACCACTCATGTGGGACAAGCACAAGTGTAGGGCTTCACAGGAGGCAGCGCATGCAAAATTGACGAGAGGATGTAGAAAAAAGGGGGTTGGCAAGGATGAATAAAACAAATCAGGAGCCTGACTGGAGGTGCTTTAAAAAATTCTATGTCTTCATTTACGCTGGAGAATATAATATAATATCCCTACAGGAGGGCGAGCCAGCCGATCGGCTCCAGTCACAACGCGGGGGGATAAAAAATTAATTAAAAGACGAGGGAGAGAGAAGAAAGAGAGGGTTGAAAATAAATAAGGACTGTGATGCCAAACACTGGATGTGGTTCTTCATTGTGAAGGTGGCTGCCCCACTGTAAAAAATGGATCACACCCTGCCTTGGAGAGTTTTCTCTTTTCTCTTTTTTTGGTTTTGTTCTGGAGACTGTGTATTTCTGGCAAAAACTTTGTCATGGGAGTTGAAAGACACATCTGCTCCTTTTTGGGCCAATACATATGTGTGAAAACCATAGGCCTCGGTGTTACAGCCGGCTGGTGTGGACATGTAGACCTACCGCCATGATGAAAGCCAATGAATTTGGTCCTAAGCCTATTAACAGCCGACACAAAGGAGGCCTTCACACAGAACTCGGAGCCACGCCTCTACCAGCCGACAGACTCTGGCTCTGTAATAAACTGTGAAGTGATGCTTTCGTTAGCTCATGCATTTCCACCTTTGGCTTAGCAGAGCGGTCTATTTTGAAGCACACTATGTGTCACACACCAGTGTTTGCATGTTCTGTGAGACAGGGCAGACACACTCGAGCAGACTTTTGAATGACCAATATGAATACTGTATGCATATATACCCTCTACTGGCAGACACTGAAATGCCTCAGACGCTCGGCACGTGTCTGACTTTGCGATTTGCGTGATGCTTGCGGGTCAGACAGGGCTGCAACATAGTCGTAGTTTTTAAAAATGCGTTTATGTGTGAATGTCAAAACTCAATTGGTCCATGCATGATCCTCCCACAAATGCATCTTAACATATTGTGACACTGGCTGAATTTATGGAATGTGGGCAAAAATTACTTTTAGCCTAATGAGAACAAAAATAAATGTTTTTTGTTAAAATACCTACTTTTTCATTTTAATCAGATTCCAGAACCTAAATCAACATCTACATTTTTAACATAGTGTAATGTACTGCAAATGTAATATGTTTATTTTGCAGTTGACAAATTATCATGACTATTCTTGTGTATATTTTAGATTTTTGCATTAATATTCTTTTATATTATCAGATCCAAGCACCTGGAATGTCTCCCAGCTGGCACATCATTATCTATAATTGTATCCAGTATTATTTTTGTCTATCAGTTGCTTCTATTATGTGAAAGATAAACGTATGCCTTCATTTTTTCTTGATCATGTTCTCTGTTTACGCTTATTAACCAATTTGTCAGTGCCGCCTGTCAAATTAAGCTACAAACCTTGTAGATATCTAGCATTAAAATTAAATATTTGTATGGCCCATTTTTCTATAGTTTTATGTAATTAGGTTTGGAGATGTCTCTACTGTTTTTCCAGACATGCATTGTCGTGTTTATCCTTTCTCCAGTTCTTAACAATACGAGAAGTCTATGGACCTGCTTATTGTCAAATTGGCTGATGTATTGCGATACACATTGGTCTCACTAATATAAATTGTGTGGAGACTCAGTGTGGCGTCTGAGGACAGAAGAGCTATGAGGTCATTAGCCCTGTCCGCAAGGTAAAGCACAGTTTTAGGCAAAACCCACAAAGCCATGTCTCCCCATGACTCGTCTTATGAAGGCAAAGCATGATATAGAGTGCAGGTTTGTCAAAATGTCTTCAAATTTGCTGGGTCCGAACAGGAATTTTGTGCCATGACTTATTTGACCTAATGATCTAGAACATTGAAATTGCTCCACCCCAAAGGCAATTTTGGAGGCGCAGTGTGCCGGTTTAAATGGTCCGTAGTGTACATCCACATACCCCACCCCCACCCAATGTGATGTGCCTCCCCAGCGGCAAATTCTTCTTCCTCTCTCTGTCTCTGTCTCTATCTCTCTCTTTCGGTCTCTCTGTCTCTGTCTCCCTGTCTGCCTGGCGCTCTGTCTCTCTCTTTCCCTCGCTCAGGACTCAATAAATGCAAGGGTCTCTTTTGTGATAAAGTCCAGGGCTGAAGTGGCAAAGGCTCAACCGATATTTAGAGCGAGGACGAATGACGGATGAGTCTCGGCTGGACCTATTGAAATGACCATATGTGTTCCAGAGAGCGTGCTGTCATTGGGCTCACAAAGCTAGTGCTCATCAACAGACAGATTGTAGGCAAGGGCAGAAAGGGCAAAGGTGAACCAACCAGCCACTGTTTTCTCCTTCTGTGGGTTTGATGGCTATACGTTATTTTTGTGAAATATATTGGGTGAAAAGGAGTGTCTTTTGACCTGTAGTCATTCACTGTGATTTAGTGTGAAACGTGCGTTAACTTACATGGTGAACTCTAGTTTGTGATGTGAGTTATGTTAAATGATATGCATGTTATAATCAAAATGTGGATGACAAAAAAATAAAATAAAAATCTGGTCAGCAAACTTGGCCTTTTGAAAGAGTAGCATCGTGCAATTATGTGAATTTCTGATTTATATATTGGAAGGATGAACTGCTGAATTGTATTAATGCACATTATAGAAATTCGAATATGCCAATTTCCTGTAATTCACATTAGGCATATTAAAAACTGTTTTTTTTTTACATATCTGTCCCTAGATTTAGCTGCTTTTTTAAAAATGACCGCCGATGACTCGCTTCATTGTGATCTGAGTGGTCCAGCATGGCTTGGGAAAGTTAGCAGTGGCATGTCAGTGTCTATTAAAGCCCCATCTTTCAGATGTGTTTGCACTTCACTGAAAGCGCATTGTTTACCCCCTTTCTCTAGCAGACTGCCTCCAGGTAGAGTCAGCCATGCAAAGGTTGCATGGTTTTTTTCTACGAGCTGAAGATGAAAAGCCAGGTTAGCCCGACGCTTCTAATAACAGTTCTAATTTTGTCCCTGCTGCACGTTTGAAATAATTAGCAGGAACACTCCAGGCAACTCCTTAAAAGATCTGCTAGGCCGTTAATTTTATTTTCGTTCATTAGCACATATTTCCTCGAGGTATTTTGACTAATGAGGGTCCGGCAAACAAATGGGCATGATCTTTATATGTTCTGTCAGGAAATTATTGATTTTTTTTTAGAACATACTTTTAAGCGAAGGGCATATTGTACTCCGTCTTTGTCACAGTAAGACAAGATGAGCCGTCTAACATGTCGTCATTTATTTCCAACTCATACGACATTTTAGCCCAACGTATGGTCCATTGTGTGGTAGCAAGCTGTGTGTATGTATGCGTGGGTTTTTGTGTGTGTGTGTGAGTGTGTGTGTAAGAGTGCACTAGAGCAGGTCATAAATTTGCTTCTGCATATGAGTTCAAATCTGGCACTGTGTAGCACATGACTATTTTCATTATGGTACTGTAGCTTGTAATGAAAGAGGGAGAAAACCACAATACAGTGCAAAATATAGCAAAGCAACATTTCACTGAGAATATGTTTAATTCATAAATCAGCTTGGCATCTGGGTTATTCCCCCTTAAGGGAACCAAAGGCTGTGTCTTTAACTAAAGTCCTCATTATGGTTTGTTGATTGGGCAGAAACAGAGAATACAATAACAGTGACGGGAAAAAGTCCTAATCGGTCAGAATTCTGGCTGCCAGTGAAGGCAGTCCAATATAATTATGAGCAAAGAAGAGACTGAGGGCCTAGCTGCTTGACTAACCAGTGATTTGCACCTCTTGACAGTACTGTACAGGGCAACGGCAGCATGGAGAGATGTGCTTGTTTCCGGAATTCTGCCCAAATTATGGAGGCAGAAGGTTTTCACTCTGTCAGTGTCACTGAATATTACAGTTGAGTGTAGCTTTGGTTTTTAGCTGAGTGTGTCTATGGAAGTGGCCCTGCCATATCTGTCTCTGTAAAGTGAAGCGTGTCACATTCTTTGTTACAAGTTCAAGTGCTCTTTCTAGTGTAACAGTACCATATGATATGCTATGTTGTTGGTGTTGGGACAAAACCTTTTAACTTTTTTTTACGGAATTGAAATATGGAAGCTTTTGTTTACACTGTGTCAAATGAATGAATGAATTAGCCAATAGTTACGATCCAAATGCTAAATAAATGTTTAATAAACATAAGTTTTGCCAGAAATTGGATAGATACCATGTATATACCATCATGAATGAGACACAAATATAAAATATTTTTGCCATCAAAATGCATTGAAAAAAAAAAATCTAAATTTTCAAGAATTTACCTGAATTTGAAAATAAAAAGCATTTAGATTTTCCAGCACATACTCTAAGACATCTTTTAAAAGCCAAGTTACTGCTGCACATCTCTGTTTGCAATGTCCTGTTCTTATTCTTTGAGCACAGCATCAGTAATCCACCTCCTCTTTAATCCACCTTTTTTTCTGACCAACATTTATAATGAACCGTTAGCCAGACAAAAGAAGCAGAGGCCAGTGTCTCAATGGTATAGTCCTCCGACCCTGGAACTGTGACAGTGATAAAAGAAGATAGATTGCGCATAAGCCACACAGAGGTGACCTAAACAGCATTTAACATTTACCTCCCAAGGTGTTTGTGATAAAAGGAGAAGGCTTTTTTCTTTTTCTTTTCTTCTTATTTTGAAAGATTAAATTACATGTCAGTCCGTCCTGAGTGCCAAATAGAACAGACGCATGTCGGCACGTGCTGAAAACCTATATAGTCCAAGTTCATGATGGTTCTACTTTTGATTGCTAACATGCTATGAAGGCTATTGACGGTATCAAAGTTGACAAAGCGGATTTGCTTGTTTGTTATTGTCAAGTGTCCTTGCAATAAGAGTGGTGTGAAGAGGAGCAGCATGCATGCTTTCGTGCCATGAAGAAAGCAAAGCTGCGTGGTCCATGGGTTTGAAAGACAGCGCCCTTAAGGAATGAACAGAATACTTTTGACAGTAAGCATGGATGCCTGTTTAAATTGCTGTTAACTGAGGCCTTTCTCCTCACAGGCTGAAGTGGATCTCAGGGCGAGCAATGGATTTGCACTGGTCATGACCTGTCTCTGCTTGCATTCATGCAAATAGGGTATTTATCTTTCACCGGCCAGAGCTGCTATTGTATGTGTCTGCACTCGTTCTGCCATGAAGCATCAAATAAAGCAGATACCTGAAGCAAAATCTAAAGGTATGGTCAGGAGTTTAGAGGCTTTTTAGAGCTTGCTAGTATACAAAAAGACCTTGCGCAGCTACTATATATCAATAAAATGAACAGTCATGTAAAGATCAATGAAATCTTTACAGGGTGAAAAAATCAAAGATACATGTAATACAGAATGTACCAAGCAGGTTTTTGTTACTATCATGCATTAGTTACACAAGACGTATGTCTACATATATATGTGTCTTGCAAATGTCTATACGTGTCTCTGCTTTAATTCTCTCCAGCTGCTACTACTAATAATAAGATAAAATAAAACTACTGAAGACTAAATCCTGCTGCTACTACTAATAATAAGATAAAATAAAACTACTGAAGACTAAATCCTGCTGCTACTACTAATAATAAGATAAAATAATACTACTGAAGACTAAAACCTGCTGCTACTACTACTAATAAAATAAAATAATACTACTGAAGACTAAAACCTACTGCTACTACTACTAATAAAATAAAATAATACTACTGAAGACTAAAACCTACTGCTACTACTAATAATAAGATAAAATAATACTACTGAAGTCTAAAACCTGCTGCTACTTGTGACGATCTGCGGCCTGAGCCGTAGACCAAAAGCTACCTCGGGTGACGGGAAGGGAAGCAGGTCGGGACAGGCACTCCATTTTAACGGGTTTTATTTAAACTGAAA
>JBBKCR010000001.1:8700872-8726603 GCA_037577295.1 Ladigesia roloffi
AGGCTCTCACAAGTCTCAGGTGCAGCCACAGCACGTGACCAGCCGGCTAACTAAGGTGCTTCAAGTTAGAAGACTTATATTAATTAAACAAAACAGACAGGCAGAACAAACGATAAACAAACGCCCCATGGTCGTCACACTACTACTAATAATAAAATAAAATAATACTACTGAAGACTAAAACCTGCTGCTATTACTAATAATAAAATAAAATAATACTACTGAAGACTAAAACCTGCTGCTATTACTAATAGTAAGCATGCCATATCTACTGCTATATCTTGAATAAATTCATGTAGTGATTTAGTTTTGTATATATATTACACACACACACACACACACACACACACACACACACACACACTGTGCTAGTGTAAGATAGTTAAGCACATTTACCATTTTTTGCCATGAACACATATCTCTGGCTAAAATCACCAACATTATCTTATCAAAGTCTTTGCAACTTTGTTCCACATCAAAATATTATTTCAGCTTACATTCTGATGCATGTAGTTTTCATCTATAAACTTTAACTACATAGTTGTGTATAACTATTGATTATTAAAAAGTTAGCTCTGAACTTATTATAGTTACGTTGCACATGTTCAGCAGAGGTCCCCGTCCCTCAGTTAGAGACTCTCCAAGGCTGGCCCTGTGGATGGCCACCATTTTTGATTACAGTGTGATTTCAGAAGAGTTTTCTAGAGATGCAAAATAAAATGAAGAAGATTTGTCCATTTTGTCCATTTTATTCACATGTAATATTTTTTACATCTGACAAATGTAGGGGAGCATTGTACAATGTTTGTGTATGTGTGACTGTTTGTATATGTGCATGTGTCCTGTGGCTTGTGAATGCCCCTGTGATTGGTTCACTGTAGCAGAAATCCTCATGGGGAACCGTGCCACTTCCTGAATCAGATAATGCTCCTGAGCTTACATTGGGCTGCTTCCATGTTTAACTAAAAGGGCCTTACATCAACTGTTATGGCTGCCGGAGTGTCTCCTTGAGCCATAGACACAGTGCATCTGCTCTGGGCCTTGTGGGCCATTCATCACAGCGTATTTGAATTTGCTGCTCCACAACGCTTGCTGCAGAGATCCTTTCATTATCAATCATTGCAGTTTTTAGATCGTCTGCCTCAGCTCCTCCAGGCCCTTCGCTTGATGGTTTTGGGATGATAATCTTATCTACTACATTTGCTAGAATATTCTGTTACATATCAATTTCAGCCATTTTCTCATCATTCCAGTGGCTCCAAGAAAATAGAATTATTTGTGCTTTCAGCTACTATTGATTGGTTCCGAGTCGAAAAAACTTGTGCTATTCTGTGTTAACGCATGGTTTAAGAATATATAAATAAATAAAATAAAATAAATAAAACAAAACCTCTTTTATTACCAAAAACAAAAGGCTCCTGATAAAAAAATATTTAATGTAATATTTTAGTAGTTATAAACTAATAGAAAGAAAAGAACAATGCATTTTTTTATTATATGGAACTTGATGTTTCCATCAATATTTAAGTTTTTTTCCAGAAAAAACTTCATATTTTCTTCAGACAGCACATATCTGCTTCATTTGACAATGTCACCTACTGTGGAAAACACCCTTTCACTAGGAACAGTATCCCAGAATGCACTGCTCCCACCAGGGACGTTCTAATTGTTGTTGTTTAAGTGTTGTGGCCGTAATTTTGCGTACTTGGGTGGAAATGGTGTTATTGTGGTTATTTGGTGTGTTATTGTGTTTGGGAATATGTTTTTAGTTTTTTTTAATGTTTTAATTTAGTGGAACACAGGCTACCGTGGATGTGAATCCTTGTAGTCCTGGGTTCCTAAGCTTATTTCCATTATTCTGCCAGAAATTCTGATCCAATATCAGAATCTGAATCAGAAAACTTTAATTATCCTGAAGGAAATATAACTCTTGCAGAGTGTCTATAATGTTTTAGAGAATTCTGAGTTAAATTGCATTTCCTCGAACTTTGCTTAGCAAATTTCCGCTGCAACACATAATTGTCATATTTTTTGAAACATTAAAGTTATTTTATGAATCGTTTGGTTTGTATTGCATACCGAACTGAAAGCCTCGTACCGAATGGTTCAATACGATATATATATATATATATTTATATTAGGGCTAGGAATTTAACACATTAATTAGATTAATTAGGTTAAAAAAATTACGCGTTAATGTTTTTAAAGCAAATTAACATTTACATCATCTTCCCAGTCAAAGTTTGGGGTAAACAGCCGGGGAACCTCAGATCCTCAGTCTCAGATCACTGCTGCATGAGCAGCCAGAGAAAAAACGCCAAAATGGCTAATAAAAAGTTGTCCTTGATGTCTTGTGAATGTTTTTTGCTGACTCTGCCTTTTGGAAAAGACGCTTGCGCTTCTCCTGGTTCAACTCTGGAGCGCAGCTGCGCGGCTGTGCGAGGCGAAATTTAAACAATTTCCTTCGGGATAAATAAAGTTTTCTGATTCTGATTCTGATTCTGAAAGTCAACACGAAGCAAAAACATGTTTATTTCAACATTTTGCCCATCGGGAACGTGTGTGACAGTGGTGAATGTGGTCATAGTGTCTGTAGGAGAGCTGTTGGTCGATCGAATTGGGCTGGAAGCTTTCTCCATCCAGACCTCCAGAGGGGCGGCGTCTCAGAGCTGTGACTGTCATATACTGTAACCTAATTCATAGGTTTGGTTCAGTCAGTGATAAAAATGTCATGACCATTGTATCCTAACTTATAGGCTTATATTCAATAATAAAGGGTAAAAAACTGCTTCTTGTAGGTCTGTATGTATGTGCGATTAAATGTGAATAATTACATTAACTAATCGCCACACCACATATTTAAATAGATCTAAAATTGTAATCGCTTGACAGCACTAGTTTATATATATATATATATGCATGCATACTCACGGTATTTAGCAAATGCCTTTATCCCAAGTGATTTTCACTCCTAACTACAGGGGACAGTCTCCCTGGAGCAACTTGGGGTTAAGGGTCTTGCTCAGGGACCCAGTGGTGGTGCTGGGGGTAGGATTTGAACCCAAGACCTCATGGTCTTCAGGGTCCAGTGGCAAGTATCCTACCCACTGAGCTTTTAGTCCCCATATTCCTTAACAGTCATGTACTTTCTAGTTTGAATACCCTGCCCCGCAAATGCTAAAATGTAATATTTCTTTGAAGGACTCGTGCCTCATTGATATTCACTCTCCTTTTCTTTGCCTGCCCGAAAAAGGCTTCTGGAAATATCCAAACAGTGGTAGTGATTGAAAAACCACTGTAATTTATAGATGGACCCCCTCTTTTTCGCTCACAAGCAAGAAGTGCATTACTCTGTGATTCACAAACAAGCTGCCTATGACTTTGAAAGTGCTCAGAAAAAAAATCAATAAGGCCTGATCACAGCTTGTGCTGTAAGTCCTTCTCTAGACTCGCGCTTGGCCAACCTTTAGCCCTGGGCCACCGCTGTATCTTGGAACAAGTTCCCTTTCTGCTCCTCTGCGTAAGTCCGAGCACATAACCTCCCCTAAATATAAATCAGGCCTGAACCGAACAACCAGCTCACAAGCGTCTGGTCACTTATGATCAGAAAGAACATGCTTGTGTGTGTGTGTGTGTGTGTTTGTGTGTGTGTGAAGGGCCGGAGCAGAGCTAATGTCTCAGGTGGAACTTCAGATGAATGGTGACGTTGCTCAGGGGAGCACGTCTGGCATCGGACCGCAATGAGTGGGGGGGAATAAAAGTGCCTGGGGCTCTTGCTCATCAACAGAGGGACCACTTTGGACAGAGAGCCAAACACACCAGGCAGTGCTGTCCCTGGTCTAATAAATAATGCCAGTTGTTAATAATGAATTAATAATTATTCTCCTCCTTTCATCTTTGTTGACCAGGCCATGCTGAGTTTTATGGACCCTAGCATTTCCAGCATGGCCTGGCTGCCACAGGCATCGTCTAGCTCCTGCAAGCCCCACTGAGCTAGGCCTTAACCATGGGCACAGCAGTGAAACATGAGTTCAAGACACATTTAAGGTTCAGCAGGAATTTCAAAGAACAAACTTGCTGAGCATGTATATTCTTAAAAATAAGAAAAATATGAAAAAAGTTTTTTGGGGCCAAGAGAAGATGCCTGTGAAAAAAACACCATTTTATTTGAAGGAACTCTTCAGTGGTTGAAGAACTAATACTAGATGAACCACTAAATTGTTTAATAGATGTTTCTTTAAAGAATGAGCTGTGGTAGTGTAAACTGTTGAAATCTCAAAAGAGCTCCACATAATGTAATGGTAATAGACATTTAAGGCTTGACCATCCAAGCCAGGAACCATTTAGGAATCTCATTTTGAAAAGTATTTGTTTGAAAAGCTTAACAGACTTACCTTAGAGACCCTCAGAGTGAAGCCGTTTAGTTATGGTCCTGGAATGCTCCATCCAACTGCTCTTACATTCTTATGCGTACTCAGGAAGGGTCAGGTGAGTTACAGCAGGGAATATACCAAAATATCCAGGACAGAGGTATTTCGGGCCTCTGTCCTATTGATTTCTTCCTCAGTGGTTGTAGAGTATTTACTTGTATTGAACTAAGGCAGCATGCCTCCCCTGGCCATGCTCAGACAGTCCACTTAAGCAGTTGTTTAGCAACGTTCGGCCACGAAGCCCAGTGTGAATAAAAACAATCACTTCAAACATGGGTAGGATTAAAATTAATACATTCTCTTTGAATGACAGAAGTAATAACTATAATTTAGGCAAGCTAATAATGACCATTCTGAGTTAAAAAGTAGGATTTTGATCATTAAATCATTCATTATCCAAGTCGCCTATCCTGACCAGAGTTGCAGAGGTAGCGGAGTCTATCTCAGTGATAATAGGCCAAAAAAATTGTAAAAACACCCTGTAGAGGTCACCAGTTTGTTGCAGGGCAGACATACTAACTAACCCATACACACCTAGGGCATCTCCAATTCACCTGACATACATGTCTTTGAATTATGGGAAGAAACCAGAGATCCCAGCAGAACCCGACGCAGATACAAGGAGAACATACAAACTCGATACTGAAAGGACCCAGTAGTCAAAGCCAGGACCTTTGATGTGCGACAACAGTTCTAACTACACTGTCCATGTTGCCACTGTCCGGGTATGACTGTAAATGAGCTTCTCAATCACTGACATACCCTGGACTCAGTCAGGACATGGAAGGAATTAGAATAGCACACAGATATATTTGGTGAAATATTATTTGTAGTATTTGTAGTAGGATTGGCGTTGGTGTTTTGTACGATATGATATCATCTGAAAGTATGTGCAGAAGTATAGATTTCAAACATATATTTAAGCATAGAGTAACTACAATATTTAGTATGCCTCTCTTTATTTGTTTGTCTGTTTCAACCAAATGAAAAAGTTGTACTGAACTTCTAGCTGCATCCTTTTCATTTTGCTCAATACCACACCTACAAAATGGGCATTTCTGACAACATTTTGCCTCCAACTACCATCATCCTCTACATGACAGACCTATTGCATAATAAAACATGCGCCTGTCATGTACAGCTTGAATTTTAATTTGATTCTTCCCTGTAGAACAAGCCAACGGCACTTTAATTACTCTCTGTAAAAACTTTTCCGTTCTTTATGCTCAGAGCTGCATTATGTGTGGGATGGAGGAATGTGTGTGTGTGTATTTGTGTGTGTGTGTGTTTACGTGTGTGCTCTGGCAGAAGAGAAGCGTTGTGGTTGTATAAAGGTTAGCGCCGTGTTTAGTTGTTGACTGGGAGAGCTGGAATGCCAGTGTCTTAATGAACCCTCCAGAGAGCCTAGCTCAGATGGAGCAGGTTGAGTCTGTGCTGGGAGGAAGGCTGAAATTAGTTATTTCACCAAATAACCTCTGATGAAAGCCTGCCTTCAACTGCCTGCCTTGTCACCAGCTCCTCAAGACAATAAACCAATTAGATGGAACTGCTCTCAGGGCCATATTCTCCCATGGTGTGAAAGAGACAGGGAGACAGCCAGGAACAGAAAGATGAGCTAGTGCGTGGAAACACTTTGGGTATTATTCTTTTGTTTTCCTAAATCCTTGCATTTTAATATTAGAAGTGCAGTATTTTAATTCATGCTGGATTGTGATTGGTCGGATAGTTGACCTAGCCATGTCGCCCACAAGCGCAGTCTGTTGGAAGGTCAGGCAAGCTGTATAGAACACTGGTGGTATATCACATTCAGCATTGCTTACATAGATTAGAATTGAGTTTCAATACATTACACAAGTAAGTGATTTTTCTTTGGGTTTTCTTTTTAATATGTACCAACAAATGGTTCTTGTTGCTGATAAAAAGCCATTTTCACCCACTACTTCACTCTCATTTGATTATTTCATTTACTAGATTTTCTCCACTATGATTATGGGTTTGAATTGACCCTCCTAACCCACTCTCATTGGTCTAAATGAGACTTTCCCTTGCTAGCTTTATGTTTAATTCCATATCTCATAAGTGCTCGAGATGCTCAATTAGATTGCATAAATTAGTTGCTTGATGGGTATATGAGTTTGTAATCAAGCATATTTATGCTCTCTGCTTACCCCAGGGACTCAATGAGCAAAGGCGAGGGGCCCTGGTTGAAATGTAAGCTCTGAACTCAATCTCCAAAGGTCCTTGAAGTCATGGCATTAGCCTGGCCTCCCAGCCCCCGATATTAATGACACTGGTGCTGTTTACATATTAATGAATCAGTGTAGTTTTCTACTATGCTCTGCAGTAAATCAAACTTTGATTGAGGTTATGAGTAAACCAGCATAAACCTGCTCTGATGGACAATGAGATGGTGCCATCTGAACTAGGGCTTGATGTATTTGTTTGAACTATTGGGATGATTTTTCAAATATTGGTCAAACTTAGATTGAGTTCAGATTAGGTGAATGGGTCTATCATACTTGATCTCTTGTCTTTAATGGATTTGGGCTTGCACTATCCCTGCTGGTTTAAAGTGGAATTTCAACTTTTCAATGGCTGATCATTTGGCTGCTGCTACTCAACAGGCCATGTTATGTGTTTTTCTGCGTTGGTGTTTGATTTGGACAAATTTGGTGAGAATGCTGTAATTAAGGCAAAGGTTTCTGGGATACAGTCATACTCAGGCAGAAATTTTTCACAATACGGTTAATTTTGAACAGAATTTTGTCAGGAAACTGTCAGGTCAGCAGAAAATTGAGTCATAGTTAAGCTGGGACATAGTCCTGGTATAGCTCTGCAGGACTCTAATCAGTTTCAGACTAAATTTTACCCAGCTTCAGTCAGGTTTGGATTCAAAACTTGGTATTGTGGGTCAGGTGTAATGCATAATGGTCTCAGGCATAAACCTATCTGGCTGTTTTTTGGTTTGGTTCAAACTAACAGGCCTGATTACAAATGTAGGCCCAGTCCAATAACAAAACAAGCACTTTGCAGGAAGAGTCATCTCCATCCCAGGCCCTTGATTAGACTGAGGGTTATTGTATGGTTTAGCCTTGTCTTTGTGTTTCATGGACAAACAATAATCATTCGTCCGTTGTGAGCCTGGGCAAATACAGACACCTTCTCAGCCTCCTCAGGACCGCTGCTGCCGCAATCACCCAGATTCGGCGTTGACGGCTCAAATAATTAGAAAAATTCCCCTCGGCTTTAATGTGACTCCCTCTCAGCGGAGTGTGCTTTAATTAAAACAAAGATGAGAAAACACACTTGGGCTCCGACAGGGGAAATAAAAAGAGGGTTGCGTGTGGATTTTAACCCGCCTGTGATGAAGGATAGTGTAATGCTGGCAGTGTGCTTTCAGGGTTTTAAATGGTAAATTGGCCAGGAGGCAGAACGTGCACTGCGGGGATCATGCGGTATATATTTTCTCATTACTCTGATTGAGAGATTATCCCCACTGTGGCGACAGGGACACGAATACACACATGGACAGCGCCCTCACTCGCACGAGCCCTCTGCTCTTGCATTTTTTCTTTGTCCAAGCTGTGTGGAGGTCTTGCTCCTTTGTACCTTGATATAATGTTTTCTTCCCCCTCCATTTTAAGCCATAGCTTATTATAAAGGAGATTTTCACAGCGCTGCCTCAGTCTGCACATCATCTGCTAAACACAAATAGACCAAATCGTCTTAAGCCCTACAGTGAAAGAGATCCGTCTTTTTATGTGCACGTATGTTTGGCTATGATAAAATCCTCTGACTGAACTGAAGGGCAGAGGGACAGGAATAATAACAACAACATCAACAACAACAATAATATTAATCATAATAATATAAATGTGCATGACACTTTTGCTCTTGTTCTTTCTACATATTTCACTGTCGCTGTGTTACATTTCTTGCAGTCAGCATTTGGGTAAGTATAAAGTGCTTTGCTTTATTTTGTGTAGCCTTTTTGTTTTTTTTACAAAGCACAAAATAATAAAAAAAATTTCCTCACTTTATATACGTAGGCACATGTAAAGCTGCCTTTTTGCCGGCATTTTGTGGTGCCATTTTACCCTTGACCTAGTCATTTCCACTGCTGACTGGCTCCAGTAATTGAAGGTACTTGTGGTGATTTCACGCAATCAGAGCCGCCAATTTTTAGTGATGAAAGTGAATCAAAGATGGGAGACCTTTTCCAAAGACTTTCTTGGAAATCGTCAATTATCTATACAATGGGTTATTAATACCTTTTCCCCCTCAGCTCCCGTTTCCACATCATAGATTTATGGCACTTTTTCAGTCTATAAGGGCTATATCTGAAATGATCTGACTGAAGCCCTCATCTTTTTAATCTTTTATAATGAAACTAAAGAAAATGTCTCCTGACGGGTTGATTTCCATCCTGCGCTCTTTGTGCTCCGATAGTGTGAATGGAATGGATGGCCTATATTGCTGCCATAACCCTGATAATATTCCACTGTGTGCTCTGAATGGAGATTGCGCTTTGTGATAAAGCAGGAGAAGAATAAGCCACCATTACTGCCGAGATAGGACTTAGATCCATTAATTGCTTCGCATTTGGACACAACAACATATGCGAGGCATGAGTAGAGGTTTTTTTAGAGGCTTTGGGGTTATTATTCCTGCCAGGGTTGTTTTGATATCTGTGCTATCACGCTGCTCGAGGTCTACACTCTGCCCTTGAATGCGGGGGGATCATGGGAGTGCGAGTGTGAAATGTACTGCCCTCCTTTTTTATTGCTGTTATTTCTTTTTATCTCTGTATCCTACATGTAAAATAACAGACTGTTTGTCAAAAGGCAGGCGTTGCATACCTGGCTTCTAGTCATTGCATCAGGGCATATAAAATGTATTTTTCTATTTTAATCTCTGATCCGGTACTCTGAGTTGTTTGTTTTTTTTTCTTCATGAGAATTCTTCTCATACAAAGAGGATTCTACTGGGAAATTAAGTGTTTTAATGAAAAGCTCTCTTCTCCATGGATAATGTTAGCACAGTGTAACACGCACTAAATTATTCACATCAAAAACTCATTGTTTGTTACCTGACAGTGGAGGAGAAGGATGACAGTAAAGTGATGAATTATACATTAGCTAGAAAGTGTCTCTGAATGAATCATTCAAATGGCCTATTTAAAATGTAACTGTGTACTTTGTCGCTGTATTTCCTGTTTGTTCAAAGGTGATGGAGTCTTTGTAACGCCTCTCTGTGATTTGATGTTATTCACTGCTAAGCGGGCCAGCTTTGCATGCTGTAAAATATCATCGCACTTCAGAATGCAAGACAAAAAGGGTACAGGCGTGCTGTTGAATGTAAAATCACCTGACTTTGACCGTCATTGCTGCATCATTGGCTCAAAGCTCAATAAAGCACTGCTACAGAAGTCTCGAATCTGTTCGAAATTAAAGCAGGACCGGAGATCGCGCACAGCTTCCTTATTCACAAAGGGTTACCGCAATAAAAATGTCTTTTCTTTCGAAGGCACGCAAATCCATGGATCTATTCCACTGAACTAGGGATGGCATGATACCAATTTTATCTCTGATACCAATACCAATACTGAAACCTTGAATCCCGGCTAATAGTGGATAAGAGTTTTCTTCTTTTTTTTTAAATTGTAAAGCAATTTATGTTAGATGCCATGAAAATTTGAAATGTTCACTGCTAAAACAACCATGCAAACCTGTGTAAAATATGACTAGGGGGACGGTATGCCTTATATTTTTATTTTATTGTTTTTGGTATACTCTATGTGTGCTGTTTATATGGGCTATTTTTTTTTTTTTTCAGATCCGGCCTCATTTAACATTTAAAATGAAAGTCTGTTCTTTTAACATGTATATGTGTAAATAAGCTTTTATTCTAAAGTGTTGTCTAGGAAGTGAGTGTTTAAAAGCTTTTTCATTGCCATACACTTTCAAACTCTGTAATTTCAAAAACATGGGGATGATTTTATTTTCTATAATTCAGCATCTTTAAAATTAAACAGTCTTTTATTGTAGTACGTCTACTTCCAAAAATATGCTGAAATCAGAGATGTTACGTGTTATATTCATTCTATTTTTTGCCAATAACCGAAGCTCCATCTTCTGCTGGCATCGGCCCGGCACCAATACTTGTGGCTGCCTTGCTGTGAGCCTGGAGGAACGCAGGTACTTTCTGTCATGGCACTGCAAGTCTAGCTTAGTGTCAGAGCTTACTGATGTGGAAGAAGCAAATGGAGGGAACATATATTTGCAACAAGGAGCATTTAATGAATCTTTAACTAGTCCCATTTAAAAATGCATTGTGTTTAAAACTTTATAAAACTACACAATAATTACATTTCATGCAACACAACACAACAAAATGGTAATTAATTCATTAGGCTAAGTTGTTTTATGTTAATCCATGACAGCAGAATTTAAAATAAATTGCCACCAAGTGTGCTGCTTGAACTAAATTGCAGACCATGTGCATTAACCGCAGGGTGATTAAGTTTTTGAGCCATGATTCACTAAATATTTAACAGCTTTGCTTGGTACAAAGTATATCATGAATTATAGATTGGGAGAATTAGAATATCTTGATGTAAGACAGTGTTTAAAGAATTAACCTGCAATTGGGGAAGAGCAATTACCATTGTAAAAAATGATCTGCGCGTCAAGCAAGGAGCTTCTATTCTTTATTTTTAATTAATTTTTCCACAAGGGAGGGATGTGTTCTTCTCATTACTCTGTGCCACTTTTTGGCTCCTTTTGTTCTTGATAAATGGTCTTCTGCAGGGCTAAGGGTTTGGAGTCTTGCTCCATTCTCTGTGCCATCTCATGAATTCTCTCTGTTTTTGATCAATTTAGAGCCAACCTCATAATGATCGTGTGGCAAATATGTTTTAATAGCAATGAGGGCTAATAGCGATGAAGGTTACAGTGCAGATGCTATTTTTTTTTCTTTTTTGTTTGAATTTTCAGCAAGGCCTCCCCTTTTTGTGGCCTTATTTAAATGAGGGATGGTCTCCTGCGAGGCAGAAGGCAAGCTGCTTATGCAAACGACCTGTCCAGGGGACCTCTGCTGAGGGGCTAACGGTTCTGGCCCCATTTGCAGCTGAAGTGGTTGAGGATCCTGAGAAGTGTGCGCTGAGCAGACTAATTGGCTTTCTATAAATGGTGGTTGAGTCTGACCTGGGCAGCTGTGCATGATAGGCCTATCTCTCTGACCTCTATGCACCCCCTGCCCCCCCACACACCTCTGCCCAGTGTCTGGTCTGACTCTGCAGCTTCTGTTTTTGGAGCATATACATCTAAGTAGAGGAAATCCTTGGTAGGGTTTGAAGGTTGGAAGTAATGTGTCAAAGATCCAGTTTGGGTTAAAACACAGAATCCGTTCTCTCCATCCATTTTTGGCACTATGGTAACCTTCTAAGAAAAGTCTTCTGCTTTATACAGAAAGGCTTAAGTTTATGGGTCATATAAGTAATCTGTCTAGCCATTTATCTAGGGCAAATTTTGTTCATTGTTGCTGAATTGCCCACAAAACCTTGCCTCCTGTATAGATGGACCTCCATGGATTGGAAAAGTTTTTTAACGGACACTCAGTTGGACCGAGATCTGAAATTATTTTAGTGTGGCAGGTGCTGAGAGAAGCCACTGCCATTGGGGAATATATCTGCCGTGAAGGGCTGTACTTTTCTACAGCAATGTTTAGGTAGGTGGTAGGTGTCAAAGTAACAGATGAATGCCAGGACCCAGGGTTTCCCAAAACATCTGTCCAGAGCATCACACAGCTTCCATCTACTTGTATTTTTCCCAGATAAGTGATGCTCACACATCCAGCCATTCACATGATGTAGATATGTTACTTAAGACCAGGCCACTTTCTTCCATTGCCCCAAGAGCAACTTCCCATTCTCAGGTGCTCCCTGCACTGTGAGTGGTCTGAAGCTATGCAGCTTTTACATGGCAAGCTGTGATGCAGTTCTCGTAGTAAGTTTTTTGTTTGTGGTATAATATGTCTGTGGTGCGATTTGACCAGATGGGCTAGCCTTCGGTCTGCGTCAGTGAGTTTTGTGTACTTATGACTCCCTCTTGTTTACTGTTTATCCAGCACATCAAATTCAAGAACTGACTGCCACTCATTGGTTTTAATGTTGTGGATGATCTGTGTGTATATAGGTTTTACTGTCATTAAAAGGGGATAAAAGCAGAGAAGGCTAAACTAAACTAATAGACGATCTTTTAAGATATCTTTTGTGCCAAACCCATAAAGAACTCATGTTCTGTTGAGTGATATTGAATTGCAGACGTGTATGCTTTTTAAAATTAAGCCACAAAAACAAAAAATTATACACAAGTTTTACCAACCTTAATCCAGTCAATATACAATAATAGCACATTGACATGAAAGCAATTTAAATTGCAGTCATGTTACTGTGTGTCAAGAACATGGCAGGATCTAGTTTGGTTGGGTTTGGTTTTAATTCTAAAACTGTCAAGAAACATATCGCTGAATCTGTACTTGCATCTGGGGCGTATGTTTGGGAGAGAAGTCCATGTATAAAATGTTATATAATTTAGTGATTCATATATATTTTGGTTGAGAATTAGTGCTTACAAACTAGCCCTTACAAAGTTTAACAAGAAAGGTAATGTATTCTGACTGAGTCTGTATCATTTTTAGCTAGAATTAAGAGTTTGATAATGTGCACTCTTGAATAGGCTAAGAAAAGGCTAAGAAAAGCCTCTTGTTTAATATAGAAATCAGGCTAAAAACACACCTAAAAAACAAATAATGCAGGTACAAGTGTGAAATTCAGGAGCCAGTTCTACATCTTTATCCCCTTGATTGGCCAAGTTTGACCAAATTCTATTATAATATCCATGTGACGTACATCATCAAATGGCTAAGAAAGTGATTTCTTTGCAAATCCCCAAGAAGCTTATTAGGCCCACAACCACAAAGGAAAGAAATGAATATATTTTCGATGTGGCCTTAGTGGAACGATGATTTTGTTTGAATGACATATTTCCTGTATGAAAGGTATTTTTGGTGTTTTATTTGTTGACAAAACAGAAGGGTACATGAATATTGTTATGGGGTAGTTCAATGCGGGATCTCCAGCTCAGAGGCCAAACCAGCAGTGTGGAAAACACCAGCGATTGATGTTTTCAATCATCTTCCAGCCTTTGTGTCTTTCAGTCGTCCCTACAGGTTGAAACTTTCTGAATAACAAGTCTTTTCAGGATTTTTTTTTTAAAGAAAGACAGGAAGAGAGGAACTGAAAGAAAAGCATGGTGTTGGGTCCCTGCATGTTTATTTTCATTAACCTTCTCCCTCTGTCCCTGTGCTAGAAATCACATTTGTGGCCTAAGGAGCAGTACAGAGCCAAATAGTGGCCTCTGTCTGTTATAAAACGTAGGCTAAAGGCTTGTGGGATGTTATCCCAACCTCCCCTGCATGATAGTGTTTAGACCTGGTCACCTGCTGGTCAGCAGGGCAGTGTATACTCCCTGACAGGCCAGATTTAGTCTGCAGCCAAAGACAAGTATATTATTTATTTGTTTACCAGCAGCCAACACGTCCCGTATTTTACCCCTAAATTCACCGTGTTTTACTCTGGCATAATGATCAGGGTCCTGGATGATGACTGGGTTCAATTTGAGTAAGTGATTTCAAAATCATAGATTCAAATATAACTTCTTGATGAGTCGGCCAGTGTTACAATGGGGATATTTTATATTTAAAATAATGGTCAGTCCTAAAAGAAAAAAAACAAACAAAAAACACTACATAATAAAGATCGAGGCTTGAGCAATGTATTGCATATCCGTAAATATTGTGTATTCTCTTACATTGTAAGATGCAGAAAGCCAATTATATTTTGGCCTATTTAAAAATAATTTTCTGAACAACCTGTGGATTACTTATATAAATAATATTTGTAAACAATCCTCTATGTTGTTGTACATAGCTTTGCACTATTTCTCTTGTATTTTCTTTTATTATTATTATCTTATTATTCTATGGGTACATTTTCAGGCTGTTTTCGAGATATTTTCACAGAACCGGCTGTGGATTGATGGGTTTGATTGAGAACGGTGATCTTGTATACAACTTTTTAAGGGAATGAAAGATTTTATCTAATTCTACTTTTTAGGAAAATGTTGGCGAAACCCAGTTTTATGAGCTGTGAAATAAATAGCACTATCAGCACCCCTCTTAAGGCTCGGGGAAACTATACCATCCACCTAATAATATCTACCTAGCAAGTCTCTAGCAACCATTAGCTTACTATAACCACTGAGGGATTGCTTAATTTGCATAATGACTCTGTATTTTCTTTAGGAAACGCAATTTTCCAGTTTTAGCTGCATTCATACATGTTTTGCTCTCTTTTGTTTTGTATTATATTGTGTAGTATAAATCATACGAAGTCATATAAGAATGGTCAGTAATTAGGGAAAAAACCAGGCAAAGAAAGTTATACTGGAATGTCAATAATTATAACCATGATACGGTAAAATTCCACAACACCTATGATGTGACTTTGACTTCTCCTAATACCAAGGGGCTTACACAATTAAAATGTAGAGTACTTCACAGATCTCTGCAACATAAACATAGTGAACACTGATAGTGTGGTAATACTAAACAAACAGTATATTGTGTTGACTTGGAAAATGTGTTGAAAACTTTGTGAAAGTATAGGAGGAAAATAATATAAGGAAAAGAGGAATAATCGGGAGAGGTGTTATTCTGATAACCCCCTGACCTTCTTGATGTCTTTTAGAGGATGATTGATGTGGTCATATCTGCAGCCTCTCCAAACAAACGCGGGCGGACAGTTTCAGGATGATTGCTGTATTTTGTTTATGACGGATAAACATATTACGCGTTTGAAGCCTTCACATCCAACTTGCATTAGAAAATGTAATAATGATTTGTGTGCAGCTCTGCTGTAGAAGCCCACTTATTGCACCTAAGTGTTATAATTGGAAGTTTATTGCATTACTGGCTGCAGAGTGTTATTTCCTGCTATTTGTCTAATGCATCTTAAAGAATTGTAATCTAATAAAAATCATTATTTCTTCCCGGGCTTTTAGACATCGCAAATGATTTAAGGGAATGTCATTCTCCAAATGTGTTGAGGATGGTGTGAATTAATACCTCACCTTGTATGAATATGCACATAAAAATATTTTATTGAACAATGCAATTTTATTAAAAAGGATGTGCATGCTTTCCATATTGCCATAAGCTAGGATCATCTTAGATAAATAGCTTCACTCAAATAATGCCTCACATGGAAATGTGTTTTTACTTTCCAAGCAGCTTTTCCTAATGTTCCTTGTAACTCTTAATGGTGTATTATGAGATATACCAGAGCGGGTTTCAGTCTCCTTTTTTTCTCTACAGAAGATGCATTCTGACAGGCAGTCAACCTGGCAATCCAGCACAACATGGCTGTTCTTAAGGATGTCACATAGAACATGTAAATTACGGGCATGACTGATAAATCAGTTTTTCTTTTAAAATGCATTGCATTGATATTGATATGTAGTGACATAAGCTAGGTTTTAACATATAGGCACCACTGATGTGTGAGAAATCTGTCACTTTATTGAGACTGACACTCACCTCCCACTCAGTTCTGTAAATCTACAAGCACAATAACCTAAACTGGTAAAGATGAACACAAAGCACCTTTGTGCTGATAGCATGTCAAATGCATTGGAATAAGGGTTAAAAAATGTTCTTTGCATATAAAACTGATAAAAAAACAAAAAGCTAATTGACAGAAACAAACAGAGTAAGAATGCTAAGCCCCAAACACCAATATTTATATCATATAAGAGTTTCTTCTCTCTGTGTTTAAGAAAGTGAACTTTCTTATCTAACAGTACATTTTTGACAGTTCTCGCTAAACTACGATCTGCTCTTAGTCAGTATAATTCTGTTTAATTAAGCTATATAAAATGTGTTTAATTTCCCACAATTAATTTCAGTTTTTCATTTAATTTGACCATATTGAGTTTCATTAGTTGAAATGTTGTTTATTCGAATATATAGTTTCTTAAACTACTCATGTTCTGTTGTTCGATTTATTAGAACAAGACAAATTGCAACAGAACTTGTTCGGATTGATGTAAAGAGATCTAAGAACATTTTGTATAATTACAGTAACATCTAACAGATGTTTGAAGTGCTTTAATTGGATGCGGTCTTCATGCTTGTACTTGTATAAGTACAGATAACTGCTTACAGCAGTTTCAAGATCACAGAGTTTATAGATTTTAAATTTTGGCAATATATTTATTGCACTTCAGAGGAACAAGACAGAAGAGCTTTGATTCTAAAATGGCTGCATTTTATTCATATTGCTGTGTTTAAAATGAACATTTAAAATGAAATATAATATTTCTCCAGGTATACATTGTTTAGCCATAATATTAAAACCACATGCCTAATACCATGCAAGTCCTCCAGGCTCCATCAAGCCATGGACTACACAAGACCTTTGCAGATGTGCTGGGGTATCCAACACCAAGATATTGGCCACAGATCCTTTAAGTCCTGTAAGTTGTGAGGTGGGGACTCTTCACATCTGACTTGTTTGTCCAGCACATCACACAGATACTCTGTCTTATGCTTCACCTGAGACTAATTCTACACCTTGAATCCTTCTTTTGATGTAAACTGAATGATTTTTGTACATTGTCTTGCTGAGAAAGGCCCCGTTCATTAAGAAATATGTTGCAATGAAGGGGTATACTTGCGCTGCCACAATGTTTAGGTAGGGGTTACGTGTTGAATTAACGTCCACATGGACGCCAGGATCCAAAGTTTCCCATCGGAATCATGCCCAGAGCATCAAATTGCCTCCTGATGCTATTCCTTTCCCACTTAAGTGACACACACATTTAGCCATCTACATGATAAGAAAATGTAATTAATCAGCCCAATCTTCTTTCTTCCATTGCTCCTTTGTCCAGTTCTGATGCTCACATGCCCATTGTATGATTTTGGTAGTGGTCAGGGATCATTATGGATACTCTGACTCCTGCTGCCAATTTTACCCATTTTTCCTGCTTCCAAAAGATCAACCTCAATATCTGACTGTTTATGTGCTGCCTAATGTAACACACCGCTTGACATCTGCCACTGAAACTAAATTGCACTATTCATTTTAAAGGCAATGCCTGATTGGTGTATAGTTCTACTTCCTACGTCTTTATCAGCTCTGCCCTCCTAGATATTTTTGTTGGATTTGATGGGATCAGTATCAGTTTTATATGGCCAAAAGACTAAGTGTAAATGTTAAGTAATAAAACACATTGTTTGATCAAGATCATTTGATAAGTTTGACCAGAGTTTTCAGATCTGTGCTCAAAATGGACAAAAAGGAATATCAAATTCCAGGTGCAAACTTTAATATGTTAAAATCAGCAGCGGTCAAGCAGTAATGGAGATGCAATCTCAAACCTCTAGCCCTGATTTTCTGTTTTGATCAACAGTATAAGAAGACACAAAGACTCTATACAGACAGAGCTATCTGAGGGAATCAGGCCAGAGAGCCCTATCAGCTAGCTGAATCCTCTGGCCTGAGTGAAGAGTGAAAAGGTACAGGAATGCCTGATTGCAGTATGATCTGATGGCTGGTGGATTGTGTGTGAAAGTGCCTCAGCCACACAAACGCACATTGATGCCTAGCTGCCTTGGCTTGCTCTCTCTAGGGAGAGTCAGGCTGGCTCACACTTACCATTGCTGTGAAGAAATGAATAAAACCAAAATGAGATATCCCAGTGACAGTCCTGCTTTTAAAAGCCATGGATTGTCATTGTGTGACACACTGTCTGCTCTCTTTTGTTGATGTTATGAAAAATGGATTGAACGGAGATAGAATGGAAGAGTGGCCTTTTTTGAGAATATTACGGTTTGCTGAGTGGTTCACCGGTCCACCATTTCACTTTGTCTCTTTGAATCTCAGATCTTTGTTGTTTGCTCTTCAAAGTAAATGTTCCTGTTATGTTCTTGCCTAATTTTGGCAGGTCATTTGGATTTAGTATTTGTTTTTATAATTACTCTTAGTCTTTGGACTAAACCACATATCATGATTTCGTTTTCGTCATTGGACTGAAGAGCTTATCCGTTTTGGTCATCTTATCACCATTAATAACCAGCAAAAACAAAAATTTAAAACAAATGCAGTTTTATAAAATTTTTGTCAGTTTGCCTTTTTAATGCCTGCTCCACTGCGCCTGAAAAGAGAAACAGTATGGGCCGAGTGGACAAGTAAAAATTGTGATTGGGGCAGTATAGACAATAAAACTAATAGAGTACTTTGCTTTCAATGGTAGGAAAGTAAAGGAAAGCCGGGATTGGGTGACTGTGTCTTTAGCTAGGTTATAGAAAGAAAACTGACCCTGTTCTTGTTATAATATTTACATCCATCCTGCACCCAGATAACTAACCTATTTGTATGTTCAATTTCTGTTATTGAGTGGAGAGAACAAGCTTCTGGCTAAAAAGGTCAAGCTGTAAAGCTGAAGTTAGCATCAACCTGTTTGCATCAACCGTGTGTGTGCAATACATGGTTATGCATGTCTTGCACATTGTGTATGCATTTTATTGGATAAGAAATCTATAGGCCTATGGCAGATACATTGCTAATGCATTTATCTGTCAAATATTGTTTGTAATAGTTTATATGTTTAAATATGCAGTTTCACTTAGCTGTTGTTTTGTTTTTGCTTTGGTCAAAAAGTTAATTTGTGGAATTGCTCCAAATAATTGTTTGTTGGTGTATTGGCTTTGGTTAAATTGGCTCTGGTGGAGTTTGTGTACTCCTATTGCAGTCATGTCAGTTAATTCCTATAAATCTTTTTCGTTCCTGGTGTTTGGCCTCACCTGCCAGAGGTGACCAATGGATGGCCTCCGATCTGTCTCTGTCACACACATAATTGAATACTTCCTTAATTTATGAGGCAGACTTCTCCATTAACAGCGAAATCCCCGGAATTAAAGAAGAAACAGACCTTCGGACGCTAGACCATGGCTGCTTACTGAATAAACAGTGATAAATAGCTAAAACCAGCTCTGTGCCAGACTTTGAAAAATACCTGCATGGAGTTTCAGGTCAGACTCTGACAACAATTAGCTGGAGAAAAATAAATAGACTTTCACCTTTTTTTAGCTTCTTTTTTCCTTCCTCCTGCAAAGCTCTAAGGTGTGGTTGACAGGATGTGCAAATAAATGAATGAACCAATCCGCGCTGATCTTTTAACGACCTCACTGTTAAACTGCTAATTTTACTGGACGACTCACAGGGGAGCCGTTTGCTTTTGACACCAACCATGATTCTTACCTTCTTCATTAGAGGCTTTGATGAAGCACACTGCTGCGTACGGCTACCTGCATGCAGATAATGTGCTAAAGGCGCAGCATTGTGATATTTTTCAATGGCATTCCCATGATATGCATGTCACAAAAATAAGTACTAAAGAATAACAAGTGGGAACAATTTATGAAAATACATAAAGTGGGATCCTTGTCTAATGAGCTCCCATCCAATCAGCTACTTTGTTACTACGTGCAGTTCTTATTGTTTACAGGTTTTGTAAGTGGTAATTGGTCTGTATCTCCTTTTAAAACACAGAGCTATAAAATATTGTCATATTGAACACTGCTGCTGACCTTTTAAAAAAATAAAACATTTGACCTTTTATGTGCATTGCATATATGTTTTATAATTGCAAAACAGTCAGTTGTTTGTATTTTTTGGCTAATTAATTGTGATGTCTTTCCCCCCTTTTTTCTAAGAAAATATTGATTGGTGAATATCTTCTAGGCTATCCTTAATTCTCACTCTCATTTTCGAAAATCCTCAAATTCACGAGGTGGAGCAGCCTTTTAGCAGCCCTAGTTCCCAGCCCTGAATAAATGACATGGATATAAGCTCCCCTAGACACCATGGTGTAAATGTATTAGCTGCACTAAGAGACCTACTCCTGGTATAATTATGTTAGGAACCAATAAGACAGCTCAGAAATCAATATGCTAAGACAGATAGAGTATAGGAGCATGGGCAGTGAACTGGGGATAGATTAGGCTGGCAGGTCCCCTAGCTGAGTATTGCTAGCATTTAAGCCATGTTAGACTTAACATTTCTCTGCAAGGAAAATCATCCAGGCTTTTCCTCTCCACTCAGGGCACTGGATTAGCCCCTCTCAGCAATTATGTTCCTCTCGTCTAATTACACGATTTTGACCAGTTAAATCCTGCTCATTTTAATTTGACTGATTTTTAACTTCCTCTTTTAATTTCAATCAATATGCAGTATCAGTGTGCTGCGAGGAGAATGTTCAAGTCTGATAATTAATGCATGCTCTTCAATTACTTAAATTTAACCCCCCCTCTCTCATTTTATCATTCAAGTACTGCTCTTTCTTGGCTCAAATAGCACTCAGTTCTGCTCTTGGATATGATGGGGAGAAAAAAAAAGGCATATTTCAGTGTTTCAGTGAAACGTCTTATAAATCCTTGTGTCTTTTTTTACTTATTCTTTCTTTTTGTACTTGTTGTCGGTCATAGGCCGTGAAATAAATGCTATGATACGCTTTAAAGGCTTTCTGTGTAAACAGAGACAGAGCTGTAAATTATATTCAATTAGGTCTGAAATAAAAAGCCACTACAGGAGGAAACAAAAGGCGTCCCTTTTGGGTACAGTACATCTGCTTCGAGCCCAATCAAGCTTTCAAAGCCACGGCAGGGAACAATAGCCTTCATCAGGCAGGAACAAAGTCACAGACATAAGTGGTCCGAGTAAGTGTGCAATTTCTGCCCATATGACTGTCCTGACACAATTGCTCTAATTTTCCTCCTTTGAAATGACTGATAAAAGACTTAGGTAATTGCTATGGAGACAGCATTTCTTCCATCAGGGCAAGGGGGGGGGTAGGCGGGTGGGGGGTGGTTCAAGTAATACTGCCTCAGGGCTGGGGGATAGAGTGTCAGTTTCTGCACCGTCCCAAATTAATACTTGTCCTTTTCTTCAGCCCTACTTCCTCAGGATCTTATTATATGATGGTAATCCATCTTGACGTTGTATTGGAAATCACTCAATCACGTGGCTTTTAGAGATGGCCGAAAATATTCCTAAACATTCCAAGGCGTTGACCGGACTAATTCTCCTCACGAGTGACACTGGCATCACCACGCAAAACGCTCTAATACCTTGCTTCTGTGAAGCAGATTAAGCAAATGCCATGTGAATTAATAGGAGGCGGGCCCACTGTAGTGCAGGGCGAGGAGATAGCTCACTCTGACGCCGCACTTCGACCTGTGTCCATTCAGCCCATGACCTTGTCCCCTGAAATCAAACTTTATTTATCTGCCTGATCTCTGATTATCTGGCCATTGCACTGCACACTCAGGGAAAGAACAGGCCTCCGTTAGCTAATGGGAAAGAGGGATCTTCCGCATGGACTCACATGAGCTCCGACAACACAAGCAAATTACTGCCACGACCTCTGATTACATCTGTTTATTGTAAGCAATACCGCTCTGTCTTTTCTCCAAAAGACAAACATTCTTATCGCTCAGTATAATTGGTATTGGTTTATCAGTGTGCTCACTGTTTGCGTTTTATACAGGCTTTGCTTTTTAAATGGCCTTTTGAAATTGGGGATATTTTACATTTTGTTACATAGTCACTACCTGTGATGATTATTTCTATAATCAGGTTAACTACCATCTTTCATTTTGTCCTCAGATAAGAAAAATTATAAGAAAATTATTGGGTTGTATTGAGTTTTTCAATCATTGACCCAGAGCGCAGTATACTGTGTGTGAATTGGGGGAATGTGGATATGAAGAGTAATATAATCAATAATTTCTATTTTTCTTCCAAGAAAATTTAGACACAATGAAACTATTACACCTTCTATAGTTCCTCTCTATGCGGGGACCCTTACTCCAAATTCCTTCTGTTCCGCAAGCATAAATTTGCTGCAATAAATGTATTGAAATCACTCTGTGTGTCATAAGCATGTCATAAAAACATTTAAGAATCTTATAGAGCACTAATCCTAAAACACCAGAAATCCTGACAGCTTAGCCTCGGCAAATCTGATGTTTATTTCATGGCTCCTTGTTGCTAAGCCACTTATAGACATACCTGGCGGTAAGAAAAAAACTTTAAATATGGAATGTTTACATTTTAAAACTTTACCTTCATCGTATTGTTGATTTTTAAAATTTTGATATTTGCGCATGTCATTTGCAAAACGACAGAATTAGAAATTGCTGAAGGGAAGCACAAAATAGTTCTATTGCTCTCAAGAACTCTTTCTGGAACCTTTATCTACGAGTGCATGACTACTAGAAGTAAATGTATCCTCATTGTGATCATCCCTCTTTCCTTTGAGGTCAGAGAGCTGCTGCAGAGACTCCATTTATTGTGCTTCACATTCCCCTGAATCAGCTGAAAAAGGATCCCAGCGGTCCATCTTCACTACAACCCTTTGGCCCCCAGCACTCACAGGTGACCAGGAGACCCTCAGTCAGGAGTCGCCTTGCACTGTTTAGTCCTAAGGCGCTGATTTGAAAGTGCATCCTGAGCCCAAAGCCAGTGAATAATACACAATAATGAGTTAATCAATACTTATTATGGTTTCATTGGTTCACTAAAGCAGGAACAGAACATGGTGAGCACAGAGCAATGGAAGGAAGAAAAAAAAAAACAGTGTGTCTGATCCAGATAGCATCAACCTTTCCCCAGGGATTTCCCTATTCAGGAATCCAATTTACCATGCCTGATTGACATGGATTGGATCCCAGGGAATCTCATAACTCTTTTAAGGCTCTAATAAAGATCTAATGGATTTGTCCCCGTCTCGGGCAGTTTTTTAAACTTTTACTAAACTGCACGACTCACTCACAATTAGTGCTCGTCTGCTCAGCGTGTTGTGTGGTACAGCTAGCTCTCGGGAAGTTATATGAAGTGCATGTGAGAGAAGGCTTTTCTCCGATTAAGCCTACATGTAGGTGGGTCATCCTCCTTAACACTATCTCAGTTTACAGATTACTGCAAATTGTCAAAAGCTGGTTTCACATCATAAGCAAAAATAAACAGGATCTGATTGCAATAAAGTGATTTCACCTACAATCAAACCTGAAATAAGGCTTTGTTTCTTTCTTACTTCCTTATCACTACGTAACCAAACCCCTTAATTTTACTCCTTAATATAACCTTAATTTTTACCTTAATTTCCAAGAAAGTAGGGAAAATTAAGTGGAAAAGTGCACAGATTAAGTCTGATTAAGGGGTAAAACTACTGAATTTTTCCCTTATTTTTTAAGTTTGGCCCTTAAATAACTGAGCCTCCTGAAGAAAATGCCTAATGTTTAGGATTAAGGGGTTTCACACTCATACCTTAAATCATATTTAAGGTAAAATTAAGGGTGAGTTAAGCATATTTTAAGTTTCATAGTGTATGTAGCATCTTGCTGAGCTGATGGCCACTCGCCTCATGCATGGGATCTTTAAAAATAAAGGTAGGGAAAACCTACTATGCACTGGTTGTATGTGCTCTATGCTGAGGTTTTTTAAATAATTGATTCAAAGATATGTCAGTGAACCAACAGTTGTTCTTCTGTGGTTCCTTACACTTCTTACTAGTTTACATTTGGCAACTTATCTCTATCAACCTGTGCATATGCATGTCCATTAATACTGAGTGTATCTGATTATAAAAATATACAAAAATACAAAAACATATCAAGGCATGACAGATGATGTAGCTAGGAGTCACAGAGGAAAGACACAAATGATTATGAGATTCCAGACATCTCAGGCATGCAATTACAATTTCACATTCTTCCAAAAAAGAATTAAGCTGGAAAAGATGGACTTCCGAGAAATTAGCTGTCTAGAACCTGGACGTTAATGAAGGAATCCGGTGTCGGGTAACTCAGTGAAGACAAAAGCAGGGATTCATCGCTTGGAGGGGCTAAGCCTTGGACCAGGCTAGAAGAAAGACAAGAAGATTACCCAAGCAACCTGAACCTAGGATCAGTGATGAGGGGCAATACCCTCAGTGATACTATCGACAGGCAACAAAGGAGAGGTCGGCCACAAATATCGTACTGTCAGCTGGCCAACATCTAAACAACCTGTGTTTCTTGTCACCGAGGCTTTCAGTGGAGTGCTCCTGGTTGTGGAGAGAGACAGCTTTGAGGTTGCATTGGATAGTCCATACCTTCTGCTTGTGAGCATCCCTTAATATTCTGGTGTCCTGTAGGATGACCGAAGCAGGCCTTCTGGGTTCATGATGAAGGACAGAGATGAACATGAGAATATCATTTTGGCTTTTTGCAGTTAAGGTACATTTTTATTTATTCTGAAATGAAATGTTGCTTTTGTGGATCTCAAACAAGAACTAGGAAAACCTCTCTCTTTCTCTCTCTCTCTTTCTCTCTCTCTTCATATATATGCATATATATTTTAGTGCTTTTTGTGCTTGTGTGTGTGTGCAGAACGCATCTGTGCATCTTGGCTGGTTTTCATGGGGTCAGTTGTCCCATTAAATTATGCGCATATTATATGGAAAAAAATATTGGGACACATAACCATTAAATCAACAGAGACGTTAATGACATTGTATTTAAATGCATAGACTTCAGTACGAAATTGGTCCCCCATGTTTCATCCAATACCACTACCTACTCTTGATGCTGAACATGATCAAATCCTCACAGCAATGTTCCAACAATAGTGTAAACTCTTCCCAGAAGACTACAGCTCAAAGAGAGGACAGATTCCCTATCATATTCTTGATTAAAGAAGAAACATCTAAAAAAGTGTAAATTCTCATGATGGACTATACAAATTCAACATACACTAGACAACTGGACAACAATGACACTGTATTCAAATACACAGACTTGGATTTGGTCCCCTTTACAGCTGCTATAATCCCTTGGATTTGTTTTGTTTTTTTATTAAATAAAACATGAACACCCTGCCATGGCAAATGGCTTTGGTTTTATATTTGATTTGATCACATTAATGTTTAAGTGGAGATATACAGACATATTTGAACTTCAGTGCAGTTAGAAAGCTCCTTATTTGTTTCAAATATTTGCAAACCAAATGTTATTGGACTTTTGTTCCTAAAGCTGTACTTTAGTGCACATTGCACTACTGTAAAAAAAAATTATTATATAATTATTTATTATTTATTATATAATTATTTATGTAAATGTGTTTGTGTGTATATAT
>JBBKCR010000001.1:8726703-8746465 GCA_037577295.1 Ladigesia roloffi
ATAAAAGTTTTTCTGACTATGTAATTATGATTATGTAAGGCACTGTGTTACATCTAGAAAATTTCATTTGATATTGATTACTTTCTCTATTTGTACATATCGTGCACACTGTTTATTGTTTCTTAGCATTCTCTGACAGTGTGACAGGTAGAAATGTAATGGCTTTCTATGCCTGCTTTGAAAATTGCAGTTATCACTGTATACTGTAAAATGGCCGTGCCGATGGGGGACACATGGAAGGCTTGGACAGCGGAGGGTGCGCAGCAGAAATGTAAAATAGTCTTCAACAAGTAATTTTTATGTGCTGCATTTTAGCCTGTCATCACATAACAGGCTGCAAGGGAGTGGAAAGCAGGGAAGGTGCAGCAGAACAGGAATACAGAGCCTATCATTCGCTCGATGCTGAGCAGGATAGGCTATAGGAAGGGCACCCAGCAGGAAGCTTTGATGTAGATTGACAGATTAATCATTTCCAGCGTCCTGTGTTCCTGCTGACCTTGACAGTGCTGGAACCTTTCGGAAGAAAAGCAGTGAAAGGGAAAGGAGAAGTATCAGTAAATGCAAGCGTTTCCAACATACTTTATTGTGAAGTCCAAGGAGAGTTTGAAGATGATATCGTTGCTTACATTTGAAAACCTCAATTTTTGTTGATTTGTTTCCTTTTCATATCATATGAAAATGCCAGTTGTCCTTTGTAGTGTTTGAAATTTTCATAATGAATGTATTTACAGACGTGCTCTGAAATGACATAACTGTGCATTAAAATCAAGTTACCATTTTGTCGATATAAGGTTTTCTCAAAGCAGCAAAGATAATCAGCCCTAAGACTATTTTCCCACATACCTTAGAAGTCTCTCTCCATTTAGTGGCTTTCAGAGCGCATTTATCTTGAAAAGAACCTTGACTCTGAAGTATACGGCTCGATAATTTCAAAAGCTGGGTATCCTAGGAGTCATTGCATGTTCTTGATAGCTGAAAAAGTGGAATTTATGTTAACATAATGCATTGCCCTTAGCCTCTATGCTCTCTGCCTTTGTTTCTCTCTTTTTTTTTTTTGACTTCGAAACAGCAAAAAAAACAGCTGCTCTTATTCAAGCAACTGCTTTTATTTCATTTGATCTCAACGCACCTCACAGAAGGCGTACACTGACTGTGTGTGCATGGTTTATTTTGCTGGGTTAGGTCTGAGTGACCTCATTCCCACCTTCTAACTTACGACAGGCAACCTCTGGCACTGTAACCTTTGACAGGTATTCAATAGCAATCTTTCAGGTAACGAGCCAAGAGCCGCTGTGCTGCTGGCTTTTCCTCTACTACTCGGGGTGAGGAAGATGTCATGTTTAGTTTTTGCTTAAGTAACCTTGTGCTCGCCTTTTACATGTGGCTTTTTGGTCTAAAGATGCGTAGCCATGTTAGCGTAAATTCTAATCGTGATTCATTGCATTCCAAAATGACTGTAGGTAGTAGGGATACTTATAAACATTCTATGGAAATGTGAACAAGTCTCAGCCAACATTAAATATCAGGTTTTTGTCTTAAATTCCAGATTGAGATTTCACAGGTTTGGCACGTTGGTGTGAGGTGTTTTGAGACGAGGTTTTGCGTCGGGGGGGACATTGATTGGGGAAAGTCAAGTACTATTAAATTGTACACAAGACAAGATGAGTAAAAGAGCAGTAAAAAAAAAGACAGACATGAGGGAGGACAAGCCTAAATGTACCTGACTGCTGCACCATGCTGACTCATTAACAATCAGGGCATGGTAGTTGCATAATTCACAGGTGATGATCTCCGCTTGGTGTGTGTTTGGACAAATAGAGAGTCTATTAAAGCATGGTAAGTCACTCACAGACACACACACACACAGTGCTTCGGAGCTGCCAGCAACAGCCATCACCCAGTACTTCCTCGCTGTGATTCATAATCTATATTGATGCCTCTGAGACAGCAGGCTATTGATCTGGCCCTGTCTATAATCCCGCACCATATCCGCTGCTTGTTAGACATCTGTGGGAATATAAACTGGGTTTTCCATGCAACTTAGAGAGATTCTGCCAGTAATACAGCATAGGCCGGCATGAGACCTCCACCCCCAACCAAAAAAAATGATTTTCAAGGAAGTCTTTCAACAACATAGTATATCCCCAGCACTCTTCATGTGTGTGAGCTGGTATTCCCAGAGAGTGAAAGTTTCTCTCTGTTGATACTTTCAGAAGTGTAACTTGCAGTGAAATGCTGAAACTTTGACAGAGTGGCTTTAGATATTCGACTGTACTGACTGACCATCACCATAAGGTGATAATCATTTGAAAAAATAATCACAAATTTAGGATTCTTTGGCTTATTTTGAAGTAATGTTTCTCACTGTTGTTCATCAGTTAAGAAGAAAATGAACACAGGTTTGATAGTAGGATTTTTCAGTGCTAAGTGAGCTGGTTTCCCGGACAAGGATTAAGCCTAGTCCTGGACTCCACAGGGTTTAGGGATGAATTTTTCTAAAAATAAAAATAATAAGATAATAGTCAATGACTTGAGTCCCATAATTAGTTCCTCTCCCAGCGCTGGAATTCATATTAATTTGTGTCATCCTTTATTATGACTGGCAGAAATGTAAGGTTAACTTCTGCTGCTACACTGCAAATGGTGGACCATGTAGAGTAGAAAAAAACATACATTTCGATTTAATCATTCTTATTGAGGTTGCATGGCCAGAAATCAGATATGTATCTGAAATAGGACCACATGCATATGTGGGTGAGGCAGAAAAGATCAGATTTGTGTGTCCACACAGCTGAAAACATCAGATCTGTGATACATCAGGGCAAAACATTTATTTGAGGCAATTTAATCTGGTAATGTAACTATATCCAAATGAATAATTTAGTGTTTATAATCAGTAATATGATAACTGAAGTTACAAGAGGAAAAAATTGGTGAAATTTTGTCTAAAGGTAGTACTTTTGCAGGTTGTGCAAAAAGAACTGTATGAACTATGTTCTGTTTTATATATTCAGGAAGTACAACTTTTTTAATTGAAAGATGATGAAAAATATGTAATCTCACTTTATATGTTTAATGTAATTTGCCCCTTTCTCACTAAAAATGAATACAGTCCCTAACTACGTAATATTTTCCTTTAAGGATTTTGTGCAGCACTGGAAGAATAGTTACATAAAAAACCATTTGTTCTGTACCTGTATGCAGGGCAAAGGCTGTCTGTTGTACCGTTTCTAGATACAAATCTCCTCGGTTCTGTCTAATCCAGAGACAATTGATAGAACAGGTCGAACAAGGGTACTTAACTCAATCACATAATTCTATTTTAGAAGAGTGACTACAACAGTGACCTTAATTAAACATACAAATAATTAGTTGACCTTAGCTAATAAGATTTCTCCCAAAATAACATAGACTGTAAAGACAGCCTAGGAATAAAGGGGCAGACACACTGTGTGTGTCAGTGGCCAGTATGGTGCTAAAATGTTAATTCTGATGGTGCCTTTTCAGCACCTGGTCTGTGATGATAAACTCTACAATAGAAATTCAAACACTGACATTTAACTATTTGAATGTATAATAGTGAAGCATGGGGTAGATAAAGCATCGAACGGTGCCTTATATTAGCTCAGTCTCAAAATCTCAATGTGGATTCATTCTAATGTAGCTGGTCGGATCCAAACACTGGTCATTTTTAGAAAAAAGTGGAATATTTAGCAGTAGCCCATTAAGCATAATGAAAATGACCCCACTGGAAAGTCTTAATTCGGTTCATACAAAATAAATATTTGTTGTTTTTGGGATTGTAATTTCTTAGCAGTTTAGTTAGTAAATGGATTTGTCTAGATATTATCTAATAAAAAAATTAATAAAGAATATCTAAAAATCTAAGTGCTGTTCACAAAAAATAATTCTGTATTTTAATTAAAATAGATAACTTTCTTATAGTTGCGAAATGAGAATTTGTAAGTGTGTCTGAAAAAATTAGAAAATGTTTGAATAATTTTATTATATAATACCCTTCAGGATTCTAATCAATCTTTTACTGATTAATAAGCAAATATTATCTTTTATATCAGTACCTTAATGAGGTTTCTTTTACTTTAGGTAGAATTTCTACAAAAAAACTAAATTGCTTGATTCAACATGGGTTTGTTGTGTTTTATGATGATTATTTTTGGCACTTAATTAGCCAAAGCAAACTGTTTTCTAGGTTAATGAATAAAGTGACCTCTCATAGTCACTAATTGTCCAGGGGAAATGTTTATGCCTGGAAAGATATAAAATAAAATTCACAAAGGCCAGATTTCCCTGCATCCAGCCCAAGCACCTTTCCTAATCTGGTGAAGTGAAATTGTTAGTGATTGAGGTTGGATTTCTGCAAGAAAATCTAAATGACTTAATTCAAATGATTTGTTGTGGTTGCAGATCCTTATGGTTTATGTTTGAGCTTAATTAGCCAAATTAACCAAAAAAGAGTTTTGCTAGTTTTGCTTAAAAAAATTATGTGAAACTGTTGAAATCCAGATTTGCCTGCATCCACCTCCCTCCACCTCAATCGTTCAAAACCCATTTGGGCAAATAAAATGATATTTACCTCATCTTCTGTTACAAGCTTCCAAGATTACAGGCTTCAGGGAAAATCAATACAAAATACCGGCTTATCTGCAGATATATGCTCTGAGAGAATGCTAACTTTTCCTCTATGTGTTCCACCTCTTTCACCTCAGTCCTGCCCCTGGAGAGAAAAGCAAAGGCGTCCACCATGAAAGGTCCTTCAATGACATGCTGGGGAAAAGTTTATTTAGTATGGCAAACGCTCACGAGATCTTGAACAGTGGTGACTGTATGAGCGGCTAACCTTTAGCATGCGGACGCTGCTCTACACATCTTTCAAACTTCAGGCAGAGAAGGAATGGCTGAAGACACTTTGGATGATTTGAAGACTTAAATACCACTTTCATTTATTATTTATCCCTGCAGGCCGAAGGGAAAGGATGCGAGCTGGGAGTGTCATACCTGACTGGCTAATGTAAAGAAGTGGCCATCTCTGTGAGGCTTGACCCCCCGGGACTAAAATCCCATTAAAGGCACAGGAAAATTGCTTAATATTCAGGGCTAAAATAAGGTATGGACCAAAATATTTGGATGCACAGACAGAGCAGGACAGCACTAATGTTATATTGCAGTCCCCACTTGCTTGTCTTTTTTTTTTTTACTCACTCAGGTGACAAATTTGTTCTTGGGACTTGACACCATGTTTGCATAAAATTGAGAGGTAAATATGGCATGTCTGTGTTCTTCTCAATTTTCTTCATATTGAGGATGCATGTGATAAAGTAAAAGACAAACGTTTTTGTGAGTATTGGCAATGTGTAAGAACCACAGCTGAGCAGGATGCTGCCTGTTTTTATATTTTCCCAGAATGCAATCTGTCTATATGTTTTTATTCAGGTATATTTGAAATATCTTTTCTGTCCTGAATGTACGCTATTGATCAGATTTATTTTAAAATATAGAATCATTCTGTCTGGTCAGCCTTGTTCTTTAATCCTAGACGTGTTTGGGTATTAATTTCAGTGATGTCTCATGTGACATCACTGAATAATACTATCATTTTTGTAACCAGGTAGTTAGGCTATATTCTTTAAACTACACACACATAGGTCTAATTGAAGGACTGCCTACAAATCTGACCTCTTCTGCATGAAAAGAAATACTAATTTGCACAAATGGCCACATATGATTTGTTTTGATAGTCTTTCAGTAGTTGGGTTTGAGAGTAGCAAAAAACATAACATTTTTTATATTGTCATTGGGATTGTGAAAATTAACACATAATTATTGTGTTTACGCATTATTTACTTAATGCCAACTATTATTTTATCGCATGTTAACAACACCTTTAAAATAAAATTTTTATTATTAACGTTCAGTGCTTTCGCTGAAGTAAAATTAGCGTTGAGCTGTTTAATATGGACAACATTTATGGAATGCCTGACCCCCATGGAAAGCAGCCAATGCTTACACAGCTCCCATTATTTTGTCCATATAAGACGCCTGACCATTACACCAAATGGGACTTTAATGACACTGCATTCAGAACGTATGTATATACGTATATGTGTAAGAAGATTAATTTTTGAAAAAATATTTTTGACAGTATTGAGTGTCATTAATATACATTAATCTGTACAAAGCAAACATATTTGTCTACTCTGGTTCATAAGAGTATTAGAAACAATATATTTAGGACAGACTTAAAAATGCGATTACTCGTGAGTTAACTGTGGCAAACAGGAGATTAATGGTGAGTAAATAAAAAAAATAAAATAAAAAAAAAATCTACTGACAGCCTTAATTCTCATGTAAGCTAACCAAAATTACAGTCTTTCATTACATTGCTATTAGATTAGTAACATTATAAACATCACATAACATCAACATTAAAAACAAACATTATGTTTATAAAATCTGGTTTTATAGTAGATTTGCTCAAATAGTTTAATTAAACAGATGCTGAATTAACTTTTTTTTTTAGTTTTTACAAATTTAGTGCTACTGTTTTTCCGGTGCATTTTCTTTTGTGTTGCCATAATCAAGATGCTTATATGTATTGACAACATGTCCCCAAAACAGTTGTTGGCACATTTAAAAAATGCTAATCCTGGTCTTGAAGTTTCCTTTTTAATATTTGCAAATTATAAAAAAAACAATCAGTTGGTAAAATACTTATAATATAAAAAGAATTAGATAATGGCATGAAGAACTGACATCCAGTTACCTGTCACCATATAGTTTGTGCAGTTGCTGTTAACGTACACTGTTAATATCAGTTTTAGGTCTGTTTTATTTTTATTTTTACAAAAATGTAGAAATTCTGTAATTACCTTGACTTAATTGACCCCAAAAGAATGACATTTTATTTTTAACACCTTTCAATGACATACTTTTCGACCAATCTCATTTCTATGCACATCTATTTAAAACCATGATGAAAATGAAGCTGCAGAGTATGTAATACCAGTCACTCAGCCCATGGTCAAGAGCGAGCCCCATTAGCTCATCTCTGCTCAGTTGCACTTATATCTTTTGTCTTTCTCTGCAGTGTTAATGCTCTTGGGAAGGTAATGAACCTACATAATTGCAGAAGGATGTAATGATGCATGTATGTATGAAGCATGGCCCTTTACCCGCACACTGAATTTTTATCAATATGAGAAATTGGATTAATATTTCAAAGTTAATGTTTTTGTTCGCGACTTTGTGCAAAGCAAACATGAATTAAGTTTCACAGTCGCTTGTGCAAAAATACAATTTTCTTTGGCATCGTAACTGATCTTTTTAATTATCCCCTTAATAGCTTTATGGATTTTTGAAAGATAAATTAATATTGGCATCGTGCAATTACAGGTCTTTATTGTTTTTTATGAAAATAATGGTCAAGGCTCATTCACTCTCTTTGAAGTCCATGGGCAAGACATATTTCCTTGCATCTGGAGCAAAAAATAACTTTCAGTCAATAAAGTGATTTATTTATTTATAAGATATTTGTTTATTTTGCTTTATGAAGGGCAGCATGCTGGCTGTAGTGTCTTCAACACTGGATAAACTTATTGGATAAAAACTTTTTATATTGAGATATGCGTTTGAAAGAGTGCAGTTTTTATTATTATTTTTGAAGGTATAAATCAAATCACTCAGTTTTCAAATTACCCCATATGTAGTCGATCAACCAAGACATATTGGAGTCTACATTTTTCTTGGGGCTTTTGCTGGAGCTGCGAAGCTAACATTGACAATCGTCACCCTAATAATAACATTTCTTTTACCTGGTCAAACCACATCTACAGATTCATTAACATAGTACTGTTATACTTGTTAGTGTGGTTTGGGACAAGGTATGGCCTAAATCATCATTAAGCAGCAAGTTTTAGACAACAAGATGTGTTTTCACTAACCACCTTGGTAGTAGGGATTCTGATCTAGATGCAGACAATTGTCATAAATACCAAGGAATGGGATCCATGATCAGTCCTGATCTTAATCACTTTGTACCTCCTTAATGAAGACCTGGATGGTTTAGGTGAATAAACCGAAACATTGACCTCTGCTATTTAGTAGCTAACTCTTTTGGTCTCACAGCTCCATTTCTAACTAAAGTGGCAGAATTTGGACTCTGAACATGCCTTGGCTGCTCATCTATTTCTGTGGAGAGAGGAAATGTGTAGAAACTATTTTTTTTTATCTTTGTTGAACCACGTTTTACTTGAAGTTTGCCTCTTTTGGCCCAATGAAAATCACAATTTTTTTTTTCCCCCCAAATCGTTCAGGTTGAGTACAAAAGAAAATGCATCTGAGTGCTTTGTAACATTTATATAATTTTCTCATATATAGTGAGAGCACATATGACTGTTTCAACTTACAAGCAGACAGCTTGTGAAGAAACAGTAATTCAATAAAAGTGTGTAGAACTGGATTCATTTCACTGAAAGGGAAATATGCATTGATTTAGCCCTGAACTCCCTTATGAACTTGACTTGGCATGACTGCATGTGTGGTTTTCCAGCACATTTCCAACCCTTCTGCGTTCAGCTCGAATCCCAATATAGACAATCACCGGAAAGTGTTTTAGACCATTATAAATAAGTGGATGCAAATTCCACACTTTCAGGGAAAAAAAAGGCCATCTGGTTTATCTATAATATCGAGCAGTGAGCTCTGCAGTCATGGAAGATTTTAAATCCTGTTTTCCCGATTCGTTTAGACACTCGGAAAACACAAAGCCTGAAAAATCTTAAAGGCTGCACACAGCATACAGCGCAGAAAGTATCCATCATGCCATATTGCTTCTTCGCAAGACTACAGAATGCAGAAGTTAACACACCATACTATTTCTGGCTCTTTTCAGAACAGGCAAAAAAAGAGGAAAATAATTCTCTTTTGTGTCTCAGGGCTGTGGGAAAAGCGAAGGGCATCAACTTGCACTCCAAGCTCGAACATTTCCCTACACCTCAAAGGACTTAAACCCTCCAAAGCACCCCCAAGCATCTCCAGCATGCTTGTAAGTCGATGTCCCTTGTGCAGTGTTCCCTGTGGTTGGCCCTGCTTAAATCCTGCGCCTCCCCTGCTGAAAACAGGTCGAGTGAGCAGACTTTACGTGGTCACAACGTTTGTTTTTCATTTGCGTGTGATACGTATCCACAGGGCCCGGCCCTCTATATATATGTAATGTAAATCGCAGGGCTGAATGCAGGCTGGACGAATGTGAATGTGTCTGACAGATGTTTGCCAGCTGTCAGCTTAGTGGTCTTGCTTGTTTCTGGCCTCTGGAGGGAAATGCTGTGCCACACAGTAGCATCCTGCAGTCAGACTGGTTTAGTTTGGGTCAGAGAGAGGCCACTAAGCTCACAGATTGTCTCATGTTCCTAAATTCCTAAAAAACAAGAACAAAGAACATAATAGTAACATGCAAATGTAAAAATAGATCAGTGCCATTGAAGAATCCCTGTTTTGTTCCTTAAATAATCTTTCAATGGGCACCTATAGGTCAGAGCTGCCTAATCCTGATGCTGAAGATCTGCCACCCTGCGAAGTTTAGTGCCACCTTTAATTTAATGCAGATGATCCAGATAACTAAGGCCTCCAAAGATATCTCAATATTAGAGCCAGGATCTGAACTGCCCATGGTGGTAGATCTCCAAAACTGAACACAGGTTCTGTACCAATTTACCTCTTCAGGTGTTCTTTCCCATTTAACCTTGTAAAACCTTGTAGCACACAAACCATTTCTGTCAAAATACCAAAATCTAGAGTGTAGTAATATATGAGTTGTGATTAATTGTTTGTGTGTGCAACGTCAAACTCTAAGAATCGATTATGTATTTAAATTACTTTTGTAGCTAAGTAAACATGATAGGAGATCATTACTGTTTAAAGTTGCATAATTTTCTTTAGATATAATATAGTCCTGCTTCCTTAAATTCTGTAAATTTAGGCAGATTGATGATTTTTTTCCCAACTCTTTTCTTATAGCAGAACATTCTTGTGACCAAAGCATCAATACACCATTAGGTACATCCAAGCCATGAACTGTTTAGAAACTAGTATGTTTTAGAGTGCCTTTCAGCTAATAACAGACATAATTTCCAAGTCAGCAGCACTTTGGTTGTAGTCAGATTGTAACTCACAATGCTGATTTCTTTATTTGAACAACCCAGCCCATCATGGGCAGTCAGAGGGACTCCCACTTGAGGTTCCGTCAGCTAGTCTATATGTGGAACGTATCATAATTTACAGTATAAATATGGATTTAGACTATACAATCCATCCAAACCACAGTCTGAAAAAAAAAAAAATGTATTTGAAAATGTGCTATAAAGAAGATACAGGGCTGCATATAAACCACTAAGCTGTGTGGTTTGTTATTTCATTCCTCACAAGAATTCAAGGGAGGCGGTGGTGGTTTTGGGAAATTCATGAGATTTAATTGTTTTTCTATTTTTCATATCTTGCTTTAGTCTGAGTATATTGTGCTGGCATAGTTGAGTGATACCTCAGTGTATTTGTGGAACAGCAAACAAAGTGGATGAAGTTGAGAGGCAAGTCGTTTCTGCAACGTTCTCTAAACTATCTGATCTAATCAACAGGCGCCTCTGTTTTATTAGCAGGTCCGAAAAATAATTGCTCGCTGTGTGTAGCCAAAATCCAGTTAATTATGACATTTGTATGCCTTTTTCATTTTAATGCGAAGTGACAGTGGTCACTGGAGAAAAAATAAAAAACAAGGGCACATTATGTTTTACGCTGCTTTTTGAGCCAAGGATATAATTACCTGGATTGGAATCCTTTGTAATTGTGGTGTCTTAAGTAGGTCTGAATGCAATATGGGGGCTTTGATCAGCCACAGGGGATCATTTATGCCTTTGCCTTTGTGTGGTGACCACACAGTGTAAAAGAACAGGGCCTTTATGTCGCTGGCTTTGACTTTCTGATGGAAACCTATATAAAAGTGATTCTGAACATGAAAGCCTCGTTTATGCTGCGACTGCACTCATAAGGCATGAAAATAGCGTTTCGGCTCCACGTGTACAGTATTCTGGCAGAAGGCTTTGGTCATTTGGATTCAACTCGTGTTTCAGGTATAATGAATGCTCCCTTGTTAGCTACTCTTGTAACCCTTATTTGAGGGAGTGGGTTGAATATTGGCAAGACACTCTGACCTAGAATAAGGCAGATATGTAGAAGACTCCTACACTCCTAGAATAATAAAAATCGGCAGCATCTACACAACATTATACTTAATAATATGGCCTATTCTGTGAAAACGAGAGAAGCTCTTCTGTCTCTCTCACCCTCCCTGCTTCTCTCTCTCTCTACTTTTCCATCACTAGGCATTGTTCCTTCATTTCTCATTTGCTTGAGATCCATAATTCATTTGTATTAGCATTGGAGGTGTGCTCTAATGAAGCCTCCTTGGCCTCAAGGCCAGGGGAATCCTACATTTCCCTTAGCAGTGGAACGCCAATAAGGAGGGGAAGACGCTGGCATTTAAGTCACCTGACTACATGCTCCTAATTGACTTGCATACTCGTATCTTTTTTTTGCCATTTAAATAACTTGTTTTAGGAAGCTTTCAATTAAGTGCAGAGCGGGCACGGAGTCGCTGTAAGAGATTAATGAGCTGAGATATTGGAGTGTCCTGGAATGACAAAGACTTCCTCTAGCACACCTTAAACCCTGTTGTCTATTGATTCTTGTCCTCCTTGTTCATTGGGGTCATGCATCTGCCAGCTATACACCCCCCCTACCCAGGAAAGGATAAACTGACTTTAATCAGCCAACACTATTAGGTAGTTCCTCAAAAAGGTGGTCTATTACAGTGACTAATTACTCTCTCGCACTCCAGTGGAATTACTTTATTTATTATTTTCTTAAATTACTTTTTACGTAAGTTCCCCCCATCCATACATAATAAGATTATCTCTTATTACTACAATACACATAATACATAGGCTCAATTAAAATGGTGAATTAAAAAAAATTAGTAACAGAATAAAATGTAATTAGTTATGTTTCTTTTAAGAACACATAAGGATTTTTAACTACCTGATAGGGTTGTGATGCTAGGAAAGACCATTTTAGGTTCCTTAAAACCATTAAGCAGATGCGTGTTTAAGAACCATTAAGGTGAAACTTGTGAGTATTAAGAACCTTTTTAACATTTAAAGAACTTCCATATATTAAAAAAAAAACCTAGAACCCCGTAATGAAGCATTATGTAATATTTATATATAATTTATCATTCTAAACAGCCATCTGATATTTATAAGTATGTTAAAATAAATAAATAAGCAAATATATAGATACATTTGTATGAAAGAAATGTATTTTATGCATATTACACTTAATGGTACTACTGTGTGATGAAAGCGTTGTAGCCTTTTATACAAATAGATTTTTGTATTTGCCTGTCTTGCATTTTTTCAGGTGCTTTCAGGTATAAAGGGGTACAGCAATACTGCAGTTTTCCACACATCTCTGGAGTGTGCATTACTGTATACCTTGCGTGTATAGTACTATCCTCTCTTTGGTTTATGTTGGCTTTCTTTAAACCATCCCTCAGGTGATGTTATACTGTATTGTTTTTCCTCTCACTACAAGGTAAATACAACTTGTCTCTGCAAAGGCCAGGCATGAAGTTTGCCAAGGTTACAGGTGTAGGTGAAGGTGATTATATATTTAGGGACTGGCCTGTAATGAATGACATGGAGCGAAAAGGTCATGGACTGGTCAAGAAAAAGTAATGCTGTCTTTGCAAAGGTCATCTTACTTAGCCCACCACAGGAGTCCTCATACATTCCTGTGATTCTTGCCTGCAAATAAAATCGCAGAGTTTAGAAGATAATAGGTTCAACTAGGCAAGGAAACTTTGCAGGGATCTCCAAAGCTCACACATTTTATGGCAGAGGAGCAAAATTAGATAGAAGTTCAAGTTTTATTGACTTTTACATTGACTTTGTGGTATGAAGGGCAATAAAATCATGTTGTGTTGACTGGAGTAAGAGCAAAGCAGCAACTCAGCGGGATCTAAAGGCGAGAGCAGAGGTTATCTCGCAGTGATATTTTCAAGCCCATATCCATGTCTGATAAGGCAATTCGCTTTTTCATTTTTTCCTTTTTTTGTATGTATACTCATACACACATTCCAAAAGCAGACCCTTAAACCTACTGTCACATTTGGGACAAACCCTTCTACTTTTACCGTGGATTTAAGCTTAAATGTTAAGTATAGAAAAGGGTCCAAATTACACAAATTGGTGTAATTAACTTACATTAAGTAACATTGATATTTTTCAACACTAAACTTTAAAACTCTGGAACTTTACAAGGTAGAAGAAGGTGATACAACCCAGACAGAGTCCTCCAAAAGGTAATTTTCTGACAAAGAAAATAAGCCTTCAGTAATCTGTTCTGTAATATCTTCCAGTCCTTAAACAAAATCCTTCCAGGCCTACCCAGTATGTCACAGAGTAGGTCTTTTTTTCACCTTTCTAATGGGATTTTGCGGAAAATGGTTCTCCAGATCGCAATCCCTGTCTTGCTGTGGAATACTCTAGTTTCTGTTGTGAAGTGGTTAATTGCTTTAAATGACTGATGATATATGGGTGGAACCTGGAGCTAGGTAGGATGATGGAGAGCAGATAGATAACCCAGGTCCTGCTGTAGGTAAATGGTGAAACATGAGGGTCGATGGTCAATTTCTCCTTCGGTGACACTCCCCTAACAGATGGCACAGATGAATTACACTTGTCAAACAGCAGAGAGGATGGACCTGGTGCCGCAGTCCTGATTAAAAATGAATTGAATTATTCACTGCACCTTTATGTTCTTTGTGAGGTTTGCCCGTATCAGTCTGATTTCAGCTGGATCAACACTATAGTAATTGGTAGAGACTGCTCTATTTCACTAACCACTTTTAGACAATTTTGCTGGATATTGAGTGTTGTGCTTGTTATGGCCATATTTAGAATCTGACCAATGTTGTTTATATGATGCTGATATCTGAATGTCCTGCTGGAGACCTGTTGATGTTTCTACACGCTTTGCTGTGATTTGAACATTTAAAATTTTAAATGTAATATTGCAAATATAATGTAAATTCATCACATTGTGCTAATTTGCCTTTACTGGGTTATATTCACTTTGTTCCATAAGGTGTAAATCAACACTACCAATCAAAAATGTGGACCTACTCATTAAACGATTCTTTTATTTGTTTTATTGGCTACTTTGAAGACTGACATTGAAAACATCACCTATTGCTCTAATGGCAGCTTTGCGCACTCTTGGCATGTTTTCACTCAGATTAATGAAGGATTGAGCTTGAATTGTATGTAATTGACAGGTTCTCTTTTTAAGAGATCATTAGTGGAATTTCTCATTTTCTCAATGTGATCATCAGTTGTGTTGGTCGGGTTGGTAAGAGGGTTTTATTCCACTACAGTACTACTCCATGGCAAGAACCCATTAACTAAGTAAAAAGAAACAACACTCCATCATTAGCTTATTAGAAAAAATTATCTGGTTTGTTTAATTTTCTTTTTTGTATAATTCCATTCATTTTAAATATTAATCTACAGTGTAGAAAAGAATAAAAACAACAAAGAAAATCTTATGGATGTGCCTTATGAATGCTGCTCTTCAGTAAAGTGTTACCAAACATTCCATAACAGATGAAATTAGAGCTCTACCCACGTTCAGACTAATGCACCCTGATATACCAAAGTATTGCTGTAGTGTTGTCAAAGTTAAAATGTGTTTTTGTGTTGTCAAAGTTAAAACCCATGAAATGATCAACATCACTATTTATGTAACAAAATTAATGCATTTTCCTTTTTTAACCTTTAGTTTAAACTATCTATAGATCCTGCCTGAATAGCAGCTGCTCCTGCACTGGTACGGTGACCCTACAATTGTACCCCTGTCATCCAAAAATAGCTTTTAAATGTTAAGTTAATTGATTGCTCCCTGAGTAGTTATTCAATGGCATTCCATGGTACATTTATTTTTAACCATGCCAAACACACTGCTGATGACACTTTGGAAAACAGAGCTGGACAGTCTCAGGAGAACTAAGGATAAATATATGAGCAAAATAACAATGCAAATGTAAAGTGGCACGATCCAGTTCCCTTTAATTGTGTCACATATATTACATATATTGTTTTTTCTGAAAGAGATTTTCAATATAGAAATATTGCAGGTCATTCTATGTAAGATATATATTATGATATTAATTTTACTCATTTAATAATTGCAGTACTTTCGCCTCCTCATTATCTTTGAATTGTCAAGATTCTAAAAGGCAGGTTCCAGGGCCTGACAGGCAGCATGGAGGTGACACTCAAAGCACACTAAGCCCTTTAGCTGTTCCAGAAACATGGCCACCCCTCATTCTGTTTATCACTCGCTCATCCTGCTATGTCTGGCCGAGAGTCTTCAGAAAGCTAGGCCTGAGGCAGCAGAGAAAGTCAAAACTGTTTTCAGCATTCTTCCTTTCAAAGTATTACAATCTCCTTTTATTCTGATCACTTTTAAGAACAGAATAGTCTATCTGTATGTATGTTTGCTATTGTATCTCAACATTTCAACTGATTCAAAACCAATTTCACTGAGCTATCAGGAAGTCATTTACCATTAATTTTGACAATCTTTCAGATGTAGTAATTGTGAAATTGTTGCTGCACCATAAAAAATCCACCAAAATGGTGCATCAAAGCAGCCTTAATTCATTAAGATGATCTCTGCATTGCTTTATTACATTGGAGTTTTGGGAAATGTAGTACTCTGGATTGAGAACTGTTCAGCTAACAATTCTGGCTTGCTTGAGCATTTGATTCTGATTTTGGCTCCTTTGAAGGAAATGAACTGTAGAGTTTAGCATGAAGCTCACTCCTTAAAATATTCTTTCCTATTAAAAGCTGAAAGGGCAGGCTGCCACTCGGAAAAAGGAACATCAAAGCGCGAAGCCAAAAGAGCTGTTCAGAGTCGGAGTTTTTAAGGAATGAGATTCTGTAATATAGACAAGGTACAGAACTTGCCTGTGTTTGAAACTCAGACTTACTTGTGGTTGCAGAGAGAAAGATTAAAGTTGCACCACCAGGGGACATTTTGTTTACAGTCTGACCAGCTTTCTGTTTTCATGTCTAATTTTTACAACTGTTCATGTCATAATTGGGATTGTATCAATACTGCAGATGAGGACTTGGATTTGTGTGATGTGGACTTTGTATTTTCAACATATTTTGGATACACGATAAGATACAATGCTAAATGTGCTAAAAGGTGCTTTGAATGCTTCTTTGGAATGATGCCATAGAACTGCTTTGATTCCCTGGAAAATTTTAGGTAGATGGCTGTTCAAAGAAGGATTTAAAATTGGATTTTAGTTTGTGAATACAATGTTTGGAGTTTAATGAATCTGTGCAAAATCGTATTGTTCTAATAAACTTAAACTCAATAAAATATCTTAGACCATTTTTTAGAAGAATCTGTGCTCAGGTGTGTTGTTAGACAATATCTAGCTTTATTTAGGCTACCCAAAAATGTTTTAATCATTAAAATGTAAAGTTTGATCTCTGACAAGAACTGTGTTGATACAATTATTGATGCAACATTTTCTTTTTGTGTTAACAGTCAATGTATTTTAGTCATGTAAACTCCAAAGTGTACGGTGGCTGAGAGAGACTACAGAAACGCGCTGCAAATACACGAATGTACTGCAAATAGCAGGGACCACAATGGAAATGTTTCAGTGGGGCCTCAAAAAGTGACAAACTCATCTGAGACATGATTATTTGTTCAGTGGCTTTTGGTCAGAGCAACTAAAAAGTGAGGGTTTTTCTGTTTATTTTAACATCCTGATCACACCATTAATTGTTCTATTGGACATTATTAGACTAATCTGATGAATTAAACAAATAATCAGGTCCCAGATGGGTTCGTTCCTTTTTAAGGTCCCCCTGAAACATTTCCGTTGTGGTCCCTGCTATGAGAATTTGCAGCACTTTCCCGTATTTGCAGTGCCTGTGTTGTCAAACTGATGTTTTGGTTTTTTAATTTGTTTTGTTTATTTTTGTTTGCATGTGTTTTCCGAAGTTGCAGCACATTGAGCTCTCTCGGCCACCGTAAAAGTGCAATTTTAGGTATACATAAAGCCATACACATGATTATCTTTAAAATATGGTTATTTGGTGACAGCTCCCAGTCTGTCTGATTGACATGATATAATGTGGGTACTCTCTCTGCATGTAAATCTCCAGAGGTTCTGTTCAATCAGTTCTGTATCAAGCTGTATCATGCAAAACAACATACTGCTGCAAAATTTATGTACTAAGTAAAAATGCTGGGAAATTGTGGCATACTAGCCACACTAAACAGGATAGGATAGAATACACATGGGCAGGAAAGCATGTCTTTCTGTGGCCTACTTTGCAGACAATTTTATGAATGTTGAACAGAGCACCGCTGCAAAAGATGTTCACTTTTTGTGCATTCCTTATACTTTTGTGGGGACTGTAGATTTAGCAGATTTAGATGCTTGTGGGAAGTGCTGGATAATAAATCGGTTTGTGAGTGCCTTCAAACTTTCTGAAACAGAAAAATCCAACTGATTAAATAAGGTTTAAATGATCTTAAATTGTGTAAGCAACCTGATCACTCACAGACATTACGGCCTTTAACTGCATATCGCAAGGATTTCTCAATCAGATCATTTGGTTATAACAAAAGCAACTTATTTTATGCTGTGCTGATTATGTCATATTATCAGTGTGGGACAAGTATCTTTAAAAAATTAATTAGTTATAGTTACTAGTTACTTCTCACAAATAGTAACTGAGTTAGTAACTGAATTACATAACTATAAAAGTAACTAATTACCTGGCAAAGTAATTATTATAGCCAGCACGTGTCGAGATTACAAAAATTATATTTAAATATTTGGCTGTTCAGAGCAGGGGGGCCATAACAGAGCCTGGCCCCCGTGTAGAACCGCCTACTCTGCCTGATTAGCAAACTATGGAAATTTACTAAATCTAAGCCAATCATCGCATTCCCAGTTACACCACGTGTACAGACACACCAATCATCATCACTGGTTGTGTGTCCCGTCCTGGCCTCAAACACACACAAACACACACACCAGAGAAAGAGAGGTCTTATGGCTGAGAGATGCTGCTCACATGAAAACCGCATCAGTGTTCTCAGTTATAGTAACACGCATTTTATTGTCAGTAACGGTAACGGCGCTGTAACGGGGAAACAGTGTTTAGTTTGATTACTCGTTACTGAAAAGAGTATCACCGTTAGTAATACCGTTTATTTATAGCGCCGTTATTCCCATCGCTGCATATTATGTGCTGAATTTGCTGAATTTAGATTTTGTTCAGTGACATTTCAACATCATTCTTGTTTTCACAACTTTTTCGCAAAAGATTGGAGCAATAATGCAACCACTGAATTCTCTAGGTGATAAATCCGATTTAGTATATTTTCCTAAGCTATTCGTTCTGGACTAATCCAAGTTCAGAGCATTTCGATCCAGAAAACAACATGGCATTGTCAGTCAGACTGTGACAGTGCCCCAACAGGGTAAAGCCCCATAACATTCCAGTGCGTGTACCACTGTGACCTTGAAGCAGCAATACTTCCTTTACCCTCAAAGCATACTGCGTGTTCTGAGGGCCTGTGTCACCTCTTATCCACTGGGATCTGACCTCATGGGTCAAGAGAGTCCTCAGCTGAGGCTACCAGACAAACTCACCAGACACACATGTTTTCAAGCAGAACTATCCTGGCTAATTCAAAGCCATATAAAATACTAAAAATATACCGATATAATCACAGGCATGAATTAAAGTCTTATCAATAGCCAGTCATACAGTTCTTGGAATTATCTTTACCAGTTGCTTGGCAACCAAAGCCTACTGCTAATAAGCTATCGATAAAAATTGTGTTTCATCTTAATTGGAAATGTAATTATTTCTCAAACATTTGCATATTATGCTGTATTTGTAACTCTTTTATAAAAACAAAAAGCCACTTTGACCTGTGGACCTGTTTTTAAGCACCTGTGAACTGTGGTAAAAATCACTTTAATGCATGCGACTGTAGTTATTATTAGTTCAGTATCACCTAATTTAACCTTATAACCATGAAGTAGCATTCGCATCGAGAATCATTTACTTTTTTACATTGCTGTTTATTTGCAGGCTGTGTTGTAAACTTGTTTTAACAAGCAAAAATAAAAGGATTATTGTTGTTATAGACCACACAGAAAGACATTAATTAATGGTATTTCTCATCGACTCATAGACTGCAGGTATTCAGGCAGAAATATCTGAAGCAGTTTTTGGCATTCAAATGGAGAACTAAATGAGATGTCTGCATGTTTTATTTATGTTATCCCAGGTAATTTATTTTGAACAGTCATTGGTGGCGTACATGTTGGCACTGTTGATGTACAAAAATACATACAATATATAATTGCAAGGGACAAACACTCTTGAAGCGAATCAAAAGACAAGAAATCAGAGCCCCCATTTTTCACAGTTAGGATTGTCACAGGCTGGAATTGACTTTGCCCCGTTTTCTGGGATGGAAAGGAGATCTGTGAGTGCTCTGTCAGACATTTATTAATCCAGCCATATCTATGTGTGTGTGTGTGTGTGTGTGTGTGTGTGTGTGTGTGTGTGTGCGTGCG
>JBBKCR010000001.1:8746565-8762236 GCA_037577295.1 Ladigesia roloffi
TGTGTGTGTGTGTGTGTGTGTGTGTGTGTGTGTGTGTGTGTCTGTGAGTGTGTGTGTGTGTGTGCATGTGTGTCACTCTGTGTGTGGACTCAATCAGTATGATGTCTGTTGCCATGGTGCTTGGTTACAAAGAACTTAATTCCAGATCACTTGGAGCTTTGATTGCTGTGACAGTATTGTTGTCTGTAGGATATATATATATATATATATATATATTAGTGGTGGAGCCGAACCCGAATACGGTATTCGGAAAGGCACATGTGACGTGTTTTTTTTACGAATACAGTATTCAGGCAAATACTAATTATTTGTAATGGGGAACCCACCCTGTCACAGGCTCGTGATCCGTAGCAGATACTCTGCTTCCACCCCCAGCCCCCCCGGTCAGGAGCTTGCGATCAGGAGTAGATACTGAGCCCGATTTCATGAGTTTTCGTGTAGCTATCATGAAATTCAATTTAATCAAAATACATGCTCCGATTCCTGTTGATCTTAACCCTAATCTTAACCTTAACTAACATTGTCCTAGCACGAAAAAAAGTAAAGCGTTGCCCTAGTACCGAAAAACTAGGTTTGTGATTGGAGCACATATTTTGATCTAATTGTGTTTCTTGATGACTGCACGAACACTCGTGTGAATGTATTGAGATACTCCACTTCCAGCAAAAAATATTAAATATTTTGGCTTGTGTGAAGGTTTTGATGAATTGAAAATCCCTAAAATGTTTGGTGAAGAGTAAAACGTGCAACACTAAACCTGTAATGACTGGATAGAGGCACATGTACACACCACAGACTTTTGCAGTATTAGAAAAATGAAAGTCCACATTGCAGTTACCATTAAAGAAAAATATATTGTACAGTACTAGGGCATATTAACAATGTGTTAATATGTTGCTCTTTGCCTCATAGCAGAATTGGCAGTAACACACCCCATGCAGCCATGTAAACACTGCCATGGTAATAAACTTACTTACTCTGTCTGGTGATCAACGCAGTGTGTCCTCATAGGTGAACTAGGCAGTTGGCTACAGTGGCATTTTAAAATGCCAATAAATGTTTCTCCTTCTACTCTACTCTAATATTTTCAGTCTGACAATACACAACGATATTGGATTGGATCACTGAGTCACTGCCTAGGATAGTATAGGATACACATGGGCAGAAAAGCATGTCTTTCTGTGGCCTACTTTGCAGACAATGTTATAAATGTTGTACCTCAAAAAGAGCAACCCTGCATAAGATGTTTGCTTTTATCAGCCCTTGTGCGTTTCTTATAGGGACAGAAGATTTGGTCGATTTAGGTGTTTGTGGGAAGTACTTTGGGCGACAAAATTCTGTTACTGATGATCATTAAATCTTATTTGAATTGCTTTTATTCATTTCAGGCCCCAGCAAAAGATGGAAATTTGCAACTGGTGATTCCAGACGGTTCTTTCTCTGCTCCATTAAAAAAGATGCTTATTTCTTCTTGTCCCAAGCATGAAAACACAGCATAAACATCTTAAACATATTGTATGTAGAATAGTGTAAATGGTTAGTATAAAGCAATTACATCAATTGTGATTTCATACATTGCGCCTCAATCCACGCAGTAAGTTTTACAGAACATGCATGTGATGAGAATATTTGTTCTCTTTTAAAACATCACAGTCAGTGGTGGAATAATAAAGTGAGATATGCTTGTACAGTTGGACAAGGCCCAGTCCCTACATTCCACCGGTAGGGAAATACAAACAGTTCTCAACCAGTGCGATAAATCAGTCGAATTCTGTATATTTCTCTTTGTTTTAATAATCTTAACAAAAGCCAGGCTCCTTTTTGAGCTGCATTATGGCAGTCTGGTGTGTGGGATGTCTCCTTCCTCTCCCACCTCCTCCTCCTTGTTTTTCCTTCTCTTTTTCTCGGCTTGCCGTTATTAATTTTCTCCCGTGTTACATTCAGCTGCTTTAAGCTGTTTTGTTTTCCTGGAGGATCTCTCCCGCTAGTTTTCTCCAGCTCTAGCGACCGTGGCCGCCATCCATTTTCTCTCCACGCACGCCAGGCTCTCATTTTCTGGGTGCTTCATTTTGAATCTCACCCCAGGCATGCCGCTGTGCCCTAGAGCACTGTCACTGGTGCTGCTTTATGACCAGTGATTTCCATTAGATCCCTGCCATGCTAGCAGGCCTACTTTATTCACCCATCCCACCCCCACCCGCCCCTCATTTACATTTTATTTAATGAGGATCCTGATCACCAGTGCACATTCATCACTCCTGCCTACATATGGGACGGGCTGACTACTGTCAATGGAGCCCCATACTACTGCAACCACACACAAACACACACCCGCACACACATGCCTCTACATTCTAAATCTCTTCAAGAGCAGCATTTTTTATTGGAAGGAACTACTTTTTTATCCACACAGCTTGCCTCCAGCTCTAAGCAGAATAACAGATGCAACTAAACTTGTTTCCTGCTGATTTTTTCTAATCTCTTTGTATCATATTTTAGTTTTAGGATGGATTCTAATATCTTTGCATCATATTTTAGTTTTAGTATGGGCCAAAGTAATTGACAACCATTCAATTTACTAGAAAAGTACTACAAGAAATCTTGTCCACATCGCTTATGTTTTGACTTCAATATTGAAAAAAAAATCCCAATTTGTATGTTAACTGAGCCTCAGAGTTACAGTTTAATCCAAGATGTGGCAATATCACAAGCAATCTCACTACCAGAAGCCATGTCAGTGCTAGAAGCTGTAATTTTGACATGAAAGATTCCTTTTACTGGCATGCAGAATGAACAATTGTTTATAATTCATTGGTGGATGTTAGAATAGTCACAAAACAAACCCATGTGAAAGAAAGTGGTATGCCTGTCTTTAAATACTAGGGGATTAGTTGTAGAAAAACACAAAATAACAGTAGTTATCATCATCATGATAATGAGATGATGTGTCACATTATGCTTTCTGAGAACACCAAACTTCTCATTTTATTACAAAAAGAGAATAATTAATTCTGTTTTAACTGATTTAGTACAATACAGTGTAGTAGAGTTTTTAAAAGGTGGAACAGATTTATTGTGACACAACATGAATTGTAACCATTTATTGTAACATTTTGCAATAGCATTTTTAATCTGTTGTTTATTTTCTACTATCAGAAAACATAGCAATGAACATGAAATTGTGTTCATAATCTAATCTTTTAAAACAGAAATATAGATATTTGTGTTTACATTGGGTATTCAAAATGAGTGCAACTTCTACAGTAGAACTGTAAGTACTAAAAACATAGCCTGAGGTCAAACGGGCATTCCCACAGTATACCTTGGAGTTGGGAATGCTGCTGTAAGTTCACCTTGGACATGAATCTAAAAAGAATTGACTAAAATCACCTGTCTGAGTTTACAGTTCTACCATATTAAGTGAAAAAAAGCATTGCATTGTAAATTTACTGGCACCTATTGAAGAAACTCAGTTCAAGTTTTTTTTGGACGGCTTTCCATCATTTCAGTCTCTGTTTTTTTCTTTTTCTTGGCTAACTTGTACCTGTTTTTCCAAGCTGCATATTTATGTTATTGCAGGCTGTCTGCTTTGCATGCTTCAGTGCTTGATGTTCATTAGATTATAATGATGGACCTCAAATATGTCAAAATTTTTTGCGATGAAAAGACGACTCCCAGAATAACTAACGGGGCATAGATGTATTTTGCATGCTGTTGCTATGATTGACGTACATGAATTAGCACGTTTAATGCAAATTCTAGTCAAGACTCAATTACATTTGTAAATACAATCATGCCATTTGATAATTATCATAATTTTGGCAAGTAACTATTCAAAATGAGTGTAATAAAGGGTTACTGACTGTAATGTTGTCCAAAATCCCAGACATTTTTGGCCTGTATATATTGTTTTATCAGTGACCTGTATCCTGTTTACCTGATAGAAATAATGTCCAAGCAGTGGCGCTCCTTAAAAGCAGAGGCAACGGGTATGTTTGGAGGAACGCATCTAAACGTATTCCACATGTTATCGTCTGTATTCCAGGCACAGGGCGCCATGGTTACCTTGGAAGTTTAACTTTAAACAGCTGGTGTACTTGGATTGTGAAATTGCATTGCTCTGCCTAAATTCACTTAAGATCAAAGTCCTCCGCTTAACACAGCAGCTCTCCTTTCTGGCCCCAAGCCAAATGATAATTTGAACATTTTGTCTACTTTAGGGGAACACTTTTTGTCAGTGTGTTCCCCAAATCCTCCAAAACTGAGAGTGCTCAGAGTTGAAGAACTTGTGGGCCACTGTTATGAAGACAGCTGTGTTGCTTCTTTCTGAAAAACATCTGCAGAAGTACAGATTCTCTGTAGCAGGCCTTTTTCCGCTGAAAGTTAATTAAAAAATGTTTCATGCAGCTTTTGATTCTAGCAATTCTTATCTATGTTCAGGGGGTGTCATCTGAACTCTAGAACTTATTTACATATATCTTGTATCTGTATGATGTCTGAACACGTATACCGTTGGTGAAAAAGACAAACGTTGACAAAATCTGCACATTCTCTACATCAGGCCTTCCCAACCTTGATATTACATTTTCACCACTAGCAAAAAAATCAGTGCAAATTTGAACAGAGGTGTGTAAACATTTTTAAACGTAAATATTATGAGAAAATTTAAACCTAAAAATGTGACTACAGTGTTATTTCAGCATATCTAATGAAATATGATTCCCACAACGTCTTCTTTTTTAGTTTAACTTCTCCTTTTTTTTTGTTTTCCATGAATGTAGTCAGTGCTTTCACTGTTTGTACTTTATTTCTTGTCCCATATGCTCTATTGTTTGGTCGATAAGAATTATTTTAGCTGTTCAAGTATGAACATAGAAGCTGTTCAGCTGTATGAGGTCATGTTGTTTTGATGTTTCCTCCTGTAGGGTGCTAGATTGCCAACTAAAGGTGCACTATCAAGCCGACCAATCCAGTGGTGCATACTCCTCAAAAGTAAGTGCTCTACATGGACTTTATTCTATTTTTATAGACCTTTCTTCTTTAAGATATGCATCAGAATGGAACGTTTATCTGCAGATTGTATCCCCAAATCATTTGGAATATCATGTGCGATAACACAGTCTTTGACTACTTGACGGCTTGATCTTGGCTGGTTAAATAATGCTAATATTGCTCCGTGTGAGAATCACTGTATTACTTATGTTGATTAAGTAATAATTCAGGCAGTTGTTGTCAAAGCAAACCATCCCTTCCTGCTGAGACATCTGAAGCAAGTTCAGATGGAGCCTTATGTCTGTTCGAAATTCCAGCTCCAGACAGTGGTAATATACTGGAGTCCTCCTCATTGATTAAGGTGGGGGGAGGGTGGTTTGACTTAAGGTAGGCAAAAGCCTGTGTACACGGGAGACGTGGAAGCTCCAATCAGTCTGATTGTGATTCTGTGGTGCTCTTTAGCTCTTTCTAACATTCCCATCAATACAAATGGGGTTTAATCAAGCTGCAGTGGAAGTAGCCTAATCATTACTTTTAAAACCAAACCTGTGGAATCAATATTTGGGTTTAAATGCTCAGGCATAGAGCATAGCTCAAATTACCTTCAAAGAGAATTAAAATGTTTTCTAAATGTCTGTGCGATTCAGTTGTTCAATCAAAGTGGTTTGATATGTAATGGTGAATTGTACAGCAATTCTGACACCTACGCATTTAAGAAAAAATTTGCTTTGGGCTCTGTAGCTTTCTCTAGAACAACGCATTTCAAATGAAGTCTCTCTGAATGTGTTGTGTTTACATTTTGACCATTTAATTATGTAGACATTTTAAAAACATAACTGGAATCTCCCTTTATGGTTTTGATGGTAGCAGTTTCTGCTATTATTACCTTTGCTAAAATGGAGGAAAACAGGACGGGAACATTTCAGCCATAAACAAAACAAATGCGTGTTTCTTTTCTTTGTCTAAAAGCATGTGTCCAGAATTTCTCCATTCCTCACAGTGATTGTAATTGGAGCTGTTTCCCAGGCTGCTACCGCTGTCGTCTTTTTGTTGTTGTATCTGTGGCACTTTTGTGTTATTTCAGCCCCTCGATATACAGCTAAGAACATTAAAAAACATGAACAGGCTCACAGAACGCAGATGTGACCCTGCAGAAAGGCATTCTGCGCGCAGCCATTGCATTAAAATGGAGCTCATCATACCTATTCCTGGCCGCTGGTGGAGCCAAATATTTGTTTTCCCTCCCTTGAAGTGCACTCCTTCACAATGGCTGTATTTACAATAATCTCCATGTGCGTGAGTAGCATGCAGAGATGCACAGGCCCTAACTGCCATTGCGAAGCCCAAACTTTAATTAAATGAACTCTATCACTGATAAAGGTTTATGGTTGCTCTAGCATAGCCATGTTCATGATAACAAATCATAGGCCTCATTTGCATTACAATTGCAAACTGTGCAATGTTTTCTGTGGTGCACTGTGTAGGGGAGCTGGTTTAAATTCATGAGGGTCTGCTTCTCCAAGTCTATGTGTCAGATTGGACTGTTGCAGTATAGACTAGAGGGTTTGGGTTGTGATGGTATGGCCAGAACCTGCTATTTGTGTGTGTGTGTGTTTGTGCGTGTGTGTGGGTATTCAATGTAGGTTTCCCATGTTCGCTGCTCTGTATTTTTATCAATTAAAGGTATAGTTTAGCCAAAAACCAAACCTTTACATTTAGACCCTTAACTCAAACATAGCTGATCAGTCAAATTATATGTGTGCTTCTTTCATTTTGCACTAGTGCTGCAACGTTAATGTAGCTAATGTGTAAGTATGATTAGCACCAGGTCAAGCAGCATGTCAGAGTGAAGGTAAATTGACCATTCTGTCAAATGTAAAGTGTGGGGTACCTTACTCATGGTAACTCTGAGGTTCCACTAGCATTCTTGCGATTCAAACCCACGACGTTCTGATTGCAGGAGAACTCCCTAACAAATACCATCTAACCCCCTACAAATACAAATGTAAGCTGTTTATGGCAACTGATGTTAATGCAATTAAATCTTTACTACAAACATTTATGAACACAAAGGCTAATTTTTGTCAGTTTTTCATCCTAAAAGATTTGCATAGCTTTTATGCAACCTTATGAATGCTGTTATCAGTAAACAGTTGCTGGAAAATTGACAAATACTTTCTAGTGCACAACCAGATGAAAGCCAACCATAAAACATACTTGAGACACTAAATATGGACGGTTGTGTGAATCACGGCTTTAAAATGTACAGTAGGCTGTTGTTAAGTGTGGTGCCTTTCAGTTCTCTGTTCAAACAAACATGGAATGGATGTGGTTTTCAACTTTCCCCAAATCAGCAAAGACATGTTCAGTGTCCATATTTAGCTTCCTTAGTTTAGAGCAAGGGCTTTGAGTCTCATATGTAGATAAACACTTGCAGTCAGTAGTCACCCAAATCTTTACTGTAAAAAGTAAATCTTCACCCATATTTTTCAAACCACATCCATTTTAAGACACACATTAAGACTTACAGTGAGCTTTAGAAGAATGAACTGAACTGCAAACAGGTTTTTTATAAACCACTGGATCTGTTTTCACAAACCATGTCAGGGTGCTGATCTTATGTTTTTATGGCACCTTCTTGCCATTTTTATCTACATGTTTTTTGACAAGCAAAACAATGTAATCAGTAGAAGAAAGGAAGGAAAGAAAATTTTCTTTAGTTTTTTGTTTTAAAGACATATCAGTTATTATTATCAGTATATTATCAGTAAATGACTCCATTAATAAAAACAAAGTTGGATAGTAACATTTTCTTAGGTTTGTCAGGTTTACAACCGTATATGCTAGAGGCTGGTAATATTCGATGATGGGGTGCTCGATACATTTCAATAAAATATAATGCTATTCAATTAGTAATTTAGATCACAAATGTATTTATTTCCCACTTGTGGGACTAATAACGGGCTATCTTGTCTTGTGTTTTGATGTTGTCTTCATCTTTTGACACAGAACTGTACCATTTAGGATATTTTATGTGTATAAATTATTAGTGGACTGCTTGAGTGCAAACTGTCATTTGGGTGTCAGAGTGTCATTTAAATCCTTCAGTTTAGAGATGGACCAGAAATCGCGTGGCTCTACCTGTTTGTAATAAACAGTGATGAGTTCGCATTGAAAGCAATGAACACTTTATGCTTTATGTCTGTGATCAATTTTGTTCAGCAGTCACATCTAAGATTTTATCTGTTGTATCTATTTGACATTGGTTTCTTTTCAGGCTTCAGCTATTAGGCCCTTAAGCAGATCCTTTCAATAGTGCTCAAAACTAAATTTGCTTTTCTTTAATATTGTGAAGAAGCCTTTGTACTTCCTGTTGCACTTGCATGTCTTTACAAGTATGTGTGTTTTCTCTGAAGCATATAAGAGTGTTCATTCTATAAAAGCCTGGATTCAGATGTTGTATTGTATTCTGATAATATAATTTCTTGTATATTTTTTTCCCACTTTTGTGATGTGAAGGTCTCACCAGAGATGAAGGGAGCTCTAAAAGTGCATGGTTATATCTATTTGTTGAAGGTCTCGTGTGCCCAAAGCAGGCCTGGGCTCCATGTGAGGTAGAAAGAAATCTTTGTTTGCCTCTGCAGGAGGCTATTGACTTTGAAGGCTGACTTTGTAGTCCGCGGCCTGTTGCATTTAGCCTCATGAACTACAGTCGATGTGCAGCACGCTGCAATTACTGTCCTGCATTTGTTTACTTTGTCAGGTATTGTGAATTTGACCCAGGTTCTATTGCTGCCGCAAAAGATCCAGACATGTAAGTATTCTGTGTTAATGCTTTAAGTACGTATTATGGTGAACAGAATCTAACCACATGGTGTTATTATATTCCATGATTCGTTGTGTATTTCTATGGGAGGTAAATGTGTAGCATCCCAGTGTGTGCTACTATTTGATACTAGCTCCTGTTCACCTTTTGGTGGCAGCCATGTTGCAGGTTTCACATTATTAAAGAAACCAAATCCAGGTGTTTACTTTGCACATTTAGTAGAGGTACTGTTTCTGTGTGCAAATCCCCAGTGTAATAAAAAAAAGATAATGTTTAAACCTCTTTCTTTGTGCTGACAGATATTGACTTTGGAGTGTAGACATGTGTTAGCAAACATTGCATTGAGGAACAATGACAAATGTTTCATTGCAAGTGTCTTTTGCTACCTTAACAATGGCTTCAGACCATAAAAAAGGTCCAAAATATGTAAATGTGTATCATTGGAAAGAATTTGAACCCTAATCAAAGTCAAACTTGTATCCGGTGAAATACTTGTATTATTGCTTGACAAGTCTTTTATATATATGAACTGGTTTTCAGTATTTAAATGTACTACAAAGCTCTCGTTTCATAGCTTTGATCTTATGTTTCTTTGGGTGCTTTGCATTTCTTCTTCTCTGATGTCACTGTCAAAATAAAAAGTGGCTAATGTGACCTGAAGGTGACGTGCCGTCTGATGCAGGCTGATTAATTAATCGGCTAAAACAAATTTTTACAACCTTTTTTTTTTTTTTACTTTCCCCACCCCCTCCCCAAATGCCACAAGGGCGTTCCACAGGCTTATTGATGTATAAATCAGGCAATTTGATGACGGCCAGTGTGGCAGCTAATGTTATTTCCCTGAAACAGATAACAATAATAATATGCATGTCTCACGAAGCTCATAAATATTGCACTCAATATCAGCAGAGAGGGTGCATATGCATAAAAGAGCACTTTAGAGAGGTGTGCGGATGGGACTGCTATGCAGAACACCCTTTGTTGAGAGATGAGAGTTCAATTCAGTGACCTAGCCGCTGCCTTGCTATGCATATAAAAACAGGAGTCGGCATTAATATCTCCCCGATGACCCCATTGAATATAAGCCCATTAGGCTAATGATACTACCACCTTGCTTTTTCTTATTCTCTGTGTGAGCACAGAGGTAAACACTCGAAAGAATTTAGGAAATGCCAAGATGCTAATGTAAGCGTTAGGCTGCAGTGTTAGCATTTTGCAATTATAGAAATGAGCTTCCTGACACCTCGCAACTGTGGATGCCTTAGTGCCAGTAAACAAACCCGTTTTCACCTCCACATCACCCTGATGGATGGAGGTCCGTTCTCTGTAGGATATCTGTTGGTATCCAACTGCATCACCTACCTGTTCCTGAGCAGGCAGAAGAGAGCATGACTGGATATTATTTCACTTATTAGCTGAGAATTCGCCATTGAACTTGAATAGAAATCATCATTATCGCAAAATATTGTGATCTTTTTACAGGCTGATGGGATTGAAATCACCAGAAAGTCATGCTATCACTGATTACCTGATAACATATCTATGTTATCAGTTAGTGTTAAATATATGAAATGGTTATAGAATTGTGTTTTGATGGTTGGTTTGCACATGAGGGCATATCTCCCCACTGCCTGGTTATCAGCAGTTACGGTAATGGTGCAACAACACTGATGAGAAGAACCTCAGTATACACAGCTATAAATAAGCAGTTTATGTTCACATAGCAGCTGCATATCCAATTTCCTCCAGCGCATGCAATAAAGATAATTAAAATATCCAAAGTAGGCACGCACATTGTAATTGCATTTGCATTTTTTTGCAGAACAGTGAAGATCGTTAAAATACACAAAATGGGCACGCAGATTGTAATTGAATTTGTTAATGGTTTATTTCATTCTGGAAAAGAAATCTTAGTAAATACGCACTTCACAAATCAAAACAGACCACAGTTAAACAGTCACAATATTCACAGTGTTGTTCACATACTGGAAGCAAAATCAACCAGAGCTTTAGTGATTATGAAACCTACCTTTCTCTCACTGCTGTATATTTGTTATTGTCGGTATTAAAAACCCCATAATATTGCGGCATGTCGCTCCTCACCTCATCTGATCGCACTAATTGCAATTTTTAATATCCACGTTTCATTAAGGAAGACAAATTGCAGTCCCATCACAACCTGCTAACACAGAGACAATCTATTACAATACCTGCTTATGTCCTCGTCTCGTCTTAATAACTCCTCAAACAGACCAGTGGTTTGATCAATAATATTTTTTCAGATGCCCCCTTCTCGTCTGGGGTTTGTTTGTTTATGTCGTGGAAAAATTAACCGGTCGAGCAAAAGAAAAGAGAATAATTTATTCAGAACGAGCGCCAGCTCCCTCAGCCGACCTTACATCGCATCCCAGCCGGTATATAACAACCTTGCAATCTGGAGCCCACCGCCACTCTAATTAACATGCAGATATGCGTAAGCACATTGGCAATTCAAATTGCCTTCTCTCTGTATTATACCTCGAAACTGTTCTAGTTTAAACATTCCGTTCCTGTCCCCCAGCATCCCAAAAATATCTCCCTTTATCCAGACCATTTGTTGGACAATCTATTCTGACACAAAGTCTGTAGCTGCCTCCGAAAAGAGCCCTCCCCAAAGCAGTGTGGTGGTCACCCTGGGCCAGCAATTGCCATATCCTTGAGCAGGACATGGGCAAGTTCCCTGTGCTGGATTGTTGATGCGCTGGCATGGCTCCTTTTTCTGGAACTCCCTTTCGTTGGTGGTTCCCTGTAAAATTCCAAGTCCGGTGCACAGTCCAGTGGAGACGGGAGGAGGCTGCTGTGTAACTCAGCATGTATTTAGCATGCGGTGCATATCTCAGCCTTGAATGCCAGCTTTCCGCCCCTCATTAGGCAAATGAGGGGACCTGCATCCGCGCTATTGCCACCCCCCCCCCTCCCTCCCTCCCTTTGTGCACACGCCTCCCCTGGAGGAGCAGATCCTTACCAGTGCCGTTTGTGTGTTGGTGACACGTGAGCTTGTTGCGTGATGGTGTGCAGGCGTGGGGTTCCTCTCCACCAGGCAACAAGTGGCAGAGCCGGTGGCAAACAGTCATTCTGCCAGTTCTGGCACCATGCCAGATTAACCATCTGCCTCATCACATGTTTACCCCCTCCTGCCACTTGGCCACACGTTTCGTAATGTTCCATGTCCGACATTCCTGTGGTGAGTCAGAGATGTATACCCCGCCCCCCCTCCTCATCATGATAAGGGGCTCCCCAGGGGCCAGAGGGCACAGTGCCAGCCCTGCTTTTGTGCCAAATGCGCAACACACAAATAAAAAAAGAACATTCAATGAGTCATTCAAAAATGTCTGTATCTCCTTGTAACACTGAGGTTCCCTTACTCTTCTGAAGCTTCTTGTTGTTATTTTTCCTTCCCCTTCCTTTGGTTGATGTCCAGTCCTCAGCTTTTCCCCATCTCTCTCTCTCCCTCTCTCTCTCTCTTTAAGTGCTGAGGTAGGTGCTGTTCACACTGGATGCCTTTTTCCCCTCTGCTTGCAAAGACCCAGTGCGGTTTTCCTGTCGGGGATGCTGGCACCAATACATGAAACCACCAGTGTGCTCCTTGCTGGGGTGCCTTCTGCTGCTGCCGCCTGCTTCTTACTTCCTAGAGCTCTGCCACCAAGCCTGCCTCCAGCCAGCCCTGCCTTCCTGCTTTCCTCGTGTCTGGGAAAAGGAGAGAACGCTCTGGGATCTATCGCATGCGCAAGCCGTTTGAAGCTGCAGAAAAGTGAATAATCAATTAAGTATTGATTTCTTGTAAGATTTTGTAAATTTCAAAGGCGAGACAAAAGGGTAGCTTAAGGAAAAGGATGACAGGGACCCAGCGTAAATTAGCCAAAAAAACAGCGCTGTGGAATAAACGAACGCCTCATCAGGATCGTCGTATTTTTTCCATCTCCTTTACGGAATTGATGGTAGTTTGCTTGAAGACAATGGCTTTTTTTTTAAATGAGGATGGCTGGCAAACGAGAGTTTAACTCAGCTGCAGTGAGCCAAGCTAATTACGCCGCTCTGCACAATGGAGCTAATTTGAATGTGGCTATGCAAATTGCGCGTGTTGCCTTTTTATGGATTAGAAAGCCAGCCATGCTGGGAAGAATTAGAGGCTATTATGCACGCGAAGCACTTTATTTGTCAAGCAGGAGAAGGTGAGAGGGAAATACACTCTGCAGCGGAAGAGGCAATGGAAGAGGTCTTCGTGACGCAACACAAAAGAGATCACAAGCGGATAGCTGGAAGGATTCCGCTATTTCGTTTTCTTTTTTCCGCGGAGAAAAAAAAACGCAATCAATTATGCAGCGTCAATCCTGTTACAACAATCTCTGCATGCAGATAGAGTCCTCTGCGATTGATAATTATGGTCACCGGGCACACCGAGACATGCCAACGCGCAAGGAAAACAGGAGGGAAAACGTTCACCGCTAATGATATTCAGCATGCAGAGCATGTCATATGCATGATGACAACGGGCAATTATAATGAAGCGCTCATTTCTCTGCCCAGATAACCAGCACAGACTGAGAAGGAGGAGGCAGACACAAAACGAGCAAAACTTCAGCTTGTCTTTGTCCTGCCAACGATTATCCAGCTAGCCACATGGTGGATTAATGCACGCGCTATTTTATGTTAAAAAGACGAGAAAAACAAGGGCACTCGAGGAACAGGAAGGCAATTAGCAGTCGGTTAAAAATCAAGCGATGGCGGATTAATGCGCGCCGGTGTCGATGTCTTCTTCCTTTGGCGCGAAGCGGTCCGTACGTGTGGCAAACGGAAAATCCTTTCTGTCTCTTTCCCTGGCAAGTGATGTGTGTGTGCTCAGTCTCCAGCCTCACAAGCCTCTCCGCCCATCCCTGCTTTGCATATATGCAGACGCCTGCAAGAGTCTGGAATAATAGCGGCGTGTTAAACAAGCGAATTTACATGCGAGTGTGTGATGGCTGTGCAAGGAGGAGAAGGGAGGGGAAGCAGGTACAGGAAGACGTGATGCAAGGGAACACCTGCGCTAAGGGATCTTGTGGGATCATGTTGGGGAACGATATGACAAGATCCTGACAGGTCGACCCCCCCGCTTTACTACCCTCCCTTCATCGCCTCCTCGTGGGAATGTAGCAGGAGGTGTGGCTGGTATCTATGCGACTGCCCTCACCCCTCCCAGACTTGCCCATATGGTAGAAAGAGTGGTGCTGGCACAAGCTGGTCACTCCTGCTGAGGGTGGTACAGGGGCTTGGAACAGCTCACCCAAATCTGTGGGATCTCAGACCTCTTGGCCATTTGCTTTTGGACCTAATGCTTTTTTTATCTCACACCTGGCACAGAAGCATTTTGGGGCATTCTGATGCTGATGCAGCCACATTTTTAAAAGTACTGGGATTAAGACATTTGGTTCATTGTATGGACTCTGATTTCTATAGGAATATGACATTGCATAACACGAGGAATAACTTTTTTACCACACATATGACTGTCTTGCATTGGAATGAAAACAGAATTCTGTTTGGTTGGACATTGTGGTACCAAATGCAGTCTGTATCAAAATGGAGAAATGTTCAGAGAAGGAGTGTGGGAAATCCACTGGTGTCTAAAACAGTGAAAGCTTGTGAAGGATGAAGTTGAAATGTGTTTCTTGTTAAAACAAAGGCACTGTTTTGTTTTTATATGTTTTTGTCACTGTTTATTGGTTTATTATTTGTAATTAATTTGGGGAAAAAGTTAAGCTAAATGGAAAAATCATACATACCTCACACTTGCACAAGCAAGAAACGACAATATACTCTAATAGAGAACAATATAGTTCTGAAAAAGGTACTCAAATGCTTAAGTCGTTGAAACAGTAGTTTTAAGCAAACTTATTGTAATGTATTTTGTTCACCACAAAATTCAGGCATAGGTGCACATCCACCTACTCACTCCTACCTATATGCAAGCCGAGTTGAGCTTTTGGCCTTCTCTCTTGTTTAAAGAGTTTTGTAAGAGACATCTGTAGCATATGAGCTGTTACATAAAGTGGTAGGAGGACCTGAATCTATATTTTCCAATAGATATTTACTGAACAGGTATTTAAATAGAAAGGGAACCATGCAGACTTCAGTTGTGCAGGCTCCAACAGTATTTCAGTCTGTGCTTTTCTTGTGAGGCCTGCAATTATATTTTAAGTCTAACCCTTACATACTGAAACCAAAAATTCATTTAAGCTTCTATCTAATCTATTTTTGTTTACATTTTTTAAAGTTTGTCGTTAGCAATTAATCAGCTTTACAATATTGACATCATACAATAATGATAATTTAGTTTGAATCTACCTTAAACTATAATACACATGTGCCCGATCATGCACCTTTAGATCTAATCATAATTTAGTTCCAGATGTTAGTAAATTATTAAACATGTCAGCTTACAGTGTTAAACATATAATCCATGTGTGGATGCCCCTAGTCAAATGATACTTCATTTATTTAGTTTGTAGATAAACTTTAAAGTGTTTATATTTACTGGGTTTATTTACAAATAAGTAGTAATTTCCATTTAGAAAATATAAAATACATATTGTTTGGCCAGGATTGGCCTTTTACAAAAGATCATATAAAATTAAATGAATATAACTGTATTTTTCTCAGCAAAGCAAACTAGTCAATGTGATGGTTGACTAGGCTGTGATCTGAGGTGATTGTACAAGCAATTCAAATATATGTGTATAAGTGTACTCGATAAGTCTCTCTCTCTCTCTCTCTCTCTCTCTCTCCCTCTCTTTCTCTCTCTCTCTCTCTCTCTTTATTTTCTCTCTCGCTCTCT
>JBBKCR010000001.1:8762336-8773472 GCA_037577295.1 Ladigesia roloffi
TATATATGCTAGTAAATTGGTGTTGGAATTAATCGTACAAGCACCTTAGATCACAGCCCAGCCAATACTCATATTGTACAGTGCAATACAGTACAGACTCAATAATGTCTGCATCACCATCTGATGAAATGAGAGCTTTGACTTTGGCTTTTGACATCACCTTCATGATTCTATTAGACTCACTGGCAAATGAAGGTTATCTAAAGGATAAAATGAAATATTAATGGTGAGGTCATTTAGAGCAGACCCATTAAAACACTATTATGCAATTTCCTTTAACAAATTTCATTTTGAAAAACCATTACATTGGAAATAATAAATTAGCTCGCCGTGGTTTAATACAATTAGTGTAACCTAATATCATTATGAACCTAAAATAGAAGTCAGTGCGTGAATTGCCCAGTGCTAGCACCAGCCTTAATGAGAGAATATTAAAGTCATCAGTGATGTGATGTCCCATTTTAATGGCTGTTTCTGGGGTGCAATGTGACAGCAGAAATACAATCTTTCATAGCTGACAGTCCTGGGTTTGCGTAGCCTGGGGTCGCAGGGCCTGGACAATAAACTGTAATTTGATTGATGGAAAATTGAAGTGGTCCATCTAACATGTTGTTCCACTTTACCCCAGGCCCTGTGAGAGCATGTACTGGCTGATGATGTTTCACATTTTTAGAAACTCCATTTGTTTTGCTCAAGATTCCTTTTCTAACTAGCGTCCATGATATTAGACTTTAATTGTGTGGCACCAAACATATTAGAAATATATAGCTAAATAAATGAAAGGAGAACCGTTGTAATGATAGATCGAGTAGGGGTACGACTTTATCATGCTGTCCGGTACCCACCACCACTACCATCTCCCTTTGGATTAGAAGCTCTACCTTAAAGGCAGCTATTACATCAGCCGAAGAAAAGGGTAATAGTGTATGCTAAATTGACGTTGATTGTCAAGATTCATATTGTTACCATCACATTAATCTGCTGTTCATTAGTAAAGTTCACTTTCCCATGCTATTACCAAAGCTTTAGGCCTCTGTGTGGCCCGTAAATATGTTTTTCATTTGAAGAGAAAAGCTTTCCAAGCTATCCCATTCTCTACATTTATTGAATCTCAATTAAAAGATTCTTATCTGGTATACAGAGTTTGTGAAATACTTCATACTTCTTCACTGTATTGATAGCAGAAACAATGTATGGCTGCTGTATGCCTCCTCAAACCATTCATTTTGAGTGGTACATCTTATTAGTAAGATTTGTTCATAATGTCAAGGAATTTTTGATTTTACAGACTTTTTTATATCCTACATTCCATACAAGAAGTCTTACGCTGCATCCTAAGAACAAGCCAAATAAAAAATGAGAACAAAAGTTTGGCTCTTATAGTAAAAGAATGTGTTTTATTCTCTGGTAATTGTCGAATCTTTATGTGAAACCCAATCTATCCAGTCTTGTTGGAGAATCTAGTTTTATTGGAGCAGTCTGATGGAGGCTTAAAAGATGGCTTTTCCTCACGTGTTGCTAGTCACCAAGCTGGATAGTTGATTATTTGATTAAAAGTCAGTTACTTGGATGCTTAAAAACAGGGCAGTACACAGACACAAGGAACCCATATATAAGCGACTTCCAGAGGGCTTTTGTTCTTGTCTTTCATTATGAAACCAAATTGCTTTGGAAGGCGAACAAGAATACAGCTCCATGATTCAAACCAGCAGTGTTGGACTATTTACGATGAGGGCCCTCAGACATGTCGGACAAGTAATGAGATTCAAGACGTTTTATTGTTGGATTAAGACAGGAACCGAATTTTCATTGGAAAATATGAATCAGACATAGAAAGAGCAAATTACATTTGTGCAAATAGATTCACTCTTCACTTCTCTTTGTGTATGCTGGGTTGATTATTAGATAAGTAAAACCACTCTTCTATGGGCCTTTGCTAGAATAGTCAGAACCCAAAGGCCAGTTAAGGCTGAAGTAGTGCTTAGCGATATATATCTATAACATGTACACAGCAATATTATTCTGTCCAAGAAAGCAAAGCATTCTGTTCTTTAAAAATGTCCTATAAAACTCTTTTTAATCCACTTGTTTAGGTTTGATTTTATATTGGTTTCCTATGCTTTTAATACTGATTTACAAAAATCAGCTATTAAAACCACCAGTGTAATAATTTTGTCCCCCTTTGCTCTGCCCAGTTATGGCATAGACACCACAGGAACTCTGAAGGTCTGTGGTATGTGACATGTTAGCCACAGATACTTCTGTAAGTTGTGAGATGGGACATACAGGGATAGTTGGTGCATAAAGTCCCACAGAGGTTGGTTGGATTGAGATCTGGGGAATTTAAGTGCCAAGTCAACACAGACATGCTCCATCCACATGATGAAGAAGAAAACAAGGCATTCCAGGTCACATTATCCACGGTGCTAACATGCTAATTGCTTGTAGTAGTTAGTTTTCATGTTTGCCAGGGTTCAGCACGGGCACTCTGATCAGCACAGGCACTCTGATTGTTTAATGTCATAATCGTGTCAATTCCTACACTAATTACTTCAAGCAACAACTATTAGTCGACTAGAAAATTATTTGATCGATTATAGCTAGGGGTAAATCTTCTTTTAGAACCAGTAGTAACTTCTACAGCAGCTTGTATTACTATATTGGCTAAAGCACTGAGCTTACTGATGCAAGCTCCTCACATGGATCGTTAAGCCTTGGATGCCCATGATCCTGTCACTGCTTCACCGGTTGTTCATGCATGGACCACATGAACCACACAAGCTCTATTTAAATTACTGTTGTAGGTGATTGGATGTAAGCTGACAGTATTTGTTTCAAAACCTGCTCATCTTGCTATTCAGTCTCTTTTCACATTTCCACTCCCTTAGCAGTGCAAACCCAGTGCTCCGCCATTCCCGATCTCTGTTTACCTGCCCATCACCAGCCCTTTAAGGACTCTCTTGACCTGCACTTTACGTTATTCTGCCTGTTTACCATTTTGTATCTTTTTATAATGTTTTACTTACTTTGCTCTGCAGCCTGTTTCAAGTTTCATTGGTTTGTTTTTCTGTTTTCTTTCTAGTTTAGTTCCACTGATCTTTTTTATTGTGTTCTCTTTCATTTCTGGCACATCTGTCCCTTGGTTTTTCAATTTTGTACCTTTTATCTGTTAATAAATTGCCGAATTTCCATCCTTGTCTGTCTCTCTTGCATTACAAGCTTTGAAGGTTAGGATGAGCTGCTCTGGACTGTGCCTCCTTTTAACTTCAGTGTGAATGAGTTTGGCTAAACTGCTACGTTTTAAAAAGGTGGATATATATAAATGGATTAGTTTTAGGAACATTGCAAAACAATACATTTCATAATGTTTACAAACAATGCTGTACTCTTCTAAGTAAAAATAATTGAGAGAAATTTGTTTACATCTGACATGGGCCCTTTCAGATAAGAAAATAAAAAGAAACAGCGCAGTAAACATTGGTTATGAACTATAGCAAATTTTGTCAGGATATATTTCCAATATTCAGTACTTCAACCATAATGCAAAATGAAATACTATTAATACAGTGGTATTTTTCCATAGCGCCCAGCACTAAGTCCAAGGCCTCAGTGCTTGGACATGTCTCCACAGAGCCTTGTAGGATTACTCTGAGGAAACTTTCTAACTCAAGGACTTTAAAGGACTGTGAAAGCACTTTCCTGTAAATTGTCTCATTGCTGGAGTTACGGTTTAAACAAGGTTAACAAGGGGCAAGATGCAGTGGTGGTTTTTAAAAGACACTCTTTAAAGTCTTCTGTAGAAGACCTAGAGTTACTGTGCATGCATGTCCACACTGACTATAGTAATCTGTGTCAGGGGTCTGAGCTATTTATGTGCTATGGTACTTCCATTATAGAAAAAATACTCAGGTCTGAGATGCATTGTGTTTTCAAAGAAAGATTGTGAGTTTGATCACAGAACAAACTATATTGATAAATTATTATTATTATTATTATTATTATTATTAGTATTATTATTTTTATTTATTTATTTATTTTTTATTATTAATATTATTATTATTATTATTATTATTATTATTATTATTATGTTTAAATCCCTCACATTGGTGCAATGACTTTTTTCCGAAGTCCAAAGACAAGTGTGTCAGGTGAATTGGGGAATGTAAATTAGATGTGTGATGTGTGTGTGTGTTTGTGTGCGTGCATGCGTACGTGCGTGTGTGTGTTTTCTGTGCGTGTGTGTGTGTGTGTATGTGTGTGTTTTGTGTGAGTGTGAGTGTACACTACTGGTCAAAAGTTTTAGAACACTCCAGATTTTCAAGCTTTTTTTTAAATGGTACAAAGGACAGTGCTGAAGAGTTTTACAAATTGTAAGGTTACCCAGAAGTGGGAAATAATTCTGTAGCTCCATGCAGGAAACTCTGGTATGTGCCTAGATGGTCGGGTTCATTCTACAGCAAGATAGTGTCCCAAACCATAAGTCCAAGTTATGTCAGAACTACCTTAGGGAAAAAACAAGATTGCAAGCTGGAAAATATGGAGTGGCCAGAAGTCTCCAGACTTAAACCCCATCCAGCTGTTTTAGGAGGAACTGGACAGAAGATGAATTAATAAATGTTTAACCTGAGTATAAAATAAAGATGGATTTTTAGATTTTTCTCTGGATATAATCTTTTACATTTTTTCTTCTCAATGCTGACAAATATTGATTCTAGACTTTTGAATTGCTGTTCACTGTCATTTGCGACACTGATCAAGGCTTTCGTACAAAAACTATCCTTTCTATTGAAATGTGCATTCAGACACCTCTCAAGTGGTTTTGGAGTGTATACTATGTGTCAGGCAATCAAAAGGGGTACATTAACAGTGTTGAGAAATTAATGAAAAATTGCAAAAAAAAAAGCATCTCCAGTTGTGGTCTCAGGCATGTGTGCCCTTTACGCATCATATAAAGGCAAGAGCCTCTTAATATTAACACAGCAGAGGAGATTAAACATCAGGCTTAAAGGGTTAAAAAAAGACCTTGAGCCCCGAAGTGTATCATTTTATTATCACAAATAAGGACTTTTGTAATATTGGCATCACACAATTAAAAAAAAAAGAGAAAATCACTTTTTTGCTACGTTTGTGGGCAGTCACAGATCCAGGGGTTGATTTTTTTAATTAGAGTTGTGGTTTAAATATATGGATACAATCACAGTTCTAGTATTTTATGTAGCCTTCCTCTGACACGTTTTTTTTGTGTTTGTAATCATTGGTTATGCAACTAGTGTTTCTGTTGTATTTAATAATCTGCTCATCATGTCCAACACTTTTAAACTTTTCTGCTGTGGAGGAGACAGGAAGGATGTTTGAAAACTAGAGCGTCTATGTCACTCTGCCCTTAACCTGGTCTATGGCTTAGTTCTGTCAATGTGGTTATTTGTCTGAGTTGTTAATAAGGCCTTTCAAAATAAGATTGTAGTATCATAGCTTTATTGAGCGTGACTCTGTGAAGCATGTCAGCATGGTCTCTTTTAAGGCCATTGTTGGTCATCTTTACTTGTGGACAGTGTTGTAGTCTTGCAAGCGTGTTCCAGAGGTGCCCTCATTTTCAAAATGGTGTTATTGTTATGGATTTCCGAGGTAACATTGTCCAAAAAGGTTTTCTCAGTCTTCCTTTTCTGTGAAGCCCATATGAAGAGCAAGAGGTTTTGCGTTTATTAGTGGTTTATTGTCCATGTATCTGATTGCTTCTGCTCTTTTTGGATTAATGCTTCTCATGTTCTCGCTTTTGTCAGATCTCAGATGGATCCTTTCATTTCTTTGTTCGTTTTGCCCATTCGCCGCATACCTTTCACAGACTGGAGAAAATGTGTTTCTTATGTGGGCTGTAATAATGCATGGATTATCACATATCATAAATAGATCAAAGTAAGGGCTATTAGCCATTGCCATTATGGAAAGCAACATGCAAGATAGCAATATTAGCGCAGCTAATTGTAATTTGATAGCTCTTAATCATAAGAGGAACCCAGTGTTGTTAATAACCGTATCCCCAGTTAATTTTGGTCACGTCTGCTATCGTGCCGGAGTGTCTATATTCCTCCATTTTTGTATGGATGGCTCATTCAGATCAAAGGCAGCATGAGATCAAGCTAAAGGTGTTTTTCAAGCTTGTGCACAAATACGGCAGCTTTGGAGCTCTGCTTAGAAACTCTCCTTCATTTCGCTGTTATGTGGGGCGGATATACAAAGGCATGCTCATGTTCATATTTCACTTGATGAGGGGCTAAAGCAGAAAGAGCCCGACAAAGGCATCGTCGTAATAGATGTGGCACGTCACTCTAAAGTGGCGGAGCGCACAGCGGGGAGACGGAAGATAAGCAAAGGAGAAAACACGGGAAAATGCGAGTGCACAGTAGAATCCATCACGGTCAAACAAAAAAAAAAACACGTGGCAGCCGATCTGGGGGACGTGCGTCTCTTTCTCCCTCTCTCTTCTTTTTTTAAACTTTATCTGACACACAACAAATGCACTGGTTTTATCTAAATAGACAAAAGCACAGTGACACCCAGTCGCCTACTGATGGTTGACCTTGAGGGAGATGTTACCACCTTGCCTATGCTGGAACCACAGGTGCCGTCAGAAAAGCATGTTGTTAAAAAAAGAAACATGCTAATGTAGCTGGGGAGCTAAACTTGCCGATTCCATATGGCATAGAGAAGAATCCATCCCACAGTCCACCGTTCATCCTCCCACGATGTTCCTCTCTTAAACAAAAGGTGGGAAAATAATTTGAGCTGTTTTGTTTAAAAATGCCTCTGTATAATGTAAAGATTCTGTTAATAATCCTATAGTTGGTATGGCTCCATAAAGTTGTGGTGATTTCAATCAAGATTCCAACACAGTTTGAGAAAGTGGTGAGTAGCTCTACTTGGTAGGACTTGAAGTAATACTTTTTTATAATTGGTTGCCCTGTTGACTAACTTATTCATCCTATGAGTAAAAGATACTAGGATTTATTTTTGTTATTATTATTTTAAACATGGCAGCATGCTGGTCCCCCACCCAGTGTGTATCCCTGCCTCTTGCCCGTAGACCCCAGGATTTCCCGTGACACTAGTAATGAGTAAATGGATATTTTTATCCAAATATATTCTCCTCTATATCCAGTTTTCTCCATCAGAATGTTACCAAGCAAAGAAGCTAGAATGTGCTACCTGTGCTGCATCATTTAAATTGTCACTAATTCAAAGCCATTTTACAGATCAAAGCATTTGGAGGAGAAGGCTAACTGCTAATGCTGTTACAACTGCTAGCAGTATCCCGTTCTGACTAGAATCCTTGGAGAGAGAGGGCCATCCTGCCCACACAGGGACACTGAGACAACCTTAGAATCTCCTGATGGTCCATTGCTTAGATGATTATACCACTTGTACACCATAGGTCAGCGGTCCCCAACCTTTTTATCACCTCGGACCGTTCAACACTTTACAATTTTACTGCAGACCAGGAGAGGAGGTGATTGTTGATAGATAAATCAGTGGTCCCCAAACTTTATTTCGTCACGACCCGGTTTAATATAAGAAATCCAGTCATTTTTTCAAAATAAAACACAGTTTAGTCTCTGATAGTAAATAAAAAGGAAATAATGTAATTTTTCTGTGCAGCCCGTGGACCGGTACTACGTGACACACGGCCCGGTACCGGTCCACGGCCCGGGGGTTGGGGACCGCTGCCATAGGTGCCTTATTTTGACTTTTATTTTCCTCTGTCATTGTGCTCCTGTGTAACGGCAGCTCTACATTGCATACCATCACTGTCATAAGAAAATGTTATTTGTTATTTATAACATCTGAAAAGGTCACTTGTGTGTACATTTAATCACAAGTGGACCAGTGGAATTTTCATCTTTTCCCGTAAAGCTACCGCTTTGGGTGTTTTTTACAGTAGAAAAAAACAGATGTGCTTCTTGATTCCCCTGGTGGCACATGAGCGGACGTGTGGATTCAGGAGGTGTGGGCTCAGCATTGGGAGATTCAGATAAATGCCCCATTAAAAGCCGCCTTTAATTTATTGATCAGTGAGCAGAGGGGGCAGACGTTGAATGTGGAGATGAGAAAAGGAAGGGGTATTTATTTATCCCTATCGCTGAGTTTTAATCATGCTGGAGGACGGATGCACGTCTGGGCTATGAGCAGACACAACTCCACTGTAGTCTGAGTCATCACTGAGGTTTAACCCATGAATCACGTCTCTCACTCTCTCTCTCTCACTCTCTCTCTCTCGCTCTCTCTCTCCCTCTCTCGCTCTCTCTCTCTCTCTTTCTCTCTTTTTGTGGTTGAGTTGCAGTAGTGCTGCAATTTCACTGCATTTCTATAGTTCTATATGGCTCTCACATACACACCTCTACAGAACATAATTATCTCTTGTTTGATTTTTTTCTCAGTTGTCCTGTTCTTAATACATCAGTTTGGATTACAGGTTAAACTATCAGATTCTGGCTAAACAATTGAACTGAAGTAAGCCGAGATTTGACCTGTCAGGTCAAGAATTTACAATGGAGAGCTGGAGACCTACTCTTACTTTGTCATGCTGTCTGTAAATTCTGTGGGAAGAGAGTAGAAACAGTCAAATCTTTATTCGGGCTTGGCTGATACGGACGTTTTCCATACAATACTGATAACAACTTTAAGTGGCATAAAATTGGACCGACTGAACTCGACTGCCCAAACCTGGTTTGTTTGGATTTGGCTGCACAGTAGGTAATAAATCTCATAATGGATTCAGGAGTGAACTGTTGAGTCAAGTGTGGTTTTGTTCATTTATATTATTTGCCCAAAAATAGTGTTGATACATGTTCAGTGTGTCAAATGTTGGAGATTGACATGTAGCAATACAGCTTCAGAATGAAACAGGTGATGGCTTTTCTAGGTGTACTTTTTTTAGCTTTTATCTGTTAATAGCTAATGTTGCCACTTGGCACTTCTTTAACTGATAAATACATTTCAGCTGTTTTATAAAGTAAGCAGCTGGGTGCTGCCAGTTTAGTAGACTTTGTAAAAAGTGCTAGAATCGCATGATAGCCCTGGAATGCACGTACATTTTTACAGCAGCCTGTTCATCGCTAAATATAAAACATGCAGCTGATATCACAGATACTGATAAATCATTAGCTTATTATATTTAATATATTTTATGATATTTTATAATATTTCATATTTTATCAGTCAAAGATTAAACTAGTTGTGCTCGATTCCATTTTTGTCCAGACAAAAAATTAATTTGCATTCAGCTGTCAGTTCATCTTTCCTCATTTTGGCTCTTGTTTGATCATAAATGCTTGATTGTTGCTTGCATTTTAATATGCAAAGGTAAAAGAATCACTTGGATCTGCATGTCCAGAAGCTACTGCCACACATCTGGCCAGTGTTTTTACTTCCTGTTTATTTTAGGTACAAATAAATAAAGAAATGATAAATCTTTGAGCAGCAGATGGTGTTCGAACAGGCCGGCAGGCTCAGTGTGGCGGATGCGTGAAAGTAACAGGGCTTGACAAAGAGAGCCCTTGACTAGACCCACAGGTCAGGAGGGGTAATGAAGGGCCTTCATCCCCTTTACCTATTCTTTCTGCTGCAGGAATAACATACACTTACAAACACTTAAATGAAATTTGATGTCCTATATGGTTTGTCTTTTTTGTTTTGTTTCACCTATGTTTACTGTGGAAGACTTCAATTCAAAAGTGTAAAAGCAAGCAGTGATTTTACAAAGAAAGTATGTTTATTTACTGGTAAAGCCATTTCAGAATATTCCAGGAGTTTGCAGTCAAACACTCTGTTCATTATGTGGCAAAAATGCTTTTATTTTGATTTCTAGTGCTTGGTTGTCTCCCTCTGGTTGATTTTTAGGTTTGAGTTACATTTAATTTATGAAAATTGCAAAATAAATGGTTAGTAATACCTGAATGGTGTTGATTAGTATGCATCTATAACACTAAACTGTGTTTAATTATTTACAAACACTTTAGTTATCACACTTGATTGAGCTCATCAAGCCCCCAGGAACATGTGTATGGGGAAATCAGGTGGATCTGATTAGAGCTGTAATAAAAGCTCTGCTGGAGAATTAGCAGGAACAAAAGGAACGGAAATAAATAGTTTTATTGCTCTAGGTCCATAGTCTAATTATTTTGTTACATTTCAAGGAAGATTCCCTTCCATTATCCCCTAAAAAACAAAATGTGAGTGTTTATTTTACTGTCAGTGTTGCTTGTATAATGTATGTTTTGGCTTAGCATAAAAGTACATAGAAACCATTCATTTATTACTAGCCTCTGTATTTTGTTCCATGCATGTAACTAATGTCTATTTATGTGGCCTGAGCACAATAAATGCTTTTGTTTCCAGTGAACTGCAATGTCAAAGCTGTGTATAGTGATTGTCAGTGTTTCCGTAGCAGTAAAATTCTTTCCTAAATAAACAAAAGCATATATCTGGGTGATAGCACATTATACACAGTCTGCTGCCTTCCTGGGCCACAATTACAAGCTCGGTATCAGTAGCAGGCCTACAGTAACATTGTGTGTCTTTGATGCCTGTGGATGACGCACAGCTGTGCTTTATGTTCACCCTCATTGGGTGTCAGGGCCTGCTGCAGGTGTCTGATGGGGGTCAGAATTAGAGCGTTTAATCTGCTAATGTTGGAAAGAATGACTCAACATCTGGAAGTTTACTTCTCCGTAATTGTGGAACCACTGCAGCCCCGACAAGAATGGATTTCATTCAGGCCCGAATCGGACGAGTGAGATAACATTTGGCTAAACGAGATTTGTGTTCATTTTGCAAGACCGCTTTTCCAAAGCAATTTAGCTTTTGCTCTGTTTGTTGACATAGCTTTTAATGTGACAACTGTGACACATTTTCACAACAGATGGATGTGCGGTGTTTTTTTTTCCTCGAGACAGGTGCTTCCTGTCCTGCTCTGATGTGAAATTAAATGCGAGTCCAGATATGCTGCCTGCAGCGCTGGCCGGAGCCGCAGTGCTCAACCGGTTTAATCAAAGTGCTGTTAGGGAAGAAAGAGAGCGGCCTATAAAAAGTCCAAACTTCACCTGAACTCTGTGCCATGTTTACTTTTGGCATGTGTGAGTG
>JBBKCR010000001.1:8773572-8785929 GCA_037577295.1 Ladigesia roloffi
AAGAAAGAGAGCGGCCTATAAAAAGTCCAAACTTCACCTGAACTCTGTGCCATGTTTACTTTTGGCATGTGTGAGTGGGTTTGTGTTTCTGTGATTGTTGTGTTTTTTTTATACATTTCAAGTTGTAAATGTTCTAAATTTGAATTAATAAAAGCGAAATATATTATATACAGTTACTATTATTTATTTGCTGCACATGAATAAAAAACATACAATACAGCCCATAAATAAATAAATTAATGTAATAAATATATAGGTTTGCCTATGGCACACAATTTCTCATTGAAAAAGAGAAATAGTGTTTTAATCTTTGCTCTATATTTAAAATATATGCTTGGTGACCCCTGTTTAGAGGAATGTCCAGTAAAATATTGGTCCTTGCCATGTGTGTGTGTGTGTGTGTGGAGAGGGCTTTTGATTTGACTGTTTGTCTGGTGCTGGCGGTGATGGAGTGTAGAGCTTTTAGATCTCTCAGCCTGTCCTGAGAAGGCAAGACTAATAAAGCAGTGAAAGGTCAGCCATGATTGATTCTCTGTGTGTCTCTGTCATTTTCAATTACTGGACTTGAGCTCGTAATGCTGCTTTCGTATGAATTTGGCACATTGAGTCATTTTTTATAATTTTTTCCTGAGAACGATATTTCAAGTGGTAAACCATCATCCATTATTCCTTTGTTGGGAGTGTGTTAAATGGAATGCGGAAGGAAGAGATGTGCAGGCCTAGCTTCTGCTTAAACATGCTCTATGCATTATGTATCTGCCAGTGGAAGCAAGTGCTGACTGAAAACTTTCAAAAGCAGCAGTAGATATTCAGCACAGTGGAACATCAGTGATATTTATCGAGTAATTTTTACATCGAGATGAAGCCAAAAGCAGGGATAATTCGCCATGGCCATCTAAACCCTACAGGCATGTTTTTAAAAGTTTGTTTGTGTGGGTTTACGCAGCTATCATTTATTCCCTTTATTTGCTCTGTATCGTTCCACGCCGAGTGAGAAATTCAGAGCATGTTGAAAATGTGAAGATATTAGTCAGGCCGTTGGTGTGCTTTATAAGGGCAACTGGCTGATATATAGCGCTCCATGACTCTATTAAAAAAGAGACCTGTGCCATTTGTGAAAATAGAGGTCATATACGCAGAGGTCACGTGATACCTATAAAATCAAACTTTTTAAATAACCACCTATATATCATCCCCCGCTGGCCTGTATTGTGAATCTTAAAGCAGTGGGTCAGTTTTGTAATGCGTTTGAGACAGGTGTTGTCAAAAAGGGCTGAAAATGACGAATGTTAACACTTTATCTGATTCCTTTTCTGGTTCAGCCCTGTAAACTTTGGTAAATTTGCTTTTGTTTATTTGGTTTCCTCCTCCTTTTAGCCCTCTCTTAAAGTGTGAGTACTGCAACACCTACCCCACCCACCCATGGCACCCAGGGATAGTATTTTCAGCCCTCATTTGTTTGAAGAGTTTTTAATCTGAGGACATTGAAAAGTTGTGCCCTCTGTGAAGTCGTCAATCATGCCAGGAGGAGAAGCAGCGGGCATGATTTGTTATCTGCTGGCTGTGGACAGAGAGAGAGAGAGAAAGAGAGAGAGAGAGAGAGAGAGAGAGTGGGAGAGAAAGAAAGAGAGAGAGGGCTCTCAGTGGCATGCCTGTCCTTAAGGCCAGCACTTACACAGGACCACTGTCTGATAAAAAAAATAAAAAATAAAAAAGCACAGGCAACTTTAAGGGCCGCCTTTGTTGGCTCGGACAAATGAGGGTGACCTTTAACAATAAAATAGACACCTACGGAGAGAAATGAAACGGCAGTTTAAATTAAGAGCACCAAGCGGTCATTTCAAACACTTCCTGTTGAACCATTCGAAGGGGGGCAGGAGGAGGGAAAAAAAGAAACCAGTTTGAAGTTTTGAAGTTAATTATACAACAGAATGTGGGCAGCGCTTGTCAATAATGAAATCTACCTGGTCAGGGATATTGACGAACAGCGTGGAATAAAACTTAATGTGGCCTGAAGCGTTCCAGAGAGCTATCAATTATGAATGCTATTGACTGTGCATGTCACACACACCCACACACACACACACTCGGTCACACAAATAAAAGAGGGATGGAATTATTCCTCTTAAAGGCCAGGATGAGTTTGTTCTTTTTTTTTTTCTGATGTGGAATTGTAAACGGTTTTGAAAAAAAAATCATTTATGAATATTCTAGAAGGGCAGATGGATGAGATGAGAAGTGACTGAAGGCTTTGATTTACTGTTCACACTAATAGCTACTTCAAAAAGGGGCTGCAGCGAGTGGCCTGGTGTGAACTGGATCGGCTGTGGGCACGCGGTCGATATTTTGGCCGAATCTGAGGCTACTGTAGAAAGATTACTCAGACTGAGCGGTGGTCACTGGGCTTTTTCACTGATAAAGTATCTAAAGCTTATTTTTGTAATTGTTTGGTTTTGAAAGTTTCATGGCTTGAGTTTAAAATAATTAAGTACCAGTCAAAAGTCTGGACACATCTGTATGTTTTTCATGACAAGTCCTATTTGTCTAATGGCTTAAATTCTCAAAGTGAAGTTCTAAGGCTAGCAAAAGTAGTGAAATTGCAATTTTATGAATGAATTCATTGCTAAAGTAAAAAAAATATGCATTTTTCCAAGAAATTCCCTTTAACAAGATGTTTTCAACATACAGCAGATACTAGTACAAGCATATGTGGAACATCTTCAAGCCTGTTGGGAAAGCAGATGGGTCCTTCTGAAGTTAGCAAATAGTGTGCATCTAGACAAGGGGAGGTGGGTACTTTAAAGTATTTGAAATGGCCATTTTGATTGGTTTTCCACTTTTCGGGCCATTGCATATTTCAGTATATTTTCTTTCTTAGTTTGGTTGGCCTTTTTAAAAGGTTCTAAAATGTGGTAAACCTTATTTTGTCCCAAATTTTGACTGCTACTGTATTTTTATTTTAACATTAATGCTTAAAATCTGCTTTTTTATGGTTCTGTAGTAAAACCATTTTTAGTGCTCCAAAGAATAGTTCGCTAGATAGTTTATTGTACATTTTTGTAAATAAGACATACAGAGCATAGTGAATAAGCTTTGTAAGACTTAATATCTGAACGTCCCAAACTGATGAATGTGTTTTTCTTTTGTAGAATTGTAAGCCCAAGCCATTTATGGATCTTAATTTTTAGGAGTATGGGTCTGCATAAATTGTTCCTGAAAAGTACTTGTGCTGGGAAAGCTTGAACGCTGGAGCTAGCATGACTTGTCCAGACAGTGTGATTGCATCAGTCATTATAAATGAAGCTCTACATTGCACGTCTATGGATGGTGTTATTTACTGTTGTAAACACTGCTTCTCCATGACTGCCTCTCTAATTAAACCCTCAGACAGTCTTCCTGCTTGGCTGCCGATAAACCCGAGCTCGAATGCTAGCATAATCTGCTGGACCAAATAATGAGCTATTTATTGCCGGCTGTGTTTCTGCTCAATGGAGTGGAGGCAACTGCTCAAACACCTCATGGCTTTCGGCCTCAGACCGGTTTTGAGGTCTTCTCCCTACTTTTTTCCCCTCCTTCCTTCCTTTTTCCTCTTACAGATATGAAATGAATTATTGAAAGCTTGAAGGTTTCGGAAATCCTCTGAATTTCAAGCACCATTTCCATCTTTGTCAACTTCAGAGGCCCTTACCGGAGCAAGCTCTCATGTCTGAGTAACCTAACACTTTTTTTCTGCCAACGTGTGCGTGTGTGTGTGTGTATGTGGAGCACTGGCCCAGCACTCTACACTTAAAAGGTGGGAGAATGTGTAAAACCAAGTGGCCTGGCTTCTATGCTTTATGGTGAATATTAAACATGTGCTGTTGTATTTATGTGCTGTCATCCAGGTTCTGCTGGAAGACAGGCCATTTTTTTTTCTGCCCAGCTGGGATATGGGAGGTGGACCCTAGCGTTAAAAACTTCAGAGAAAGCATGACGTGACAACAGACGATGAAACCCGTGCTTCACACTTCGGAATATTTAAAGAGGAGATGTATGTGCAGTAACACTTGGCTCATCTAGAAGTCTCTGCTTTACCTTGCACACCTGCATGAGATGAAATAATTGAAAAATCATGTATGGGGCAGATATGTGGAGTGCAGCACTGGGGAAATATCATCAGCTTCTCAGCCTCTCCCTGCACACCCCCCCCTCCTACTCATAGCCTCCTTTGTCTGCTCTGGTGAGCCAGCCAGGAGCAGGATAGTAATCAGAGGCAGTAGGTTAAAGGTTGAGTTTAATATCGCAAAATTAATTTACTTGATTCCTCGAGTCAGATTATAAATCTTACTTATGAAAGACTCCTCCCCCTCTTTATCATAGCACTACCTCATTTATCCAACCAATAAACCTGGCCACATGTGTAATAGATCCCCCTCGGAATTTAATTTTCCCCCCGTGTTAATTACAAAGAATGGTTGGCGCTGGGTCACCCAAGAAACAAATCAATACCTCCAAAAGATATATTCAAACGTGGCCCAGAAAAGCATTACCCCATTTTACCTATTGATTTTTCATGTGCATGGCTTTGTGCTAGATTATTTTGTGCAGAAAAGCAACTAAACATGTTTACTAGCAGAGCTCTAAAGATTAGCACAGAAATCTCTAGGAAGCATTTGCACAATGTCATTTTCATTCGGCCTGTTTTAAAAGAGCTTGCATTTTGTTTTAATCTGAATCGAAATTCAATTTAATGCATTCTTACTCTGTGATAATGGATGAAAGTGGCATCTGAAAGGAGCATCAGTGAAAATGTTATCCTGTACTCTGTCTGGCACAAACGCCACCCAATATCTGATGCTTATGATTGGAGGTGACGGATTTAGAGGTTACATTTGTGCAAGAATCTGATTCTGTGCATGATGGTGGGGGGGGAAGCGAAAGATGCTTGACTTGATTGTGATTCCACCCACTGCCATTATTTATGACACATTAATGCAGCAAGCTGCAAAGTCAGCTGGCCTCTCACTTATTTTCTGAACTGGGTTCTTGGCAGGCACTAGGAGGATAAGGACCTGTGGCTAAGCCCGGGATGGCTTAAAGGAGTACGATTATCCACGTGGGGGGCTCCCAGCATGCTCTGCAAGGTGACCCACCTGGGTGTACGGATGGACGTGTTTGGGCCCAACTACTTGACTGAATTCTGCTGATACGTGTGGCCAGAAGAGCTTCTCCAGCAAAGCTCATTTGGTCATGGTGATCATAGTTAAAGCATTTAGGATGGATGGAATAGCCTTCTCTCATTCCTTGACACTCTGCAATCACCTCTTGTCTGGGATTAAGCTGTAAATAAAGGTTTCAGTATTCTAAAGTAGGTCCAAAGTCTGTTTATGTATGATTGTAGTTGTTGTTATGCAGTCTTCCAGTGGTCTTCATGCATCTTGTGTAAGCATACGCACCTTTAAGGAACCAGAGCCTGTATATTCAGTTTACATCTAATCATGTTATCTCCGTTTCTTAAAAGAAGCTTTCTGCAGTCCTCAGATCTTCCTCGGCTGAAAAAGAAGAGCAGCCCATGGTGAATACCTGGGCTGCTGAGAGAGAATGACTTCACGTTCCTCATGAAAACGAGGAGAAGGATCTTGCAGCCCCAAAGCCCCTTGTGTATCTGGAGGATTACCATGATGGATAAGGTGATTACTGTATGGTTTGCCAATTTCTCCCAGCCGGAGCCTCGATGTAAACTGAAATAGGATTTCCTCATTCAACTCTTCGCGCAAAAAAGTTCTCTCCTCTAACCCCAAACCCCCGCCGAAGTTTGGCATGTCTATCACATTTCCTGCTCTGAAATGAGATTTCAGCTCACTCGTTAATTTCACATGTGACTAAAGCCTTTCGCCTCTGCAGACCCGCAGCCCACTTAAAAAAATAGGCTGCAATTCATTCCTTTTTTATTTAATTCAGCTCTTGCTCTTTCATGTGCTCTGGCCATTGATAATATTCCTGTTATATTAAAACTAGCAAACAAAAAATCGGTCATCCATATCCATGTTTGGCCTCTTCAGCTACAGGCAATGGTCAGTCTGGTTGGTGGTAAATATACATTGGCTGTCTTAGTCCTGACCAGTGGTGGAAATCTTTGTATATTTGACTCCTTTCAATTGCAAATTGCAAATGTATTCTTCTGGTGAGATGCGTCACCTTGAAGAATGACTTCTTGCCCCTTGGGACAGTGCCGAACAATTCTTTCATTCAGAATGATAATCAGCCCAAGCTCAGGCAACATGCAGCACCTAGCCTTAATGGTCGCTAGTGATTAGGTTTTAAAATGAAGGATCATTTTCATCCATTTAGAGGGAAAAAAGACCACCTCATGATTGTACTCTGCATTCGTTTGCCAAAATAGAGGTCAAATAATTTAGAATAGAGGTCAATTAAAAAAAGAAATATTTGCTTTGAGTATTATGTCACAAATGACATTGGAATTAATAGATAAACGTTCATGGTCTGAAAAATGACCTCACTATACAGAAATGTTTGAGGTTGATTAGGGGAAAGTTAAGAGAATATGCATGCATATTTTCCCCCTTAATATGATATTTTTCTCTCTTTTACTGACTTGGTGCTACATGCTCCCATAAAGTGTTGTTTGTGAAGTTGCATTTGCCATCGCAGTTGAATGTAAATGCCTAAATGTGTCCATGTCCATGTATGTCAGTTAGTCAGTCAGAAAGCACTTCCACTAGGTGACAAATTGGGGGACAGTTGTGTGAGGAGAGTGATGGTTTCGGAATGTGACGATGGGGAGTGTTTGCCGGCTTCTCATTCACGGACGAGTGCAGGCAGGGAGAATGAGGGCTGCAACAGCAGCACTGCAGCAATATGAATGATACATTACGTGATTGTCTCCGACTGGACCCCGACAATCATGCCAGACTGCAGATGCTGACTTCCTCCTGCGTTGTCATTCTCCATTTTCCATCTCGGAGACCGCAATCTGCTGTTGCACTCTGCCTGTCTTCTAGTCGCCCGAGTAAAATATGAGTGAGCCGCAATATGGACTGGCTACTGGTTCTCCGAGAATCCCAGAAAAGCCGTAGAACATAGAGAAACCTAGTGAAACTGCATTAATAAACATTTGAGACTGGCTGGTTTAATCATATAAGGCTGCACAATATATAATTTATTCATCAATATCATGATATTGGCTGCAATATGTAAGCTAGTTTCATGTGTAATAGCAAGTATACACAACAGGAGCACTGGAATTGTCATTCGTATGTATCCTTATGTATCTTTCATCAGCTGAATGGAAATACTGTGACCATCAACTAGACAACATTCCCCCTTTTATTTTACCCTTGACATTAATATTGCATATCAACACAAATGGCCAGAAAGATATTAATCAAGGAATCAAGATTAGGTCTGAAATGAATTTAAAGGTCCAAAAAGGTTATGGCTAAGCCCCTTGGTAAATTATTGAAGAGAAGTGGAAGGGCTACATGAGTGAATAGCATTGTGGCTTTCATCCCTATAACCTTTTCATTGTCCTTCTTCTCCTTTCACACTGGCCAGACAGTGTGGCTAATAAAGAATCAGGCTGAGGTAACCTAAAGCCAAACCTTTGATGATTAGAGCTGATTCAAAAGCTGAATGTCACTAAACTTTGCATACATTTGTATATGATTTATATAATAATCCTTTTTTGTTTAGCTGCCATGCAAGAAAGGGCTTTAAATGGATAACTTAAGAGTGGAGCACTTTTGTGCAAGATGTGGGCCCTTGAAATTCAGTGTATAATTTCTTCCAAAGAAACAGAAGCATGCAATTATACATAATGGCAAGGAATGTAGATTAGCGTGGTATAGTAACAAAAAAGCACTCTGTGGATCTCAGAGTGACTGTTTTGACTATAATGGAGAATGTATGGCTGGCATTAGAATGTCATGCTGTTCGGACTGCTGCACGTTAAATGAGGGCCAGGGAAGAATGGCTGCGGGTGCAATGTAGAGGCGCAGCAGCTAGCGGAAGTTGCTAGCATACTATCCTTTTCCAAATGGTGGATTTTGCAGAATACACAATATGGAAAAAAAAAGAACTGGGCATTATCTGTGTGCTGTAGTTGAGGCTTTTTTCTCATTTGTGGGACTTGCTTCAGTGTGCACTATGAATATCATGCTGGTGCAATTGGTGGATTTTGTTGTTGTTGAACCCCTCCCCCCCTTCCCACCTCCCTTTTCCCCCCAGTGATTGAAACCAATCCCCCCTTTCCACCACCACCCCTTCCAGCACATCATGCTAAAAAGAATGACTGCCACAGACTGATGACTTTCAATATGCTCGTGTCTAGCTTGCTAGCCGTGTGTGGGGGCAGGGTGGGGGTCAACAGTAATTCATAACTGCTTTAAGATTGTGTGCAGCCCAGCAGCTGTCAGTGGGGCTGTGCTTGTTCTGCAGCTCCAGCCAGTCTTTTTTGGTTTATGCATGTTAAATGGGCCTGGATTTCTCCATCGCCGTGCTTCCCCAGCCCAGCTTCAATCAGGGCTTCTGAATACATCAGGGGTATTTTCATTATGCCCAGTTATTTACTACATCACAACAAATTACCTAGGCATGCCGGCCGGCCTTTTTCTGAATGCAGCACGGCCAAGAGGGCCCTGGTCTTTTTGTAAACACTGCTGGATAAATCTGGCAATTGAGCATATCAATCTCCCTCTGGTGCAGATGCCAATCAGGAATAAAGAGGCTGTGCTACCAGTCACCAGTTTCCTTTGTTTGCTTTTTTTTTACATTTTTGTTTGACCAGATCACTGCCTAGTCTCTCCATTTCTCTCTTTGTTTGATCTTTTTTTTGTATTTCTGCCTGTCTCTATCAGATCAGTTCAGTTTAATAAGCTTTAATAACTTGTCCATATTTACAAACAATATCAGCAAGCATCATTTAAACTAGCACAATAAACTTTAGAAATTAATGTCTTGATTACAAAAATACAACACACCCATTTCTTTGTCTCTGTCTATCTATCTGCCCCCCATTTTCTTTCTTTGTTTTCATTACTGGCTACATTGCATATTAATATTGAAAACATCACCTATTGCTCCGGTGACAGATTTAGCATCTTAGCATTTATTCAATCAGATTCATGAGGAATCGATCTGGAATGGTGTTTTATTAACAGGCGTTCCTCATCAAGAGTTCATTAGTGGAATTTCTTGCCTCCTCAGTGTGTTTGGGATCATCAGTTGTGATGGTCAGTTTGATTTCCACACTCCACATTATGGAAGGAACCTCTTACCTAAGTAAAAAGAAACAACAGTTCATCATTACCTTATTACAAAACATATTTTGGTTTGTTAAACCCTTTTTTTGTTTATTGCATACTTCCATGTGTTCCATCATTATCGTGTTTGTTTGGAATAAGTATGTTTGTTTTCTGTATTAATCTACAAGAAAATAATATATAGAAAATATATAAACAAAGAAAAAACATTTAATGAGAAGGTGTGCCCAAACATTTGACTGATAGTGTGTCTTGCTTTGTCTATACTTATTGGTCTGTCTCTCTCTCTCTCTCTCTCTCTCTCTTTCTTTTTCTCAGTTACTCTCGTTGTTCACCTCTCTCCATCTCTTTCTTTCTCTCAGTCATAGTCCTCCTTTCTTCCTACTTCTTTTGACTCTCCTTTTCAGGGGTGCTCAGACTATTTAAAGATGAAACACGTCTGAGTTTGGATGGGGAAACAAAAATCTAACAAGTGGAAGGTTGAAAACTATGTTCCTTCTCTGTTTATGGAGCTCAGATCTCACACAGATGGAGTTATATGCTTCTCTCTAAAGTTCCTGTGCTAATTCACATTTCTATTCTTGTTGAGCAAATACATGAATGAAATAAGGCCGTTTAAGAGTTTCCCCTCCATTTTAAGGTGTCTATAGGGGCCAGTCTGGCTGTACTTGTGTGCTGTCCTCTTTAAAGGCTCTCCCTCTCTTCCCTATCACCCTGTAATGGTGGTATCAGTCACTGACCTGTCATCCTCCCAGAGATGACTACCCATCTACCGCCTCATCTCATCCCAGCCTAATCCCCAGCCTCAGCCACACTCATGAATTAAATATCTATAATTACATTTATGGGGACCTCCACTGAAATAAAGTCTATTTTTTAAACTGGTTATTCTTTTCACATTTGTCTGTAGAGTGAGAATCTAGTCTTTAATGAATTAAGATGATTTGATTAAAATGAGATGCACCAGTCTCTAATGCCGCACAAATTAGTTTTATGTTACAACAGCAACAATTTACTTCTGCACTGGTCCAATTTAATTTTGTACCAACTCTGAGTTATATGAAACGAAGGCTGGAACTAATATTCACCAGATCTGAAAACAGCTTGGCCATTCAGATAACTGACGTTTTTATGACATCCACACTGCTGTGGAGAAAGAAACATTTGTTTATCAGTCTAACTTGTCATTTGGAGCACACAGTTCCATCTCTGCACACCAGAATCTTTAGAGATCAGCGATAGTCCATTCCACTCTGATCTGAGGCGACAGTCAGTTTTAACACCAGGTGCGGTTTCTGACTGCTATAGATTTTGAAGCATGCTCTCAAGTCATGGTAGTTCAAGTTCAAGTTTATTTAAATGGCACATTATCATAGACAGGAGGTCATTCAAATTTGCTCAACTGAAACAGACAATTAGACTAAATGAAACAGAATACAATAGAATAAGGCCATGTGTGAGATAAAAGTAATAAATAGAATGCAAAAAATAATATTTAAACATCAACAGAAGTGCAAATGTTTATGGCAAAAGAGAACTGTGCAGTTTTAGCAGCTTTTTAAAACTGGCAACAGTTTGTGTAGATGTGATACTAATGGGCAGGAGTGTTGTTTTTGGCAGCCTGTTTTAATTTTAGTCTTAATATAGTCTTTGCTTCAAGCTGTGATTGTAGTTTTATTAGTCTTAGTCACGTCCATCTTCTTTTTAGTCTGGTCAAGTTTTAGTTGACTAAAAGTCTGAGCATTTTAATTTTATTTTAGTCAGAATGATCCATGTCTATTTTTGTTTAGTTTTAGTCAATGAAAACGGATGACAATTTAGTTAAGTTTTAGTCAATGAAAGTTGTATTTGAGTCTTTTTTTATTCATGCAATTCTATTTAACCCAGTCAAAATAGTGTAAAAACCTAGTAGAATAGACAAATTCTTAAATTTCAGTCAAGCCTATTTCACAATTCTGATTATATTACTGCTACCTTCATTCCAGACATGGAAGACACTCTGATTTGAATTTACGAGACTTATTTTGCCAGCTATGTTAGAAATTAGACACACACACACACACAAATTAAAAATAAAATAAATGAATAACATGTGTCTTTTGCCATAAAACCCACTTTAGTGTGTGGGCCTGAACACACCCGAGATTTTTTTTTTATATATTTCTGAACTAATATAGTCTACACAACCAAATTAGAACAATTTAGGATCAGCCTTTTGGCATGGATATGGGAAAGGCAGCTTTTCAAAATGCTGTGTGTGTGAGACTTTGTGTGTGTGTGACTTTATGTGTGTGTATCAATTCTCTCTCCCTTGCACAATAATGGCTCTGTGTCCAAAAGGTGGTGTACATTCTAGATACATTTAATTCACATAAGAGCTTAGATCGGGCCCAAAAAATGAAACACGACCAAACCTGAGCCCGTACACCTTGTGTCTGAACCAGACGCATTCATGTAATTTTCGGCCTGAGCCCGATATAAATCCAATAAAAAATAAGAGGGCCATTATAACACACGTTCTCAACTGTGGGTGCGTTCAGTAACCTGACACTCCGAGTTCCGAGACACTCAAATGCTGGATCACGGGCTCGGGCCAGGTTCAGGTTCAGGTTCGGGCAGAGAATCTATATTATAATTCACAGTGCCTCTCAATGGACAAAAGTATTGGGACTAAATGCCAGTTCGCAATGTTTAGTTTGTTCTCACCACTAGATGATCAGCTCCTTCAGATCTAAGAGACCTAGGAATATATCATTCAAACATATCAGAGATAACTGCAATTTCTTTCAACTGAATCAAATAATGCTTAATCCTATGTGGGAGGATTTGAAAACATTTTAAATTTGAAAGCTACTTTTAAAAAAGCAAAACCTTTTAGATTAATTTTGTATAAAGAATAACTCTGATCTAGTTATTGTTGTGAATTGAAAAAATGTAAAATAAATTATTTCTGGCCTCAAGCACATCTGGATTTTACCATTTATCAATAATGTTCAGTCTGTTCGGCTTTACAATTAGGCAGTTCCACTGCTGACTGGGTGCAAATTATACATAAATATATGTATAAATCAGGACATGATGTATATATATGTATATA
>JBBKCR010000001.1:8802413-8819668 GCA_037577295.1 Ladigesia roloffi
ATTTTGGGCAACATTATTATTAAGATAATATTACTAGCCCCTAACAGGGCCCCATGTCAGTGCTGGGCCCCTAGAATTGTTCTAACCTTCCCTCCCCTGACGGCACCCCAGGCTATAGCTTTCTATATCTGTCACGCCGATGACATCACAGCGCTCGGTTGGCAGACTAGAGCTGTCACAATGACATCACAACGCCTCATTGGCAGGCTTCAGCTGTCACAATGACATCGCAATGCTTGGTTAGCAGGCTTTAGCTGTCCCAGTGATGGCACAACGATTCATTAGCAGGACATAGTGGTCAAGATGACATCACAGCAGGCCATTAATAGGCTATAATTGTCCTGATAACATCACAATGCTCCGATAGTAGGCTATAGCCGTCACAGTGACGTCACAGTGCTCCGATAGCAAGCCATAGCTGTCATATTTAACCATATGCAAATATGTTTCTCATTTTCAACACAAGCCATATATGGAAAGTACAATGCAAAAAAGTCACTTTTAAACACTACACAATTACTCACAAATTTATCTTATAGTTGGTCGGTGTTAGAGCAAATGAGGGAATACAGATCAGGTTTCCGCCCAGGTGAACTGCTAAACTGAATCCTAGGCATGACTGTGTGTGTGAGAGTGTGTCCGTCTGGCTCTCTGCACTATGATGGATTGCCCGGCGACTGCTGTGCACCCCTAAAAACCTATGGATTAGCATCTCAGAAAATGGATGGATGAATGAATGAATGGATGAATGGATGAATGACTGTATTCCATATTTTTATCTGCATCATTTGTTAGCCCCCAATGTCCATGATCCAAATGCACCAGTATGGTAAGGGATGACTGTAGATACAAGGTACATGCATACATAGATACATACAAACATAAATGAGTTTCCTCATGACTCACTTAAAGGCATTTGGTGCACAAAGCGAAAGTGACAGTCCATCATCTGAGTCTGGATCAGTTCAGCAGGAGGCTCCTCAGTTATCCAATGAAAACGATCGGTCTGTAAAGTGTCCCTCATTAGTGCTGGGTGATTGGTGGTGGGACCCTGAGAAAGTGGAACCATCTTCAGGTCACTTGAAATGTGGTACAAAATGTCACTGTTTGGTGGACAACATTTGTGTGTAACTCACAATAAATATTTCTCCAGTTGAGATGTCTTTATCAACCACAAACCATGCATCTCTCTGCCCTCCTATCCTGGCTCGCTGTCCTAAGGTAAACGTGAACCATCCTAGAGGCAAAGGCACAATAAATACTTTGGCCCTACAGCATCAATAATAACAATGCGATATATGAAATATAGTTTAATACAATATAAATGATGAATAAAACACAAACAGTATTTAGTGGAATAAGTATGACAACACAATACAAACAATAATATACCTTTATGCTCCCCCATTATCTTCCCATCTTCAATAGAGACAAAATGTCCAGGTCTGGGTTCTAAATACTGTCGTACAGAGAGTTTAGCATACAAGCACACGCCACTTCATATACTGCATGTATTACAGCAGAGTACAACTGAACAAGTAAAGGTGTATGAAGCCCATACCTCAAGAATAAAATCCTCAAAGTGTCGCTCACCAATGAAGCAGATTCCCATGCTCTGCAAGGGAAATAATCATATGTTAATCCCTTTGGAATATGCCACGATATTATGGATATGCACAATTACACAATTTATCACTGCATCAGTTGAATTCTGTAAGACCACTGGCAACTAAAGTCACCACAGTGTACTCCATTTCTTCTACTCACATTCCTATTAGGCACGACAAACCTTTTTAATATTCAGACATAAAATAACACTCATTTTTAAAAGGGTTTTTATAGATTTGGGAAAAATTAATGCTGACCCTGTTTGAATGAAGCACTACTAGTATATCAAGGAGTATAAAATCACAGATAAAAACACCAAATGTTTACATTCAGTAATTATTAAAAACCTGAGATTTATTTAATGCTGTTTAACCGTAGTGTTGCTTGGCAACCGTAGCCTACTTAACACTGTGCCTACAAAGCACACCTTGCCATAGTAAAACTGCTCTAAAATGCCTTAAGTGCTGTCATGCTTTATTAAAGAAGAGATCCTGTATTACCTCTTTCTTCTTTAGGACATGATGGAAACCAGCCTCAGTAGCAATCTTCTTTACAAAACCTTTAGTGAGTCCTGCTAATGGGAAGATGGTCCGCCGCAAGGCATCCTGAGAGATTTGACTAAGAAAGAAGGTTTGGTCTTTTAGGAGATCAGCACCTTGGTACAGTCTCACCGCTGCAAATCAAAAGATCAGAATGCAGCATGATCAGCCATATTACAAATATACACACTAATTATAACTGTAAACAAATTTTAACAATACAGTAGAATACAGCAGAATGTAATTAATATCTCAACTTGAAAATATCTGAAATATGGTTTAAGATTGGTCAAATTAATTTGAATTTTGATATGTACAATCGGAAACTAAATCATTCATACCCCAAATTTGGACTTAGTTAGTTTTATTCAAAAAGCAAGTTTCTTCTTGTTTAGAAATGACACAGATGTGTCCCAGAAGATAATAAGATGATGCACAAGAGGAATCATTGTGGAAAAAACATTTCTCAGCTTTCATACCTGTTGCCAACTGTCACAGTCTATGGGAAAATACCAGTGGACACAAGCAAAGAGCTCATCAATAATTATAAGAAGCATTTGATTGCTGTAATAGCAAATTAAAAGGCTTTTCTATTGATTATTGAGAAGCGTATGTATAATATTGGACATGCCACTATATGTTCAAATGTAAATAAAAGCTGGGAAATATTTTTCTCCAAAATCATTCCTCTTGTACCTCGTCTTATTTTCTTCTGTCATTTCCAATTAAGAAAAAACTTGCTTGTAACTAAGACAAAACTTCTATTTAAAAATTTGGCAGGGGAAAGAATAATAACTGTAAATATACAGCACACATGAATCATTCCGTAAATTAGAAAGACCTAATATAAAGTTTTAGAAAGACTAATATACAGTAATTTACTGTAGACCAGTTGTTTTTTGACATCCACCTGTTTCATGTCACTACCATCAGGGGTCACTATTGTGACGAAATAATATCTGCTCAGCAGCGGTGGTCTGCTTGATTAATAGGTGGAGTAGAAAGGGTTTGGTAAATAGGTTAACAGCAGGGCTGCACAACATGCTTTTTAAATCCAGAACAGTGATGATAGGGGCTTCACAATCACAATACGTAGTAGTATAATTGCTGTACTTATATTCTGTCCATATCATGCAATCCTAGTTAACCGATATAGGCTACATACAATAACTGCAATCCTACAAAATGCACTCATGGTGGTAAGTGTTTCTGGTACAATGGCCGATTCAAGGAAGGCATGTCTGATTAACAAGCACCTCATTAACCCCAAAAATGTATTTAATGTGTGAACAATTTGGCACCACAATTAAAGGTGTACTCTCTGGATTTCCGTTAGCACCAGCACTTCACTGTAACTCTGTTTACTGCCAATACAGGCACATGACCCGTCACTTTCCAGTGCAACTTCATATGCAATAATAATGTACATATGTATGGTGAAGTTTTCATTCTGGATTCACATCCCACTCACATAGTTTACATATAGTTTATTTTTAATACTGTTCAGTCATTCCCTGCTCTTTGTTCAAATGCTGCCATCTGACTCCTGTGCAATAGTCATACTTATCGTTCATACTCATCATTTCAGAAGGTTTACATAGTTTCTACACTAGTTTGTCTATTGTCTACTGTCTGTTGTAACCTGCACTCTGTTGAATGTTGTCCATTTCTACGCATCACCACATGGTCCACGGTGAAACATTTTCTCATCTCACTATGTACATGTACACAGCTGCTGGTGACAAAGTAACCCTGAACCTTGAACATTAAATCATTAAAAATAATGTAATTTAAATCAATAAGGTTTTTATACCATGCTAAGAGATGTGATAGGAAGAGCACAGAATTCAAACTCACGATTTCTGATCTCTAAGCGATCTCTGAAAAGAGGCCGTGGTGTTGGTGTGTGTTTCTGCTGAAAAACCTCCTCATCTTCCAGAGACGTCCTTGCATAGTGACCAGTTGCCATGGCATCAGCGCCTACACATTATGTAGAGTAGATTTTTAGAACATGAATGCATTATTGTTTTGCATCTTGTAGTCTAATAGTCTTGTAAACATAAAATAATAAAAAATAACTTTAAGTCTTCTTATTTGATTTTCCAGGATTATGGAAGTTATTTTTCATTGTTGTGCAAACAAACCAACCAAGATACACATAAACATTTTTATTAACTTTCTCCAAAAGATTTAATCAAAAAGATTTTTAATTTTTTTTTAATACAAACAAATCAATCATATGAAACCAAATCACACCCACTGAAATTTCTGAACAGCTGGATCGGGGGCATAAAGTTTGGAATAAAAGTAGACATTTTTAAGACAACTGGATTAAAGCATTAACACTTACCTAAAGTGCTGACTGCATACTGAAAGAAGTGTTTAAATTTGATATGCTTGTTGCAGATTACATCTGGATTTGGAGTTCTTCCCTTCTGGTATTCCCCAAGAAGATTACTAATAAAAAAAGCAGAAAACTAGCATCTTAGAAAGTAAGATATTACCACTCAGTAGCATCTACTGGACTGTCAAGTAGAGACCAGGAAAGAATTATACCTAAACACTTCGTGCCAGTACTCTTTGACATAAGAAACCTGGTGGAATGGCATATCCAACAACTGACACACTTTATATGCATCCTCGCAGTCTCTTTCAGATGTACACATTCCTTTTTCATCCAGCGAATCCCAGTTCTTCATGAAAACCCCAGTGACGTGATAACCTAAAGAAAAGAAACACACACTTATTATTGAAAAAAGTCGATTCATTTGAAATCATTGAAGTCCTCTTTACTCACTGTCTTACATGTGGATTACAACAAAATGTGGTCAATGTGCCCAATTAACACAATACAAAATGTTAGGCTATCACAATTATTTTCTGAAATTCAGATATTTAAGCAATCAGTGCTGTAGAAATGATTGCATTTTTCTTCGTATTGCTTTTTAACTCTTACTCGTAACTCATACTTTTTGATTGAATGTGTGCCTATCAAAACAGAAAATATAAGTAGATGAGATGTATGTTTGCAAAACACTTCCTCAAAACACAGGAATAAAATGCCCCACTAAATCAAATCTGTATATCAGACTCCAAACAAGACAGAAAAGAATTACGTGATTTGAGGTGGCCTGTTATGAATTCAGCATTAATTTGGTTTTAGGATTACTTTAAAGAGCCATTAAGGAGGTCAATATTATTTTATAGGTCACTCCATAGGGGAAATAAGAAAAAATATCCCCTAAGGAAAACTGGAACTTTGTTTAAAATTCTCATCTTTCACATATTTATTCCAATCCATTTTCTGGGGGATTTACAGATACATGCTTTCTGCTACATTTTGCACAAAAATGATTTTCTGCTTAACTTTGTACAAAAATAACAACGACGCATAGTGTTTCCTTGATTTAAAATAATTATGTTTTAAACAGGCGACAGGGCACAAGATAATCACTGAAGAATAAACTAAGAACATTTACTAAGTAACTCATCATTGAAAGTATTTTTACTGTTATATTGATTTCAAGCTCTGAAGCTTTATGAATGCCCATCTGAAATACACAATACGCATAAAAGGTTTGGGAAGCCGGACCATTACACCAAGGACTTCAATGACACTGCATTCAAATACATGGACTAATATGGATTTGGTCCCCTAGGTGTAACAGCTTCCACTCTTCACCTCTTTCTACAATACTTTTTAAGTGTTTCTGTGGGAATGAGTGTTCATTCATGCTGTAGACCATCAGAAGTCAGAAACTGATGCTGGACGAGAAGGCTGGCTCACTATTTCCCCTCCAGTTCACCCCAAAGGTGTTAGATGGGGTTGAGGTCAGGATTCTGTGTGGGCCAGTCTAGTTCTTCCACACTGAACTCATCCAATCATGCCTTTAATGACTTTGTTTGTGCACTTGGGCGCAGTCGTGATGGAATAGAAAAGGTTATTCCCCAAATTATGTTCATAAATTTAGAAGCACAGCGTTGTCCAAAATGTCTTGGCATTTTGAAGAATTAAGACAGATCTTCACTGGAAGTAAGGGGCCCAGACCAAACCATGAAATAGCGGGTGTCCCAATACTTTTGTTCACATAGTGTATTCTGACCTGAAAGCTGGAAATACTGGATATATCTCTTACCTCTTCTCTTGAGTAAAAGAGCAGCGACAGAACTGTCCACCCCACCAGACAGGGCACACACGATATGTCTCACCACACCCATGATTTTCACTTTGAGTTTCTGGAAATTTAACTCTTAACATTGCCACGGCTGTCATGCTCGCCTGTAGGGTATCTCCATGTTTGCGTCCCGGGCCGAAATACTGTCCTACAGGAAACACATTTACAACAGTTCCGTCTTTCACTACTCCCTGCAGTACCGAGAAGAGTAAGCGGCTTTTGTTCAGGTCAAAGTCTAACATATCTATATTTCATATTTTGATCTACATTACACTCTGATTTGTTATGAAATGTTATTTTTTTGTCATTATTTTTCTCTAGACTTGAGTGAAGTGATCCATACAGATGTGTGCGTTTCATTCATTAAGTGTGAGAACTACGAATGTATTTCTATATGCCGATCTGTTGTTTAACAGCTAACATGAATAAAGTAGTTATTTAACGAAGCAGTTAAGTCTGCGCTTTGACTTTAATGCAAATGCAAAAGACCCATGAACAGGTGTCTCTGATTTGTCAGGATGTTGTATTTACTCTAACTGTGTGGGATCTGTGAAACTGAATACTGTAATGTCCAGCGTGCTAAAGCCATTTCCATAGAAAACTGCACTCTGGTTAACAGGGTACATTTTGGACGTAACCTTGGGTGAATAATTTAAACAGCAGAAGTGCACAAGTGATCTCTACTTTGACTTCTCTTCACCTCTCAGCAGAATGGAGGAGCTGACAGTAGACAGCATCACTTTTCAGGTGCTTAAAGAGGCTCGGGAGAAAGTCATGTCGAGCCCCTTAGGAGTGATTCAAACCCCAATGATTCCCTGGTGTCAGACTACGTTGCCATGCCATGTGCCCTGCAACATTCATCTGAAGCTGGAGAACATGCAGAGGACTGGTTTGTTATATGCTTTTCTATTCTAAAGTTCCATTCCCAAGTGCTACTCTGTACTAAATTTCCATTCCAAATTTATATTCTGTTTTGAAGTCCCATTTCCAAGTGCTAGTCTGTACTACATTTTCATTCCCAAATGCTTTTCATTTTAAAAATTACATTCCCATATTCTATTCTGCTCTAAATTTCCATTCCCAAGTTCTGTTCTGTTTTATTGTAAAGTTGTTTTTTTTTTTACAAAAATCTTTTCTGTTCCAAATTCCATTCCTAAGATCTATTTGGAGCTTAAGTTCATTTTCCACGTGCTTTTCTGTTTTAAAGCGCCATTCCATAGTTAAATTATATTCCAGAACTCCTCAAGTTCCTCAACGCAGACTGAATTTGGGCCATGTACAATGTAATGGTGCTTTTCTATTAATTATTTATTTATTTTTATCAACAGGTTCATTTAAAATCAGGGGCGTTGCAAATCAGTTTGCTCACAATTCAAAAGGCACTTTTGTCACAATGTCGGCTGGAAATTATGGGAAGTCGTTTGCTTACGCCTCTAAACACTATGGAACAACCGGCAAAGTAGTGATGCCTGAAACAGCCCCCATCTCCAGATCTCTACTTATACAGGTGTGACCCGGTCAGTGCTCCCAGAATCAGTGTATTATGTAATACTTTCAATGCCATTCACTCAAAACTCATATGAATTTGTAATGTATCAACAGAGTTTTGGTATTGAGGTGGAACGAGTGCCAACACCACGCCTGTTGGACGTAGTCAGTCGATGTGTTCAAGAGGAGAACATGACTTTCATGCATTCCTACAATGATCCACAGCTCATAACAGGACATGCTAGGTATCATCAGAACAAATCCTCACCAGGATTCACAAAATCAAACTCAGGAGTCAGATATTCCTGAATAAACTTGACAGATGACATTGAATCAGATTTGTAAAAAACATAAAACTAATGTTAAAAATTTGGAATCTCTTTTTTATGTTAATGATATTTATTACTTATAGGAACAGCTTATGCTTTTAAAACAAGTTGGAGTATTAGCAGTTAGTAGAAACCAAAGGGGTGCAACAAAATAAAATACATGTGGAAATGACTTTTCTGCTCCACCCAACCAGACAGATATTTAGGTTTTTTAACTCATGTCCATCTAAATTTATTTTCTTTTTCATCACTTTTAATGTGGGTTTAGCACTTGATACAATCATGTGTCAAATTAAAATTAAAAGCAATTTTTTATTGATCATCTCAGTTTCTTTTGTGATATACCAATATTCACATCAATGGAGCATGTTCTCAGATCCCAATGGGAAACCCAGTTCTGTGAGCCATTCTTGATTCTGTATTCTCAAAATCAGGGTTTTGTTCTTTCAGTTCCTGTGTTCCTGATATTGTTCATTCCAATCCTGAAGAATTTACAGATAGATTTTGTTTCATATTGTCCATATTTTGTACAAAAATGATTTATGATAGCAATGCACGGTGTTTTCTTGAGTAAACTTATCAATATTAGTAATCTGTAAAATATTTTCTGTGGAGTGCATCTTCAAAATAATCTCAAACGTTATCCAAAACGTTTGGTTTTAAAAAGTGTTTAAGTAAGTAACATTAATTTTTAAATTATTTTTAAACATTAATAAATAAGTCTTATTAAATAAGTTTTAATAAACATTAATTTCCAGTAAAACAAATAACTGTAACATTCTAAAGGTGAATCCTTATTCACTAGGCCTTAAGTGATGCATATAAATGTCATAGTATGTGTGGTTATATAAGATAGTTAAGTATTTACAAAGATTTTTATCTATTTATGTGCTGCTTTAGTCAACCATAGAAGTGGCAGAAATATTTTTTACAGTTATTTCAAGTCTGTCTGTATGATGCTGTAGTATTGGTTTCGAGATCTTGGAGGTGGTTCCTAATCCAGATGTGGTGGTGGTCTGCTGCGGCGGGGGGGGTTTGCTGGCTGGAGTGGCAGCTGTATTAAAACTATCTGGATGTGAAGGGACAAGAATCTATGGAGTGGAGCCAGAAGGAGGTGAGTATCCAAACAAATATATTCAAGTCAAAGGTTAATCAAATGCAATAAAGAACAAATTGGACTGATTAAAATTTGATTAGATTGGATTGAAAGTATATATTAGTTTACTAGTCTTATTTGCTCTTCATTTCATTAATAGTTGCTCATTTGTTACCTGATGCTAAACCTCTATTTCTTCTCATTTAACAGCATGCACCATGTACAAAAGCTTCATTGAGAAGAAGCCTGTTGGCATGGACAGCAAGAGTATTGCATCTGGTCTTGCACCACCTTTTGCAGGTGAAAATTTCCACATTTTTACACAGCCTTGAATGAATTATGAAGTTGTGTAAACTGCTATAAATGAAATGACTGGTTGATTTACAGTGATGCTTCAGTCAACAGTCAGGTGTACTAAGTTTTGCCTGAACTTTCAGTGACAGACTTGCCATCTACCCACGCTATATGACCCACCCTATATGACATTATGTTATTTGTAAAAATGGGAAGAGGCATAGTCATAGATTAAGGCTTCAAAATTACCACTGCTACTTTTTTCATTATAATACATTACATTCATTTAGCAGACGCTTTTATCCAAAGGAACTTACAAAATGAGGAAAGTTTCAGAACAGTGTGTGAGCCAGAGGAGAGTGCTAAAATCTTTATGTAGGAGTAGCGGAAGAAGATATTAGGAGGAGAGATCCTGTCTGAACATCTGACTCTTCAGGAGGTTTCTCAAATGTAATAAAGAATAGTGGGAGGATGTGATGGTTGTTTAGTATAGAGCACGAGTGTTGAACTCCAGTCCTGGAGGCCTGTGGTCCAGATATCTCTGCTTAGAAACACCTGGTTTAACTCACCAGTTAATTGTCAAGTTTAGTGAATGTTTGAGGAGGAGAACCATCAAACTGTGCTAGACACTGGGCCTCCATTACTGGAGTTTCACAACGTTTTTGTAGAGAATAACATTGAGGTTGTCTAAAGTTACTTGGGCACCGCACTACATCAGTGAGAGTCCTTGGGCAAGACTCCTAACGCTAAATTTGCCTATAAAAATTGTACGCTTAAGAAAAAAAAAAGATTATGTAAAACTAAAGCAAACCTCAGCCAAAAACATTACCTAGGTGACTGCATTTGGGGGAGGTTTAGATCAAATTCCTTTCATCAGTGTTGAAAAAGCATTAGCTGTTTTGTTGTTTTCAGTACTTTGTTAAATTGCTCTGTTTTCTGTATGTCGTCTCTCAGGTGCTCTGCCATATGCGATGTGTCAGAAGTACGTGGAGAAGATAGTGTTGGTGACTGAGGAGGAAATCAAGTGTGCTGTGTCCACTCTTTACAGAGCTGGTCTGGTTGTAGAAGCTTCAGGATCCGCAGCTTTTGCTGCCGTTGTTAACGACAAAATACCGGACATCACTGACAGAAATGTCGTGGTCATCCTGAGTGGAGGGAACATTGGAAAAGATGAGCTTACCAACTTCCCCGACTGAGTAACACAGTAGTTGTGCTTTAGATTATTGACATGCATCAGTCCATCAATCTGAAGGTGATGATTCACCTGAATCAATTCAGGAGTGTTAAGAATTAAAGTTATCATGATACACATTGAGGCATTTTTAGATTAAGAGACACATTTGTCTAACCACTTTAAATGATACCAATTGAATTGAATTATTTCCAAAATAACCATACTCATATCAAGTCAGCTGTATACAATTTAATGTCCTCAGTTTTGCCGTAACTTTCAGTGTAGATAAACTTGGCTTCTGCTTTTCCCACCTTATATGACATTCTGTTATTTGTAAAAATAGGAAATTGCTAAGTCAAGATACTGCTCTAAGATGCTACTCTTTTCAGCTATGTGGCATGGTGACACGTCCATTACATTACACAACAAAATATTCATTTATCATTATTTTTCTCACATCAATTCAAGATAAGTTTTACAGTCGTATGTGATGGCATTACATGTAATTTTTGTGAAGAGAACTTACAAAGTATGACCCATAAAAATATATGGCCAATAGATGCAAATCATTGTTTTGAATTAATTTTTAAATCGTTGTTATGAATGATTTTTCTGACATAGGCATTAAAAATAAAAACAAATGGTTAGTGATACAGCTTGGTGTTTGTCTATTAGCAGTCTCAGGAATCAGTGTTTCCTTGTATGTTGTATGTTCTCGCACTCGGTTCCAGGAACCATTTCACTTCAATACAAAGCATGCAAATCAATACCATGGCCTCTCATTTCTGGAGAAGCAGTATTGCAGTAAAATACTCAAATGAAGGTGTTTTCTCAGGATAAAAATATTTTTGATTGAGAATGTTTTTTTATGAGTATAAGACATAAGATTCAAGGTTTGTATATGGTTAGGGTTAGGACATTGTAACATGTAAACTGTTTTAGGGTTTGGGCTTATTAATGCATCACATATATATATATATATATATTTATGTATTTGTATGTATTTATAAATTAACTGAATCTGACCATTTTTTGATGTTAGGAAAATCATAATGCTGAAAATCAGCATCGACGAAAAATCATCCAGCGTTAGCACAGGGCCTGAGCAAATTAAAGGTAAAGTATAGCGCTGTACCAGCTGCAAGGTCCTGTCAGAGTAATCCCTCTCTGTTTTATGTGGATCCAAATATACAGTTCTTTTTTTTTTTTACTCCGGCACAGTCCCGGCCCACTGCAGAGCACAACTCGCTGGCAGGCCTGAAAAACTGCGCTGCTGGAAAGCAACAAAGTCTTTCAGAAAAGTCAAAGGGAAAAAAAAGAGAAAAAAGAGGAGACAGGGTGAGAGTGAGAGAGCAAGAGAGAGTGAGAGAGAAAGAGAAAGAGAGAGAGAGAGAGTGAGAGAGAGAGAGAGAGAAAAGGGGAGGGAGGCCGGAGGAGCAGGAGAGAGTGAAACAGAGAGAGTGAGGGATGCCACATGGGGATTGTGAGGGAGATTTCTGTGGGGTGATTACTGTATTTGTTTGATCCTGGCTCCATGCAGAAGGTAATTCCTCCATTCCCTTCATTACAGGTGCCACTTTGGGTTACTTTCTGCTTCGACTGCATCAGCAAAACCCCCTTTTTTCTTTCACAGCTGTTTAATTTATTCATCGCTGCTGTCTCGTGGAGCTCTGGAATAAGTCTCTTTGTTCCTGGAGGATTAGGGGATCGGTGATGCACAACCGAGTCTGCCGTAACTCAAACCCTGGCAGGCCCTGGAAAAAAAACTCTCCAAATCAACAGGATCGGGGTGTGTGTGGGGGGGGTTTGCTGTGCAAAAAAATTCAATGCCATTAGCATTCCAATGGTGTCATTAACGCTAAGGCCCCAATTTGCGCTGCTTTTAACGTGAAATCGGAGCCAGGAGCCAAAATAGCAGTGTCCATGACACTATCCAAGAAGAGTGTGTCTCATGCCCTGTTCTTTAGATGCATCTGCCCTCTCTGGATGGCAGAAGCAAGCCTCGGACGAAGCACTCAATTTACGGGGTGGCAGGAATGACTTTGCTCAATGTTATTCCCCTCTTGATGAGGTAACATAAGATGACAGATGAACTACCCTTGGCTAGTATTGAGCATTAAGCTCTGAAACAGTACAGACTTCAGCAAAGTATAGCAGTAAATGAACTTTTGAATAGGTGTATAGATATATATGCAGCGCATTTAGTTCAGTTTAGTTTGTGTGTAGTGTTTATACAATAGTTCCAAAGCAAATTTCCAAAGATATAGACAAAATAATGTAATGTAATTTGTTCAGTATTAATAAGAGCAATTATTTACCATGTTAACCTCTAGTGTACATGAGAAAATGTTCCTATTGTACTGTACGTGTATCCATAAAGGGACTGTTACATTGGATACAGAAGCTAATTCCACCTTAAGCCAGTGTCTTTCCTGGTTGCCAGTTTTTTTTTCCCTCTTTCTTTATTCTAGAGTTAATTAAAGTCTCATGTAATGAGAGATTGACTTTATGGCAACACTTAAGGCTCCCTTTGAACTGTTTTCCCCTTCTCTGGATCCCTGTTATCCTCCTCTACTGATCTGTTGATGAGTCTGAACACAATTAGCCCACCATTTTGACGTCTTAATTGCTGCCGTTTGATCCTGAACCTCAAGTTACTGCACATGCCTTTAATCTTTAGAGATTATTGCGCTTAGAGCGTCTTCTGCTAAAAGTTACTAACAGGTTTGGAATTAGTGGATCTTAAGCAGCTAACATTACTTTGTCTTATCGTGCTTTTAAGCATTTGTTCTCTCGCGGAGAGCATTAGGCCGCTGCCTTCTGCAGGCTTGCTTTAGGCCTGCCAGTGTTTTGCCTTTGTTGTCATGGTGCTTAGCCATCACAGTTGTCTGGGCAACATATGTCATTTTTCATCGAGAGCATATAAATGTCTTGTGAGAAGCAGCCTATTTGAAAATCAAAGTGTCCTCTGCCAAGAGTTTGCACCCACTAGTGTTCACGGTGCCATGTTGCATTACGATCCCTGCACGTTTATACCATCAACCCTTTCACCCATACGACACTCACTCACACACCCGCGCACACACATAATACACCCAAACACACATAAAATGCAGTTTTACTGTCATCTTAGTGAATTTCCCTCTTGTTGTTTTATCTTAAAGCAAGTAAAATGATCTTAGATCGTAACACAGCCTTTATAGTCTCGTTGATTTGGGCCAATTTCTGTATATGCGTTACGATTCAGCCTTCGTACAGATCAATGTATTCTTTTAAATGTCGGGCATTTCTCTATTTTATTTTTCAACCTCAAGGTCCTTTTATGACGATTGTGTGGTTTTATGTACCAAAAAAGTCATAATTCATTTTTACATGACCACTCTCCAGCCACGCTTTTAAACAGGTTCTTTTTGTTAGCGTAAGTTGAAGTTAAATGGATTTTTGTTCTGATCGACTGCTCCGTATCATGCCTTCAGAAAAACAGTCCGGGCCAAAGCACGACTTCAGTGTGACTAGACGGGTCTAAAAGGATTCAGGCTGAGAGGGTGGATAAATGTTAACCTGTTGCTTTTTGGTGAGATCACAAAAAAGCCGTAAATTCAAAGTGAGATGTTTTCCACATATGGACGGTGTGACTGGGGATTGAACAATACATTTGGAAACTTTATAAGTGTTAACATACTAGATTAGACTATTTTATTGGAAAAAAAAAGCGAGGAAAATTCAGTTTTCCGTGATATAGGCCCTTTAAAGCACTGAACACATTTTCCTGTAAGCAGCCGGACTGTGCCTGTTTTCAGATTTACCCAAAGAGGCCCGAAGCATGGACGTCTGTTTGCTTCGCCCGCTGTCGGCAGCCTAATTCAACATGTAAATATTTCATACACCTCTGGAACCATGTCCAGCATCGGCCCTTTCAAAGAGCTGCTTGATTTAACATATTCTAATGCTTTTTCAGTCCTGCCCAGATTTACAATGTGAGCTGGAATTTAGGAGTAAATTGAAGTTTTTTTCATCTGAAATGCCACAGGGCTTGTTGCATGTAGCTTGTGATAGCTTGACTTATTGATTATGGAAGGCAGTATGCCCAATTTCAAAGAGAAGGGTAGCTCTCACCATGGAACTTCAGAGAATTAATTTGATTCGGTATGGCCCTTCATGAGAAACACATGTCTGTACACAGCTTCAGGTAATAAGATCTCTCTCTCTCTCTCTCTCTCTCTCTCTCTCTCTCTCTGTCTCTCTCTCTCTCTCCCTCTCTCTCTCTCTCCATTGCTGTAATGAAAGGGTACTGTACCATTCACACACACACTCACACACATACACACCCATACACTCTCAGAGTTGTAAAAATCAGCCCAAAAAAGAAAGTAGCCCACATCTCTCTCTCTCTTTTTCTCTCTCTCTGGTATGAAATCCCATCCAGAGAATGTCTCCAGGTCTTCTGCTGTCTTATCGGCTCCAGTTGTCAGTGTTTTCTTTGGAGTGGCCAGAAACGCGCTTATCCATTCACACGGTGCAGATGTAAATATGCCGGATCAGAATACAGTATAGTGTATCATAAGCCCATTAACGCTAATTTATCATCATGCCCGGGGTGCTGATGGACAACACATCTGTGCTGGGGACTTGTGGGAACGGGCCGGGGGACTGCTGCTCAGACAGGGACGATCCATAAAATAGTGAGGGTGGGTGTTGTGTCCTGTTTCAAACAGAACTAGACTTGGGTCAGTTTGCCTTAAGGTTTGCAAACTATTTGGTTTGTTAATGGTCCTCACAATATTAAACCTAGTCCTAAAACAGGTCCGTACATTTCAATATTGTAAATGTTTTTTTATTATAGGCCTAGTATTTAAATTTGTATTCATCGAGCTAATATACCTAGTAATGAGTAATGTAATGTTCCAGAGTAATGTTCTTTTAAGCTAAAAATATCTCCTTGTTTGTATCTTCTAATAGATACTATAATCATTTCTGTCTGTCTATCTGTCTATCCATCTATCTATTTTTGTTGTACTGTGTAAATATAACATCTTTAAGCAAATTTAAGCATTTTTACCTAATAGCAGTGTGGTCAAAGGGGAATTTTTCTACATAATCATTGAAATGTGTGAACTCTGAATTTTTTAAAAACTATTTAACTCACCAATCCTACAAGCAGGAGGCTGGGGTTCGAATCTCACAGGTGAGAGCAAATAACTGCTTTAACTTTTGTCACCTAAAGTGGCATTCTTGCAAGTGTAACCGGTAGTGTATTAGTAATTTGGTCATTTTGGTCATTTGGTCATTTCTGTCACATTTGCGATGAAAACATGTTTATTTGTACAGCCCTAGTGTTCTACAAGAATCTTTATCTTTTAATCAGTACTGCAAGCAAAAGGGTTTAAAACAAGGCTTTTATGTAATCTAACAAATGTTTCTTCATTTACCCCAGATGTAGTCGATCAGACATAACAAGTTTAGAGTCCAAATTTTGCTTCTTTAGTTCTAATGAAACAAAAATAAGTGTTCTTTAGTTAGCTTGAGGCTAACATTGCTAACACTTTTTTCGGTAATACATCACAGGAACATCTCTCCAGTTTTCAAACGATGTCCAACTCATTAAGATAGGGTGGCAGAGACTTGTTGATGTGGTTTAGGATGTAGTATGTCTTACTGTGAGCTACAAAAATATGCAAAACTTCACTTTGTAGGCCAATGCTGCAGACATGAGTTTTTACAAAATGCTCAGAAGTGAGAATTTGATCCAAGATCAGTTCTTATGATTGCTTTGTGAATTCCAGCCTTGGTGTCTGGAAATTTTGCCTGTAATGATGAATACTAGTTTGTTTTTAAAGCTCACAGTAAGTCATACTATACTCTAAACTGCACTGACTCTGTCTAACTAAGTCTGTGCAACCCAAAATAAGAGTTGGATGTGATTCGAGCAAGCTGAGAGGAAGTGTGTTTACATAAAAGAGTTGGGTGACTATTTAATCATTATGTTTGTTTGTACCATTACATCTTAGCGGTTATGCTAAACCAAAAAAATCGATCATGCCTTGACTGATCAGCTACATTTTGGGTAAATGGACAATCATGTAAACATGTCAGTCTGTTCCTTTAACCTTGTCAAATCAGGAATTCTTCAGTGTGTTTTTGCAATTACAATATGGTGCAAGTTAATCAAAACATGGTATTATTCATTTCATGTAGCCCTACTTAGCTTCGAAAGAGGCTCCTTTTGGCTCCTTCACTGGCTGTGGAGTTTCTCTCACACAAGAATAACTCGAAAGAACTGATGTTTACAGCTGGTTGTAATTTCTAAAGAAAATGCCCATGGGCTGAACTAACTCATAAATGTAAATCATTCACATCATGTTTATTTCTTTCGGAATAGCTTAAATACAGGACAGCAGGGGTGAGCTGGGTTGAAAAGTTTTTGTTTTAGTTGAAAAGAAGATCTGAATTTATAAGTAAAGCCTGAGAGGGTGAAATGCAGCTTGTGTGTGTGTGTGTGTGTGTGTGTGTGTGTGTGTGTGTGTGTGTGTGTGTGTGTGTGTGTGTGTGTGT
>JBBKCR010000001.1:8852986-8862986 GCA_037577295.1 Ladigesia roloffi
TTTCATTAAAACCTGTGCTTGTAATTCTGTGGCGTCCTTCCCCTTTCCTTTCATTTGGGTACACCATACCGTGACAACCTGACGTAGCATGAACCCTGCTCTGTCAAAAAATGGGCGGGGCCAAAGCTATTTCAGGGGGGCCCGTATAAATCATCCAACACCCCCACCTCCCCCAGTGCCGTCACCAGCCCTTGAGATGTGCACTCTTTACCCCACAGCTTGGATGCAGTTAAAATCTCTCTGCCTTTGTAAAGAGGAAGCTAATAGAGTTAGCGGTGGCCCCCGATGTGTGAGCACACATGACTGATGAGGACACTGTCATCTCAGCCATTCGGAAAGCCTTGTTATGGGAAGGCCTCATTATCGTGAGGAAATGTAATTTTTGTCCTCATTGAAAACTTTCATTATTGAGCACAGTTATCTAAATGTTTTTGTTGCTCTTGGTCTGCTGCCAGTAGGGATTGCATTACTTCTTTTGTCAAACCCGTGTCTCGTCAGTGTGGGGATTTTTACTTGTCTTCTTCTCAGGCTTCTTCTCTCTGCTTTTGCGTCTTCTGCTGGTTATTAGAGAGGGATAGAAAGAGAAAAGGGCAAAATATAAAATGATACACAAGTGTGACTGAAATCAACATGATGGACCTTGTATGCTAATCATCTGGCCCTAGAGCTAGCTGCTAGCCCCAGAACCCCATTTTCCTACCGGATCTGGAGAACGCCTTGTCCTTCTTCTGTAAACCCAGCTGCGTTCTTTAAGTCTGGACGTCGGAGAGCGCATCAGGCAGGCTTTGACAAATCAGCGATGATGATCCGAGCTCATCCTGGCATTTTTCTTTCCTTAGCCTCCTGACCACGAGGGCCGCTAGCAACTCCATGCTGCTACTGTATAGCGCTTTGGCTTGAATTTATATTTGCTTACTGATGTTTCGGAACCTTCTACATGAGAGACGGCTGAAAGCAAGGAGGGGAGAGGTGATAGTTGCAGATTTATGTGCAGCTCCAGAGGATCTGTGTTGTGTTCTTTTAGCATAATGGCGAGTGAAGATCTCTAAGCCTGTAGCGGAAGAATGGAAAAATGTTTCTCTGCTCCATTTGCTGCATCTGAAAAAACAGTGTTTTGAATCATTTGATATAAATGTGTACAGCAGTAGCACGTGAATGAAATCTATTAAATTAACACGACTGCTGTGTTACAGCTTACTCCTTTTGCCACTGAGCACACTTGAACAAAGCAAAACACCATTTTCTTTCAGTGCATGTGTGACCTCAGCTTGATTTCTCCCAGAGTCTCCTGGTGTACTTGAATGTAACTGTGAAGTGAGCTCATGTAGAAATTTTCCTCAGTGTGGAGCAGAAATTCAGGAGCTCTTAGAAAGGCAAACTGTTTAGAACAAGGGACAAGAACTTCCTTCCTGCTGTGCAATAGATTATGGTGACTGTTCAGATTTGGTGTTCAGAACATGTAACTGGTAAATCCACCTTACTGTTTGTTTTATGGACATTTTTTTTAGATGATGTTCTAGACTCTTTCAGCCTCTGGATGGTTTTGGTCTCAAACTGAAATTTGCCCAGGTGCATCCATGGAAGTTCTTATGCTTGGTCTTTTCCAGTCACATCTGGATAACAAGCCCTTTATTAGCCTTCTGCAAAGGGATGAGGCCATAATTGAATATGTATGACCGGTAGTGTCCTGTGTAAACAAATAAATGTGAGCGTACCCTCATGAATATTCATGGTACTGCTTAGTTAGCTTAGACCAAGAATGAGCTGGAAATATTGACATGGCTATTTCACCTGTATGTGAGCCTGGTCATGTGTGTGTGTGTGTGTTGGTGTGTGCGTCTCACTAAGGAGAGAGCAGCTTTCCAGACACGACGCTGGCTCACTGTTTGTGTTAGGCCTGAGGTTGAGCAAAGCTGCTGCAGTCCCCAGAGAAGTATTTAGTTAATACTAGACTTCTCATATCCTGTCTCGCTCTGGTCTGGCATGTGCATTGGAATCATCTTTAATTATTTGCTTTAAAGCAGGCTTAGACTTTCCATCAGGACAGATGAGCTGGGCTCTGAAGGCTGGGTTTGTGTAGGTGCTGGAGGTGCTGCTGTTGGTCATCTTGTCAGCAGCTCTAATGATGGGTAAGCGGTAGACTAAATGAATGGTTGGTGGAATTTACAATTTGCGTCAAAGAGACCAGGCCAAAAAAAGAAAAGGCAAGAGAGGATTGCTTCGAATAGAGGGAGCGGAGAAGGGTGAGGCGGACATATGTCTCGTTTTAATTTCTGAGACATGTCATAATCCCAGTTTTAGCTTTTAGCAAAACTATGATTTCCTTCATGGCTTTGTCATTATCGTCTGTGCTTTTTGTTTTGTTTTTTTGTGGAGAAACAAGGGAACCGAATCTCACATTGTCTATTTCAAGCAGCCTTAAGTTATAGACAATCACTGAAAGTACGGAAAGTTCAAAAGTGTAATAGAAAATGAGACTTGGAAATGTATGAAAAACCCATTAGGGGGAAATTAAGTCTATTGGGGTATTTCATATAAAATCAAATCAGAGGCCCCTGCAAAGATCAAGCGATACATACAAATGGTGGGCCTGAGAGCCGTTCGAATTAAAGAAGGGGTGGAGGAGCTGGGTGAGAGCAAAAGAGGGAAAGAGTAGCCTAGTTTAAGAAACAAAGAACATTTTCCACTCAAAGCCAGTCTGCTGGGTTTGCTGAAAAAGATGTATATGTGCCGTTTTATATGTGTACATCTGGACCGAGCGGTTCATTTAAACAAATACTCACTTGCCTCAGTTTTCTGCATATCACTGCATGGCATTTCGTAGCAAAACAAATCATATTTCCTGCTTCATATTAACATGCAGGACTTTAGAAGTAATGTGTTTTCTTTGCTTTAATTAGCTCGCCGTAACGCTGACGCAGGGCTTGTTTGTTCGTTCAAGTTCTCATTGACCTTAAAATCCCCCCAATGTCTTATTGAGGCCTTTCATGAGCTGAGAAGCCCAAGACATAGTGGCCTTCCACTGTCTGCAGTCTAGTGATAATGTTTCAGCCAGGCCAAACTGCTGCCCATATGAGCTTTCAAATGGCACCAGTGGCAAAAAAAAAAAGCAGCAGCTCTTTTAATGTTGCTCTTCATTACTGCTGCTCTGAACTACTTTTCATTCTCATGCCCTTTTCATCTAACAGAGAAATCTTTTTTTTTTTTCCTTTTCCCTAACCAAACCATTAAATTAACGAATTAAAACCTTTCTGGAAGAAAAAAAAAATGCAATTATATTTTGTGAATTATGATCATTTATTCCTGGTGCTTTTAGGAAGCAAATGGGATGTCATGACTGATTTGTTGAAGTTAACTTTCCCAAGCCAATTGGATTCGTGGCTTGCGTGACATTCAGTTTATTTGATAATGGAATATTGTGGGTCTAATCGAGACCCATGCTAATTACATATGACAGTTGTTTGTTTGGAGTGAAATCCAATTAAAATGTACAATCTTCAGCTGGAACGCTCCTATTCTCCCCCTAAAGAAGTAACGACCCCATGATGGCAATGAAAGAAAAAGTGTTTTTTTCGTTTTTTCAGCATTTTTTCTGTTTGTTTCATGGTCATAGCTAAAGGTAAACTCACAACAGCTGTCAGTACCAAGTTTGTTTAGAAAGCAAATGCCTTTGGTCTAAAGTTCATTTGGAAAGCTCTCTAATTAAATATAGGGCCAGACCTTTAAGTTAATTAGTAATTCTCTGGCTCCAGAAATTAGAGATATCGGGATGGGGGAGGGATCGCTTACATGACCTTATAAGGCCGCTGGCCGTGGGTGCAGGAACCTATTTAGCTGCAGTTTTTCATACCTTAATAGACTGTTTGACATGTTTTGTGAAATACCACAGTGAAGAATGCTTGGATTAGTGCATAGCTAACAGCTCTGGAATGCATGTAGGGATACCTGGCCTGTGATTATGTTTATAATACTAGATAATTACAGGACCGGGGAGTCTGGGGAGCGCCGCCTCTACCGAGGAGCTTGAACTTTTAACTTTTATTGTTTCTCTGGGAAAATGACAGTGCAGAAAGGTCAGAATCAGAGAAGGAGCTTCAATTAAAAGCGGCATCTCCTGTTCATCTTTAAAACAGCCTTTCCCAGACAACTGACAGTAGTGCCCTATTTGTGGGGAGAAAAAAAAATATTTGAGGTTCTTCTGCAGTGAATTAAATGAAGTACTTGTGTATAGAACCCTGGATATTCAAAGAACTGATTGGATGGATTCTCTATGAAAAAAACCCATATTATAAGGTTAAAGAACATTATTTAAAAAGTTAAATAAGAGACTATAACCTGTAAAAACAGACTGATATCTACTCTTGTATAATTCTTTGTAGGAGTAAAAGCAGAGGTTTGATAAAGAGCCGTAACAATGGTAGCAAAGAGGGTTCCACTATTTTCATTTTGGTTTTATATTATTGCTAAGAGTGTATCATTGGTGTCACGTGTGTGTGTGTGTGTGTGTGCCTGGTTTCTTCTGAGAGATGATCATGTGCATATTTGCGTCACTGACTGGAGTGTGTGTGTATGTGTGTGTGGGTGTGTGTGTGTCTCCCAGGCGTACAGTCCATGTTTGCTCAGTCATCCGCATGCTCTGTGAGATGGTAGCATGTCTGGCATGTCTGTAGTGTACATAGTTGCTGAAGTGCAGAGGTCTGAAAGCTTGAGCCCAGCCCTGAACATGCTGAAGAGAGCTTACATGCCTAGTCAAACAAGCAAACAAAGCGTGTGATTGGTTCATCTGAATCCTCATTAATTAAGTGCATCTCTGTTCTAACAAAAGCTCTCTGGATTGCAGGGTTTATCTTTAGCACAGTTATTCATATCAATTCATTTTTCAGTTTTAGTTTGAGTTTTTTTTCTTTCTTTTTCCGATGTGTAGGAACGATCTGGCGGGTTTACTTTCGAACGGAATGTCTAAGGAGAGATTTACGTAACGGTTAAGCACTTTCATATTGTATATATCGTACCTTGTGAGGGCATGATTGACCAGTAGATTAATATTTATTTAGTACATGGAAATCAAGGGATTAGGCAGTCATCATTTTAACTCTAATCCTGCTTTGCATGGACTAGACAAAGAGAGGGTGATTACTGAGCATGAGGCTGGCCAAGCTGCAATTAGATTCTCTGCTTTCTTGTTGAGCACGGAAAGAAATAACACGCGCACACACCAAAGGAAAGAGCCGAGACATTCCCCCCCCTCTGTCAAAGCAGAAGAAAGTGAACATATTCATTGCTCCTGAATGCGAGGACAGCGGAAAGATCACGAGTCGGATTCATGTCAAATCACTGAATCCGGAGAATAACCACTGCTAATTTTCTTTGAAAAAGTGTGTGTGTGTGTGTGAGTGTTTTATAGTTTTGTCCCTAGCATGTGCATTCATTCGCACATGAGTTTCTGTTGCTGTTTTGCGTCTGTCTGCGGATGTCATTGCTTTATGGTGCCTTAGCTTCAGAGTAACACATCTTCTTTGCTAATTAAGCTAAAACACTCGCCAGGGGAAGCAGGCGGCATCGGAAAAGTGGGATAATGCTCTGATTTGCATCTGGGCTATTTCTCATAGCAAAATATGCACAGTGCAAAGAGTGCTGATGTGTCTCAGGTGGGTAGGCGAGGAACAGATGCATGCTTTTCATTACGGAGTTGCCTCCTTTTTTGCTCTCCCTAAGCGTAATCCAAGTCAAAAATGCAAAGTGTCGAAGTTAACTTTGCAAAGCTGCCCATTAGGTGCAATGCTCACTGTTAAAACAATGACAGAGAGAGAGAGAATGATTGAAGGAAAGATAGAAGGAGGGAAGCAGGGTGGGAGGTGGGCCATGAGGATGATTTGCCATCGAATGGGCACCGGAAAGAGAAGATGTGAAAACAGATGTGGGGTGAAAAAAAGGCTAAAGATGAAGACTAAACGAACCTGCCTCAAAAACACTGGGACTTTCTCACAGTTGTTGTGAATGTTAATGATTTTCTCTTTTTTCCTTTCTTTTTTTCCTCCTCTGTCCCCACTGCCGCCCCCCCCCCTCCCCTTCTCTTCTCCAAAGACACAGCGTCATTGTTTGTTGCGAGGGCCCTTTTCTTTCAAACTTAATTACCTTCTCCCCTTTGTGGCTGCTTGGGCCGAAAGTTTGCACCATGTCAGGAGAGGTCGTCACACATTCTTGGGCGGCGCTGCTCGTTAATCTCGGGCGTGCAGGCATTCCTCCTCCCCGTGCCGGGGATAGGACGAAGAAGAGCCCCAGGAACATCAGCAGGAAGCTCTAAGCTGGTTACTGCAGTATAATTGTCTGGACATAGACTGGCCTTTGTTTGTGCGGTTCGTTTCGAATCAGCTGTAATTAACTCCAGAGTGTTTCCAGATTGCCGGCAAAGAAAAATTGCAGCTTTTCCCTGCTTTGAATTTGGGGGAAAAGACATTAGCTATGTAGATTGTGTTTCCCTTTGATACCGGGACCTCATGTTAGAAGTTTTCAAATGGACGAGGAGAATGCCACGCAAGGCCGGGGCATTATTTACTTCTCTTTTCTAGTCCTAGATAGTTCAAATGGTCTGCTTAAGAAAGTAAAGGGACTTTATTCAATTTAATGTTTTAGGTCTTCTTTTTTGTTCACACAGGTAAAGCTGTAAGCTAAAACAAGTCATCTGTTCTGTGGCTTTCTGCAAATTACACTGCAGTACTTGTTATTCATTTTTTCGAGACACGATTACAGATAGGCGGCTTATGTGTCCGAGCCGGTTTGATTGTTTTTTTTAAAAGGCGTTTTGTGAACAGGTAATTTGTACAGGAAGATTCCACTGCTAAATGGACTCTTTTTTTTTGCCGGTGTAGAATTGTACCACACCCAGAGGTAATGATATGGTGTCTTTTGAAAATGAGGGCCTTAACCATGTCTGTGGCACAGGGGAGTCCTGCTCCTTCTACTGTTACACCTCAAGGCACAAATAGGGTTGGCAAAAGGCTTTATGAAGAAACACCCAGGCAAAACCTCCTTTTTTCCCCCTTTCCCCCCTTTTGCAATTTCTTTACACAAGAACGAATTCTTTAAACAAGAAAGAATTAAGCCTCCCGGTGTCCTTGGAGGCCAAAGAAGCTCTTGATGTTTGGATAATACCTCTTTGATGGATTTTTCATCACTCCTTTCTGCATGGCAACAAATAAACAAGTATAATTACTCTTGTGAAGGCCCATTCATGCTATTGTCAGGATTAGATATGTGGGCAGCTTTCACACTGCGACTCCCCATTGTCTTTGCTTAACTCACTATGACATTTTGATAGAGGATTTGGTTGTAGGGAGAAAGCCGCAGCCAGGTTGGGGATGACCTTTGCTAAAACCTGATACAATTCAGGGACTTTATTTTATTTTATTTTTCACTTTTTCCGCCGTTCCAGCCAACTAGTATGCGAGTGTACGAGTGTTGTAACTTTTAACCTTGGTTTTGGCTTCTTCACAAAAAGACAGAGCGAATGAGGAATAATGTCGAGGGTGGGGGGGGGCAGAGTGAAATCCCCGGCTTAAAAAAAAGGGCCCGCTGTCCTTCTCGGTGAGCTCCTGAAAGGCAGAGAGAAAGGATGGGTGGAGGTGGGGGGGAGTGGGAGAAAAACAATAGGCAAAAGAAGCCTCTCAGCCCTCTTTTCCCAAGAACTTAGCACACGGACCAGCCTAGCATTCCTTCCCCCATTATTCCTGTCTCTTGATCAGATCACATTCTTTTTAATCACTTCACAGGCCGCGTCTCAACGGACCGTGGAGAGGGAGAGAGGGGGCCAGGACAGTCTTAATTAAAAAACAGAGAGGTAGAAACACTGTTTGCCGTTTTCTTTGTTCTTAAGGGAACGGGAAACTGTTTCTGTGCCGGCGAGAGACATGTCCTTGTTGTTTTGAGAGAGAGGGACAGAAAGAGAGCCTTTTTCTGGTCTAAAGGAAAGATCTTTGTATTAGGGTCTTTTTTTTTTTCTCCTTTTTTTTTCGTTCAGCCTTTTCTTTGTAGATTGAAAAGGAGGGAGAAAGTAAGAGAAAGGCAGGAAAACTGTTTCACAGTTAAGTTACCTCATGTGGGAGGAATCGTGTTTTTTATAGAAGCGCTGCTGTTTCGCTCGGTTCAAAAGGTGTAAGCCAAAACAAAAAAAAGTAAAAAAAAGAATGTGGGACCTGTTTGAAAAGAAGGTACGTACTTAATGCTAGTTCTTGCATGCGTACCAAAAAACGACCGCAATCCTGAGCTCGGTTCAGGTTGTGCTGCTTCTTTGTTTTCTGTCGGAGTTTGCGTTAGTGGTGTGAGGGAGCTGGGATGAGTCGTACTGAAAACCAGCGATGGTTAAGGGTTAGACAGACATAGTGAGATGTCTAGATAACACTGATAAGTTTGTGTTAGGGCAGCATTCCCCTTCCCTGCCCCCCTTCGAACATATGAAATGGATGGGCTCACCTCAGCCTGCAACTTTGGTGTTGATTGTGTACCATCTCTTCTCCAAAGCGGAATATCGATAGAAAAGCTGTAGGGGCTTCCAGCCTCCTATCACTGGCTGCCTCATATCAAAACCAGAGTAGCTCTGAGCTGTTCAGTGCTTTGTGAATTCCTTCATAATTCATGACTTTGTAATGATTCTGATACGTTCCCATAAAGCCTGAGATGCAAGCATATCCCGTGGAGACAGTTCAAGAAATAGAAAATTCATTGCAAATATTAATGTGTGTTTTATGTAAACACATATCAAGAGAAGTAAAAAGAAATAACACAATACAACTACTGCCCAGCAAAGCAACAAGGGCGAACTTTGTCATTTTATCGCTTAAGCCATTGAGCTTGGTAGCACCTGGAAGTGGGAGAGGAAAAAAAGAAGAGAACCAGACTGTGTGGTTGCATCTGCGAACAATTTCACATTGTGTTAGATAAATGTAAAAGGATCCAAATCGCAAAGGGGGTTCATGACAAGGACTGCATTTGAATGTCGTGTGAAGTTTTTTTGTTTTTTTTTATGACGTGCAAAGGAGGCTGTGAATGTAGCGCGCACACACACACACACACACACACACACACACACACACACACACACATTCATGCCCTGCGCCCACAGGCCCTGAAGACACAGCTGCTGGCTCTGTGATGGTGCCTTGTGATCTTGGAGGGGCGATACAGAAATTATCACACAAAATGCTGTAATCTAGACTTCACCTCGTTGCCAAACATGCTGTTCAGATACGCATTCCTGCAGGACTGCATAAATGCTGGCCCACCTCACCGCTCCAAATTTGGGTGTGGGAAGTTCATGCTAATAGGTGCTAATTTAGCCCAAATTTCACAACGTAGCATTTGATCTTTGTCTTAGTTATTCATTATCACGGCAGATCGTGCGAAGAACACCAGCCTCCCTTGTTTGTAATCAAATTTCATTCTCTCCTCTTCATGATCCTTCTTTTTTACTTGACTAATCTGACAGTTTTATCTGTCATGTGGAGAACAAATGACTTAAATTCCTTTTTTTCCGTAGCTAATCTCTGTTGTTCCTCCCACAGCTTGCTTTAGCTGCTGAGATTACACTTGATTAGAGTGAAGGAGAAAAAAAAAACATTTTATTTAATTCCCTGTGATTAATATCCATAGGACCTCCCCACCAGCCCTGTTTAGCCAGGGGTTGTTTTAAATTAATCCTCAAATTGGAGCTCCACAGAGAAGCAAAGCGACACACACACGCACACATATATGTGTGCAGAGGGCATTGTTGTTATTGTCTCTTTTTAGATAATTTTTCATGCTTATTTGTTCACATTTCCCACCAAAAACATCATTATTTTGGTTGATGCCATTACCATGTTCCATTACCAGTTTTTTTTCTCTCCCCTAAATTCATTTTAAAATAATGCTGGTGCAGGGAAATAGTTTTAAAAATTCTGCACCAGGATGTGTGTGTATTTCATTTTAATTTAAAGTGCAACCTTTGCAGCACAGCCATTGTTGC
>JBBKCR010000001.1:8865486-8868233 GCA_037577295.1 Ladigesia roloffi
CTAGAGAAGTCTAAGCCAGCCGCTACCAGCAGGGACTCTGTCACTAGTGACTCTGCCAACTGCAGCGGAGGCAGCAAGGAATACATTGAATCCAATGGTGGCAGAGATGGCACACCACCCTCTCATCCCCTTGACTTGATACGACGGGATGATGAGAGCCCGGGTCCTTTGCACCAGCATGCCGGTACACCTGGGACACCTGGGACACCAGGCCCTGCGGAGGGTTCCCCAGGCAGCGGCATTGAGTGCCCCAAGTGCGACACTGTTCTTGGGTCCTCACGGTCCCTGGGTGGCCACATGACCATGATGCACTCACGCAATTCCTGCAAGACGCTCAAGTGCCCGAAGTGCAACTGGCACTATAAGTACCAGCAGACCCTGGATGCCCACATGAAGGAAAAGCATCCAGAGTCGGGTGGCTCGTGCGCATACTGCCGTACAGGGCAGGCCCACCCACGTCTTGCTCGAGGTGAGAGCTACACATGCGGCTACAAGCCCTTCCGCTGCGAGGTGTGCAACTACTCTACCACCACCAAGGGCAACCTCAGCATTCACATGCAGTCAGATAAGCACCTTAACAACGTGCAGAATCTTCAGAATGGTGGCCCAGAGCCCGTCTACAACCACACGGCGCCTGTTACCGTGGCCAGCGTGGGAAGCTGTGGTGCGCCCTCACCCTCCAAGCCCAAACAGAAGCCAACGTGGCGCTGTGAGGTGTGTGATTACGAGACCAACGTGGCACGCAACCTGCGTATCCACATGACCAGTGAGAAGCACATGCACAACATGATGCTCCTGCAGCAGAACATGAAACAGATTCAGCACAACATTCATCTGGGTTTGGCACCGGCTGAGGCTGAGCTCTACCAGTACTACCTGGCCCAGAATATTGGCCTGACTGGCATGAAACTTGAGAACCATTCAGACCCACAACTGATGATCAACCCATTCCAGATGGACGCCAGTGCTGCTGCTGCTCTGGCTCCTGGGCTTGGTGTGTACATTTTGGCCTTTATGTTTGTTTCTCTCTGTCCGCTTCCATCTTCCTGCTCTCGCTGTCCTTCCCCTCTCTTTTCTTCTCTCGCTGCCTGCCTTCATCACTCCTCCAATTATTGTATCCTTCTACCGACCTGATCCTTGATTAAAAAAATGATTATGAGCTGCCACATGGGAATTATTCTTAATCTCTCATTCTTAATTTTCTTAAGTCAGCCTAATCCTTTTCTACCCACCCCCATCCCCACCCTGGAAAATCTTATTTAAACACTGATTGTAGGGAGCAGATTCCCCCTGGAACTTTCACAGTGACCCAGCAGAGGCTTTCTCAGTTTTTATCCCCACTCTTGTCTGCAGCCCATGACACAGCTTACACAGCCTCTGCTTTCTAAACGCTGTACAGTCCCTCTGCATGTTTGTACCTTAACATTTAGTAGGAGCTGCCACATGTGTATTAGTTTGTCAAAAACTATTATTGAAATGCATTCACACAAATATTTTGGGTGTAGGAGCTTGTTAGCCTTTGTTATCATTTGTACATTTGTACATCTCAAACTGATGTAATTATTGACTTTGCAGTCTGTTATATTTTGGTCCAGCATGTGAAGAACTCATCTAGCCCACTTGTAAAAATGTGAGGAGATCAAAGCAATAATGTAAGAAGATCTGCTTTTTGTTCAGAACTCACATTGTGGCAAAGGCTCTTTTGTATTGATCAACTTTCATGTCTTTAGAAGAAGAAAAAAAAACAGTACAAACCAAGGAACGTCATGCCCGGTAGGAGTAATTAAAGCTATCTGATGAGGGAGTTTAAAGTTGAAAGGGATGATTGTAATTGATCCTGATTCAATCCTATTACAGCTTTTTATAGTGAAGGCTTTATAGAAGCCATACTCCTTAGTGAGGCTTTATTTTATCAACTCCTTTTGTGTGAGTGCCCTACACTGGTTTCTCTCAGCTGTGTTTTAATTTCATTTAATAAAAAAAACCTTTTTCTCTTCCCTACCGCTGTCTGCCTCACTACCACCCCAACCTTCTTTCATTCTTTCCTTCATATTACTCTACTTTCTCTCCCTTTCTCTCTCGGTCTCTCTCTTTTCCCCTCTCCCTCTCCCTCCCTGCAGTAAATAATGAGCTACAGGCAGAGCTGCGTCTCGCGAGTGGTCAGCTAATGGGTGATGACCTGTCCGTCCTCTCTGCTGGGGAGCTGTCACCTTGCATCAGCGACCCGTTGCTGAAGCTCTTCCAGTGTGCGGTGTGCAACAAATTCACCTCGGACAGCCTGGAGGCCCTGAGCGCCCACGTGGCGGCTGAGCGCCTGCTCCCAGAGGACGAGTGGAGGGCCGTGATGGGTGACGTCTACCAGTGCAAGCTGTGCAACTACAACACTCAGCTCAAGGCTAATTTCCAGCTTCACTGCAAGACCGACAAGCACATGCAGAAGTACCAGCTGGTGGCCCACATCAAGGAAGGGGGAAAAGCCAACCAGTGGCGCTTGAAGTGCATCGCCATCGGCAACCCTGTACACCTGAAGTGCAATGCCTGTGACTACTACAGCAACAGTGTGGAAAAGCTGCGCCTGCACACCACCAACCAGAGGCATGAGGCAGCTCTCAAACTCTACAAGGTCAGGGCCTTTCACACTCTGTGTTACTCATCTGAAACCTTACTACTCTATGTGTGTGTGTGTGTGTGTGTGTGTGTGTGTGTGCGTGTGTGTGTGTGTGTGTGTGTGTGTGTGTGTGTGTGTG
>JBBKCR010000001.1:8916274-8928774 GCA_037577295.1 Ladigesia roloffi
CCTCGACCTGGCAGCTAACAGCATAAACAGATTAATCCACTGGCAGCATAGCGAAGATCCACAGAATTATTAAACATGGGGCAGGGGGGGGGTGGCAAAGTGAGAGGGATGGAGGGGACCAGACACCCGAAAGATTTTATAGTGTAATCTGCCTAGTGCTAACAATCAGGAGAGGTGTGTGATCTGGCCTCTGAAAGGGAACTTACATAGCGGCCCTTACAAACACTCCACATTTTCACATATGTGGGGTAGAGCTGGATTGGTCTAGGCCAGTGGTCTGCAAGTATATTTACACAGTCATTGTGGTGCCTGTATATGGGTGACATGCCTAAGAAAAATGAATGCATTGCTTGAAATAAATCTATTAAAATGATAAAAAATCAATCCTAAAATAAAGTTCTAGGCCTGAAAAGAAGTGGAAGATGACCCGATGAATTTTACTGATAACTGTTAGCCTTATAAATTACAGTTTGGCAATATTGGCTAAAGATAGAAATCCCTTAGCATGAAGTAATGCAGTGTGGACCACTGATCTAGACACTGTTGCCGTGTCTGTTTTAATAATCTCATTGAAATAAATCACTGTGGCTATGGTCATCTACTGTGTGACTTGGCTGGAGAGGCTAGAATTCTTTCCTGAGAGACTGTGGGCTCATAGCAACCTGCAGTGGGTAACTGCTTGGCCTTCCTGTGCTCAATTGTAGAGGAACCAGGTGAAGACACCGAGGGACCCCAGCGAGCTTCCTCAGCCGAGGACAAAGACTCGAGCGAGAGGGAAGGTCAAGAGGGCAAGAGGACAGAGAAGGACTCCAGTAAGACCTTTAGTTTTGGTCTTTTTCTCTGACACCCTCCCTCCTCACTAACCAAAACTCCCCAGTTAACATACACTAACACTCACACACACACACACACACACACACTCTCACTTATACGACATGCCTGGGCTCCTGCTTCCTTCTTCTCTCCTGCCCTGCCCACCCCTGGCTCCCTTTCATCTCCACTATGGGGCTTTTCCTGCTGCATGTGTGGATTGCATGTGAATGCTATCAGTAGCCTCCCAATGACCCATTTTAATCATAACCATCTGACAGCAGAGATGCGGATAAGTTGAAGAATATTACAGAATGACCAGTGAGATTATTTTTTAATCAAATCAGTTTGTGTGCTTGTAATTTTTAAGCGCCTTTCATTAATCTTCGCTGTACTTGTGATTCCTCTGATGACATATTAATTTTGCGTAAGCACAGGATTAGATAGCACTCATGTATATATTTTTTCTAATATCGCACTGCACCCGTGTAACCCTTAAAATTAGTTTTTTTTTTCCCCCTCTTGTGTTTTGCCTGCTTGGATTCAGGGATTGCTCCACCCTTCAGAGCGCATTGTCCTCACTGGCGTTTAACGGCAAATCTACATATACGTGTTACTGGGAGCATATTAACAAGGGCAGCAATCCTTACAAAACAGTGTTGTGTTGAGATCAGGGAACAGCCCCTGGAGCTAGCATCTGGCACAGCTACCTCAGGCTTTGTTATATTTGCTTTGCCAAATAAGAATTCATACATGCTTTTTATGTATGAGATGGAAATCTGCGGTCAAAATGAATATTACATTGGATGTCTTTTCATGCACGCCAATACCTAGCTACATAATGTTGGGTTCAATGGTGCAGAAGAAATGCTGAAACAGGACGGAGCCTATTAGTTTAGCTAGTCATCTATCTTTTACCCATATATCCTTGACAGGCCTGTCTAAGGCAGCGGCTAGAATTTGCACTTTATATTATATGCGGCATCATTTAACACGGTGCTGGGGATGCACATTTCCGTTAGGTCAGACCTGCTCTTGTTGAAACAGATTTTTCCCTAAATAGTGCCTATAAAGCAACAACTCATAAATGGGAACTGGATCCCAAATGGATATGTTGATTTTATCAAGACGTTAATCCACTTCTTTGCAGGCTGAACAGTCAAGAATGGCAAGAGAACGGCTTTTAGGGTTTGAACCCTTATGTGAAATGTGTTTGGCTCATCTAAAATATAGAATATGGTCAACAATAGCAGAAACTAGACTCCTGCATAGATTATACATGCTGATATTCACTGCTTTCAGCTGGTAGTATATGCTGTTCATCTTCACATGCGAGACCATTTTGCCCCAGCTTAATTTACTTTGTCATTTTAATCTAGTGTCACCATGGATTAATTATAATCCAAATTGCATTTTCCATGCAAATGTCTTAATCTGGATCAACTCCAGATTACTTTGTGCTTTGTTGAGATGTAACATGTCAGCGCAATGGCTTTGGGACACAGAAATAAGGCAGTAAACACTAAGGAGAGATGAAAATTAGCTGTCATTACTGCTAAGAATGTTTCCGGCATACCTGCTTTAAATTAGCCAGGAAATGACTCATTGTTCATAATGCCCATTTTTTTTGTAGTTGTATTCAAATGCAATTCTAATAATGCATGCAAGACAGGCTAAATGTTGCATATTTTAAATGAACATTTGCATTTGAAACATTGTTTGCATGTTTCCTAGCCTTAGTCATCTGCTTGTTTTTCCAGATATTACATTAACTTACATTAAATTTATTTGCATATATAATTGAAGGCCTGTGGCTATGCATTCTCTTGATGGCTTCATTTCACTATACGAGTGTCACAAAGTATGTGTCAAATACAACATCTGCCCGTTCCTGTCACATCTAAAAGGCATGGCGCAAAAGCAAATGCGTTTTTCTGGGTTGGGGGTAAAGTGTGGGTCCACTGTGGGAGCTTGGGGTTCAAAGTGTGGCATTCAAATGTTATCAAGTGAACCATAGGTCACTCTAATGCGTGACCTTAACCCAGCGTCCCCATAAATCAGTGAAGTTACTCAGAGGCTCCCAGGGCTCGGCTTTTATTTATTACACTGTAACCTCAGCCAGAATGGCGGGTCTTAGGTCCAGAAAATTGAATAGTAAATTCATGCTGCCTTTATTAAGCAGGTCCAGTATAATTGACATTTTCTGGAAATGTAGAGACATATTATTGTGCTGTTAGATCATTTTATTACACACTTTTATTACATTATTTCCTTTGCGCTCTTGCTTTAGCACTATTCATTGCTTTCTTTTATCTAAACATGGGTAGGGGAATATTTTTTTAATCCAGTTGTTGCAGAAATATATGTGCTGTAAATGAAATACGTTTCAAAACAATAAGAAAATAGACAACCCGAAGCTAACTGCATTAAAGGCATGCTCAGTTTGTGTCTACATGTTTATTTCATCTATATTGTTATACCTCTGTTTTAAACGTGTCCTATTATGGTTAAAAACAACAATACACATTGTGTTATGACACCTCTGTGGTGTAAATATAGTATGATGCCTTAAAGTGGCAAAAAAATAGGGCAAAAAGACAAATAATACCAAAACAGGACATAATGAAAAACTGTGAAGCTCAGGAGCCGAAGGAGGATGTCTGTCATTTGTCCTTTTACGAATCAAGTTGCCAGTTATCGGAGGTGTTTAAAGAGGCCATGTAGAATTTACTAATGCCATTGACAGTAGTAAATAGAGATGGGTAGTGAGTCTGCTTCCCTGGCGCTTATAATGCATACAGCTTGAATGTCATAAATCATTTTTGATTCATCTAATCAACCAAGGTCCTGCTTCTGAAAGGCATTTGTCATTGGGGGATGGGCACAGTGTCACAATAATTTTATCTATTGCTTCATTGCTTTGTCTGAAAGACAAAGAAAAAAGGGCAATTTCATTTAGTGGACAATCTAGATACTAAACCAAAAGATAGATTGAATTGCATTAGCCATACATAGCATACAAAAGCAATATGGACAAAGATAAGATGGTCATAATTGCCCAGATAAAAGAATGCCCATGGTTTAAAATTCATCAGATGTTATCTGATTTTAGGTGTTGCACTAAGTGTGTGGATCAGATATCCAAAACTCTGCTGTTTTTCTGTCTAGAGATACTACTCCATTGAAAGATTTTTTGTTCTTACGTGTGTCTGTCTGCAGTTCATTTTAAGTGCTTATGAAAGCAGCATGTTGATTAAGAAAATAAATCATAAAGATGGATCCTCATGTAGCACACAATCAGATTAGCCCCTAGACTATACATTTACATTCAATATGATGGCAATCAATGGAAAGGACTCATCGCATTGTGTTTGCGCCTGGTTGTCCGACAATCGGCTCCTCACCCTGGAAATAATTTAGTTGCAAATTGACTGGAAGATGGTGAAAATTGAAAGTTAAAATTAGAAATACTCGTAATAAACAGCAAGAGGGAGAAAAAAAAAAAGGTCAGAAGATGCGGTGCAGCAATAAGATTGGGCCGCCTGGCAAATGAGGTTTTCTGTTTGTCATGAAATGTATGTGACATGCCTCCCCATCGCTGCAGGGATATCAAAGCCAGGAGAAAAAAGATTACCTAGCAATTTGAGACCGCAGAAAATACTCTGATGCTCTTGGAAATTCGTATTGTGCCCTTGTGGGTTTTTTTTTCTCTCCTGTGTCACTTTTCTTGACAGGCTAATATGTCAGGCTCCTGATATGTAGGATTACAATAAAATAAGGAGAGCACCTCATGATGCAAAGAAGTAAATTGTATGAACTTGCGAATCCAAATTTAAATGCAGAAAGAAACAAATAAAATGCAGTGTAAATAAAATAAACTGAATGGTTTCTTTGAAATCAGCACAGTTTTATTTATACCATGCGCTTTTTTTTGGTGCTAAGCTTTGATTCACAAGAGTAAGATACACATTTAGCCTAGAGTGACCAGATTAGAGAGCGGCATGGCAGCTGGGCTTTCTTTGTGTTCTGCATACTCGGGAAGGGGATAAATTGCATAGACTGAGCAGGCTGGGACAATGTCTGTATCTGGGGATGAGGGTAATGAAAGATTTATAACCCTGTGCAGCATCCTCTAAATACAACTGGGGGCTGATTTCACGAATTGAGCTCAGCTGAAATGGTAATAACATTTTTGCCCTCTCCAATGCACTTTACTGGGCATGGATATTTAGTGTAATGCAAGGGAAGGTGATTTGGCAATATACACACTCAAATAACCTGCATAATGGTACCGTGACATATACTGCGGTGAATTGAGCCTCTCTTTTTCCCTTTGAATCTCATAATGACTGGAATTGTATGGTGCTGTTTTTATAGTCTTTTGTTTGAACATGTAATCAACATCAGTGCCTTTTATGTACTGCAGTGTTAGCAAGTGTATGCCATGTGAATTTAGTCCTATGTCTTTTAGATTTACAGCACTTTGATTATTTTTCAGTCTAGAAGACATTTACTCAGTCTTTTTACATTATTTGAGATATTTATTCAAATGGCCAAAAGCTCACAGGTCACTAATCATTGGCCTGAGACAGGTTGTAGGGTTATTTTAATTATATGAGCAGATTTGTGGTGATTGGGAGCCTAAAAGGTGGTTGTGACTGGAGACATTCTGTCTGTTTACTCACAGGAGTTGAAACGCTGGCTAAAGGAACCCATGGGAATGCTGCAGCGGGGAAACGTTCACTTCTGCAGGAGAAAGAAAATGACACTCCACCCAAGAGGCCCAAATCAGCCGAGGAGAAGACACTTACCAATGAGCAAGTGAGTTCTAGCCATGGCCGAAAAAAACCCACTGAGGCCATCTTGAAGTATGTGGATTAGCCTCTTGCCTTTGCATCCTTTTAAATTATATGTGTTTTTAAATTAAATTATGAAGTATTAGCGTGCCTTGCAGGACCCTGAGTAGTGCACAACTTGAGTCATTTCTGAAATGGATTACATTAAGACAGGTGGTGGGAAGCAGCAATTTGAAAGTACTCCATGTAATGAAAGCCGGGCATAAAAGGATACACATCTTTGTCATTGGTAATCTTCTGATTAGAAATTCTAGACAATCACGTTTTGTTAATAAAATTGCTGGGGTTGAGGACATAAGTGAATTATAGGAAAAGTAGTCATATTTTGTGGTGTCTCTGTTCATCCAGACATTCAGTTGGTCTCCAATGCTCTCATTTTTAACTTTACTGCACCAGTGATCCATGTGCAGTAGAATCTAGCTCAGTGAATTATGACCACGGAATGATAAACGCTGTCATTTCAGGTGCAGCAGTGCCCATACTGTAATTACAGTAGCAAGGACGCTAACCGTCTGCAGCTGCACATCATGTCCCAGCATTCCATGCAACCAGTCATCTCCTGCCCCCTGTGTCAGGATGTCCTCAGTAACAAGATTCACCTGCAGCTGCATCTCACCCACCTCCACAGTGTGGCTCCAGACTGCGTGGAGAAGCTGCTGATGACAGTACGTAAATCACCTGTTTTTTCTCCACAATGACCTTTTACACAGATCAGCCACAACATTAAAACCACTGACAGGTGAAGTGAATTATATTGATTATCTCGTTACAGTGGCACCTGTCAAGGGGTGTGATAAATTAGCCACCAAGTAACCGATCAGTCATATTTTCATTGTGGGGTTTAGGTCCACATAGATATATTTTCATAATCATGGCCAATAAAAGTTGAGCTGACAAAATCTTTTAACCATTTCAACTTTAAATTGTATATTTACTCTACCTGTGCTTTTCTGCCACATCTACTCTAGGTTGCATCTCCAGATACTTCAATGCCCAATAATTCATTGATGCCTGTACCAGTGCAAGACAAACCGTCCTCCTTGATGGAGTCTTCTGCTGTTGTATCTGAGGGATCTGGAAAACTTATAGGTAAGCTCATTATAATCATTTAACACTTTTAAAGTAAAGAATGCACTGTAATACATACATCCACTGTTAAACAAAATAATCATTAGTCAAGCAATATAAAATTATAATCAAGTAGTCTCTCTGTTTTAAAAAAAAGGCTCAAGAAGGCTTCTAAAACATAGTCTATATTCCCTGTTTATATTTTGCAACAGGAAACAGCTCTAAGGATTTGAGAAATAGCACAGGCCCAGAAAAAATTGAGCTTGAACTTGCCAGTGAGGAACTCAAGCCACCAAAAGAGGCTTCTGAGGCTCCTGACTGGAAGAAAGCCAGTGGGCAGGACAGGAAAAGCCCAGACTCGCTGCAGGAACACCTGAATGACCTGCAAAAGCGCCAGCAGCTCTCAGTCTCTGATCGCCATGTCTATAAATATCGCTGCAACCACTGCAGTCTGGCGTTTAAGACATTGCAGAAGCTTCAGATACATTCCCAGTACCATGCCATTCGGGCAGCCACCATGTGTAGCTTGTGCCAGCGCAGCTTCCGGACATTCCTTGCCCTCAGAAAGCACCTGGAGACTGGCCACCCGGAGCTTAGTGAAGCTGAAGTGAAGCAGCTGTGTGGAAGTCTCCCCCTCAACGGTGATATCACAGAGAGTGAGGCGAGAGCACTAGAAGAGGCACAAGTCTTTGAACAGGACATGGATAAAGATGAGGAACTAGACCAAGATGGGAAGGCCAGTCCCACTGGAAGCGACAGCAGCTCTTTGCTCGATGACATGGGCTCTGAACCGAAGCGGACTTTGCCTTTTAGAAAAGGTCCAAATTTTACCATGGAGAAGTTTTTAGACCCTTCCCGTCCATACAAATGTACGGTGTGTAAGGAGTCATTCACACAAAAGAACATTCTTCTTGTTCATTACAACTCTGTCTCACACTTGCACAAGCTAAAGAAAGTTCTCCAAGAAGCCTCAAGCCCAGTTCCCCAAGAGACCAGCAACAATGTTGACAACAAACCATACAAATGCAATATATGTAATGTTGCTTATAGCCAAAGTTCTACCCTGGAGATTCACATGAGGTCTGTCCTTCATCAAACTAAAGCCAGAACTGCCAAGCTGGAGACTAGCAGCAGTGTCGGAAGTGGAGGAAGTGGAGCTGTATCAGCTAACAGCCCTGGACTGGCCAGTCAGGGAAACATAGAATCTGTGAGTTTACCAGTATCATCTAACAAAGAAAACACTGTAGATACCAAAGAAACCAACATAAAGCAAACTACTGATCATATCGCTGTTCAGCCAACTCATCAGTCGACCCCATCACCAGCACAGCTCCAGATGCAACTGCAACATGAGCTCCAGCAACAGGCTGCTTTCTTTCAGCCACAGTTTCTAAATCCAGCATTCTTTCCCCACTTTCCAATGACACCAGAGGCTCTGTTGCAGTTCCAACAGCCACAGTTCCTCTTCCCATTCTACATCCCTGGCACTGAGTTTAATATTAGCCCTGAGCTGGCACTGCATTCGGCTGCATTTGGAATGCCTGGTATGGCAGGATCATTCCTTGAGGATCTAAAGCAGCAGATGCAGCAACAGCACCAATTGGGCCAGCAGCTTCAGCTATCTCAACAAGCTCAGCAGCAAGCCTCTCAGTCTCATTTGCAGCAGCAACAACAGCAGCAACAGCAAAAGGCACAGCAGCAGAGCCACAAGCCCAAGTCAGAGCCCAACCACATAGCGGTTTCAGAGATTCAAATGTCTAGGGAGGCTGAAGAGCACCTGGAGAAGCAAGAGAGTAAAGCCAAGCAAGAGAGTGTCAATGATAATGACAGCACTAAAGACAACAAAGATTCCAAAAAGCCTAAATTTTCTGAACCTTTGATTCCTCCCCCACGTATCATCTCTGGAGCCAGAGGTAACGCTGCCAAAGCCCTACTAGAAAACTTTGGCTTTGAATTAGTCATTCAGTACAACGAGAACAGACAAAAAAGCCAGAAAAAGAACAGAGAAGAAGAAATAACAAATGATAAATTAGAGTGTGGGATGTGTGGAAAATTTTTCTCCAACATGTTAATCCTCAAGAGCCATCAGGAGCATGTGCATGGACAGTTCTTTCCATATGGAGAGTTGGAGAAGTTTGCGCAGCAGTACAGGGAGGCATATGACAAACTCTATCCTATTAACCCACCCTCTCCAGAGACTCCCCCTCCACCACCACCTCCACCTCCACCACCCCCAGCTCCAGTGACCACTCTTCCTACCAGTACCACTGTAGGCAAGACACAGACACCATCTCCAGCACCTCTGCAAGCTCAACCACCACCGCCACCTCCTCCTCCTCCTCCTCCGCCTCCCCCACCACCTAGCGCACCTCCACAGGTGCAGCTTCCGGTCTCTCTTGACCTACCAATTTTTCCCCCATTGATGATGCAGTCAGTGCAACACCCTGGGCTACCCCCACAGCTTGCCCTGCAGCTTCCAACAATGGATTCTTTATCTTCTGACCTCACACAGTTATGTCAACAGCAGCTGGGACTAGATCCAAACTTCTTGCGGCAATCCCAGTTCAAGCGTCCTCGTACCAGAATCACTGATGATCAGCTGAAAATCCTCCGTGCTTACTTTGATATTAACAATTCTCCTAATGAAGAGCAGATTCAAGAAATGGCAGAGAAGTCTGGACTTCCACAGAAGGTCATTAAGCACTGGTTCCGCAACACACTTTTCAAAGAGAGGCAGCGAAGCAAAGACTCCCCTTACAACTTCAGCATTCCACCCATGACCACGCTGGACGACATTAGACTTGAATCCCAGCTAAATGCTCATGAATACTATAAGACTGACTCAGCCCTGAACAAGAGGTCATCAAGAACTCGCTTTACAGACTACCAACTTAGAGTTCTACAAGACTTCTTTGATACCAATGCTTACCCTAAAGATGATGAGATTGAGCAGCTCTCAACTGTTCTAAGCCTGCCCACACGTGTGATTGTTGTGTGGTTCCAAAATGCTCGCCAGAAGGCAAGGAAGAGTTATGAAAACCAAGCAGATGCCAAGGACAATGAAAAGAAAGAGCTAACAAATGAGCGTTACATCCGAACCAGCAACATGCAGTACCAGTGTAAGAAATGCAGTGTCATTTTCCCTCGAATTTTTGACCTAATCACCCACCAGAAGAAGCTGTGCTACAAAGATGAAGATGATGATGCTGCAGATGAAAACCACTCTGAGGATAATATAGAAAACAATGAGCCAGGTTCCACAAGACAGATGGAGTCCACTAAACTACACATTGTTACTGCTACCAGCTCTGGCTCCAGTTCCCCTCTAATGCCATCCCCTCATCCGGATGTGGGAAAAACCTCACCCAAACCTGAGGTCTTCATTGAGAAAGTGAAGCAGGCAGAGGCTGTCCCTTCACAAGCAGCAAAACATTTGGCAGATCTAAGACCCTCTAAAGCTTCCACCCCCCAGCCTCCTCCACAGAAGATGCCTCAGCCACAAATGACAAGACCCCACTCCCAGCCTCAGTCTGCAGCTGTCGCATCCAGCCCTCTCTCCATTGCACTTTCCTCACTTACCAACAGCCTCCCTCCTCAGATGTTACAGTACCAGTGTGACCAGTGCAAGATCGCTTTCCCAACTGTAGAACTATGGCAGGAACACCAGCATATGCATTTCCTTGCAGCTCAAAACCAGTTCCTGCATTCACAGTTCTTAGAAAGGCCACTGGACATGCCCTACATGATCTTTGACCCCAATAACCCTTTAATGACAGGCCAGTTGCTGTCTGGGGCACTTTCCCAGATGCCCACACAAAGCAGCTCTGGCCTTGCTACAGCTACTGGCTCTGGTTCCATGAAACGAAAATTAGAAGAAAAAGAGGATGGCTCCCATGAAAAAGATGGCGGAAACAGTATTGAAGACCAGCATAGAGACAAACGCTTGAGAACCACCATCACGCCAGAACAACTGGAGATCCTTTATGACAAGTACTTACTTGATTCTAACCCAACACGAAAGATGTTAGATCATATTGCCCATGAAGTGGGACTGAAGAAAAGAGTAGTTCAAGTCTGGTTTCAGAATACCCGTGCCAGAGAGAGGAAAGGTCAGTTTAGAGCAGTCGGACCATCCCAGACTCATAAGAAGTGCCCTTTCTGCAGGGCTCTTTTTAAGGCTAAGTCAGCCCTTGACAGCCACATACGCTCACGCCATTGGCATGAAGCTAAACAGGCAGGTTTTAGTTTGCCTCCAAGTCCAATGATGTTTCAGGACGATGGAGGTGAAAGCCCACATAAATACATTTCCTTTGACTATCCACTTTTGCCGCCAAAGTCTGAGACATATGAGTGTGAGCTTCCAGCTGCATCCTCCACCCCAGTCAAAGCATCTGAGGCGCAGATAAAAAACTTCTTGAGCCCTTCATCCTTAAAAGCAGAAAACAGTGAAGAGATTGAAGGGCTTAATATGAATTCTGCAGAGGTCTCTTGTGATACCAACAAAATTGATTTTGATGAGACCTCATCAATTAACACAGCTATAAGTGATGCAACAACTGGAGATGAGACGAATAATGAGGTTGAGAACCTCACAGCCAATGGTGGAGAGAGACTGGGTGAGAACAAGCTAAACCTGGGACAAAACTCAAATGAGGCAAGTGAAGACAGATTCCCTTTCAATATGGTGAGCCCTGCTCTGAGTTTCTCTGGGAAAGATAGTGAGTTTTATTTCAGTTCCAGAGATGATGACCTAGATGATAATGCTGATAGAAGTGAGACTTCAAGCTTAGCTGACCCAAGCTCACCTAGTCAATTTGGAGGTGCAAATTCCTTCAAGGCTTCAAAAAATGGTGGAGAAAGACCAGGACACAAGCGTTTTAGGACCCAAATGAGCAATCTGCAACTTAAAGTCCTGAAAGCTTGCTTCAGTGACTACCGGACTCCCACAATGCAGGAGTGTGAAATGCTGGGCAATGAAATAGGACTCCCAAAACGTGTTGTGCAGGTCTGGTTCCAGAATGCCCGTGCAAAAGAAAAGAAGTTCAAAATAAACATTGGAAAGCCATTCATGATAAGCCAAGGTTCCCCCGATGGACCGAGGGCTGAGTGTACTTTATGTGGTGTGAAGTACACAGCTAGACTTTCCATTCGTGATCACATCTTTTCTAGGCAGCACATTGCAAAGGTGCAAGAAACCCTGGGAAACCAGGTAGATAGAGAAAAGGACTATCTTCCACCTACCACTGTTCGCCAGCTTATGGCTCAACAAGAGCTTGACCGTCTGAAGAAGGTAACCGATGTCCTCAGCTTGCCAGCCCAGCAACAATCTGCAGTCGACAGTAATGCACTTCATGGCCTTAGCCTGCCAACTGGCTACCCAGGAATATCTGGCCTCCCACCAGTACTTCTTCCTGGTGTAAATGGGCCATCATCCCTTCCAGGTTTCCCTCCAAATACACCTGGTGAGTTAGTATGACAAAGACAATATGCATACTAGTTTTATGAACAATTTCTGCACTACATGCACATAAGACTACTGCCCATTTTCTTCATTCTGCTGTTGAGGACTGTGACTTGCTCGGGTGTATTGGGCTTATGAATAATGAGGACAGTTAATGCATGCATTCTTTGCAGAAAGGTGGAAGGGTATTCTTTGAATTCAAACATTATATGTGTATGTGTTGTGTCATTTCTACAGTATATCTGCTTCCCTTTTTTGTGTGTTTTTAAAACTTTTAATGTGGGCTTTATATATTTGTATACTTG
>JBBKCR010000001.1:8933774-8936731 GCA_037577295.1 Ladigesia roloffi
TGGACACTGCACATTAAGAGAAGGTCACACTGTAAATCCAGGCAGAGAAGCTTTTTAATTTCACATCATATCCTGTTTTTGACATGTTATTTGGTTGTAATCTGGCTTTATCCAGATGCCTTGGTTTATCTCTGGAAGTGTCAGCTAACATGCCTTTGGGCAGGTATTTCACTAAGCTCCTCCCCTGTAATACAGCTGCCTGTACACCACCTGTCCAGAAAAAAGAGTCAAAGAAAATGTGTTCTTAATGGTAAAAAAAAAATGTTTCATCATCAGTCATTTAAGTCTGTAAAAGTTTAGATCACGACAACAGTAGTGATGTTTAGAAAATGAAAAAAAAAGGATTTTTCCCACGTAGTTCATTTTCTGAATTCAGGACTGGGCTAGCTGTTCCTGTCATTCTTCCCTAAAGTATACATTTCCCCTGTTCAGGGCTGGAGTCTTCCATATTCTGTGACTGGATGGGTTTTGACCTTTGTGAGAACAATAGCAAAAGGCCTTTCACTTCGCTCTCCTCCTGACACTGTGAAAACTCCCCTCCTGTCTTTCCACAGTTGTTTGCTGACATTTTAGACCCAGCGTCCCATCCCGGTAGCTCCGCATGTATCCTGTACAGAGTGTCTTGGCTGATTGTTCTATTGTTTGGCCTCAGAGTGAGAAAAGACATCTGAAGTTAATCCCCAGAGCAGCGCTGAACGGGGCTCTGCAGCCACAGGCTCTGTTTGTCTGACCAGTGAGGGATATTTGGACACCTGTACTTGTAAACGGAACTCCAGAACTGATAGTCCAGAGTCAGCTGCAATTTTTTTGGGTGGATGGAATGTTAATATATTGCGTTCTTACCAGGCATGGTATAGTTTATGTACATTTGGGTTTTGTCAATGATTATTAGAGTTATTATTAGTAGTAGTAGTAGTAGTATTGCAACTACTGGTTCCTGAATGTCTTGTGCACTGTTCTAAAAGGAAACAAGGCCTTTCACATGTTTTTTTTTCTTTCTTCAAATGAAGTAATCAATAATGCACCCCCGCATGTTCACACAAAGAACCAGACAATTAGCTTGAATATATTGAATGCTCATCATAGTCTAATGATGCTTATACAGCCAACAAAAGGGGATGCAATGCCTGGCCTATATGTCATGTAAGTTAATGTGTATTGACATATTGCTGATATTTTCTATCACTGTTTGTTAGGTCTGGCGGTAGTAAACTAAATGAAAAGTGATTGCTTTGTTTTTTTTTCCCCCCCTTGCCAATGAAATCCCATGTGTGGAATACTAATTCCTGCATTTAGTTCCCTGGACTCAGGCCTTTCATTTAAACAGATCCCGTTCTAATTAAATTCTGCATGTGGGAATGTATCATTCCAGCCTAATCCCTAATTCACTGTCTCAAACATTGTATTATCCAGAGAAAATCCATTAGCTGCAGGCTATGTAAAAGCAGATTTCTTCTCTAAGGCCGCCCTAGCGTGACTCACCAACCCGCCAGCAAAAAAAAAAAAAAAAGAAAAAAAAATGCAATGCAAAGTCATTTAGGTGGTAAACAGAGTAGGTGCAGCAGTTCTGTGAAATTCTTTTCAGAAGGTGAGAGGTGAATGAACAAATGTGTCAAAAGCATGTGGAGTCAACTGACAGATTATCCCAAACTGTTAATAATAGCTCAAACAAATGAGTCACTTATAGTCTCTGGTGTAATTTAGCCATCATTGCTAACAAAAATTATGCAAGTTGACAACAGAAGTGCAGTCTCACTTTTGCAGAGCATTCAAAAACTGTTTGTATAAAACTCCTCCACTAGAAAAGGTGTGAATTCAGGAACTTTTTTTTTTCAACACGCATTGACCTCATTTTAATCTGTTGCCTCCTTTTTAAACCGCTTTGTATTTGCTCCAGTCTCACCACCAATCATATGGGCTATTTTGGATGCTGGTGTTTGATTCATAAACCTGTTCCAAACACCTGGGCTTCATTTACCAGGATGCACCTGAGCACAAAATAACAGTTCTTTATTAATGACCATGTCTGTTTAGAGAAGGTTTTATTTATTGCATGATTGTGGAGGTGGTTTTAATGGAAGAGTGTGCAAAACTGAATATGCATTAAAACCAAATTGATAACTGTGAATATATAACTGTGAATGATAACTGTCCTGATAGTTGGTGGCACTTAGTGAGGCATCCTGTGTATTTAATTCTTTAAAATGCACATTATTATGTCAGTCAGTCTATCTATCAATCTAGTCCACCCATCCATCTATATATCTGCAAGAATATCTACACACTACTACTTGAAGAGTTCACAATGACAAAATAATAGTCAGTGCATGTGATCCATTTATTCATACAGCAATTTCCACCAGGATCAATAAAGTTTTCTGATTCTGAGTACACTATATATGTATGTATATTTGTATACACATATACACAAGCACCTGATACCTTAGGAATTATTGTATTGTGTGAGCGAGACGAACACATAATATTGCCAATATCTACTGTTGGCCACATAGTCAACAGACGTATCTGAGGAATGAAAGATGGGGGGAAATCAAAATAAGCCACAGCGCTACACTACCGAAACAAATGCAGGGAGAGGGAAAAAAACGGAGGCTGTTTCTTCCCCACTGGGACTTCCCAGTCAGATTGTCCTGTTATGTTTTCCAATATGTTCAGAAAACCACACATCTCAGATGGTTCAGGATGAAGGTTGGGAGATACTATTGCTTAAGACAGACAGAATCACGGCTAAGATGCCATTGCTCACACAAAAACCTCTTATTTCGCTCCTTCAACCATACAGATGTTTCTGTACTGATGCGCAGTGTATTTTATGCAATGCCATGCATTAAAGACATGCAGCCAAGCTATCTGCACCTGCACTATCAGCTGAATCTTCAAGGCAGAGCTTGGATTTCATATTACAAAGAGCTCTGTTGATAGCTTTGTATGTGCAT
>JBBKCR010000001.1:8947378-8969943 GCA_037577295.1 Ladigesia roloffi
CAGTAAACACCTGTGTGCAAATACATAATAGTTGTGAATTCAAATGTCCTCTGTGGGGGATATGTACCTTTTTCACTTTAAACCACAAACACAAAACAAAAAAAATTCAAAATTAGGGTATATTCTTTTGAAAATCGCAATCTATATTATATGTATAAGTTGCATTACTATGGATGCAGTTGGTTAGTGATGTGAGCTCTGTGCAGAGGCGCAGCTGTGGCACATGTAAAGCAATCAGCCAGAGAATATCAAGGGCAGGCAGTCCTCACACAAGTGCAATGTCACCACTTGCTAAAGGACAAGTCTCTGCTTGGAAGATTAAAAGATTCGAAGATTTGACTTTGATGTCAGCACGCTCATATTGCTATCCCATAACGCAGAATTCAGTCAGGAAAAACATGGGAAGGTGTACCTATCTTTTACCTCATCAAAAATATCCAGAAGAGCATTGGAAATGAAAACAGGCCTTATTTCCTTTTGTCAGATCACACACATTTGGCTTTGTTTTTATAATTTCAAGCACATAAGGCCAGCCTTTCAGGAATGTCTCCTTTGCTTTTGCTCTCCAGGCTGGTTTCTTGCTGAGTTCGGTCAACAGTAAATGATGATGAAACACATGATGTATGAAGCATCAGATGAGCAGCAGAGTGCTGGGTGGTTCCTTCTTTCTTCATTGTAAAAAAAAGGAAAATTTACCCTTTCCAGAACATAGGGGAGGAAGTCTATGAAATTCAATTTCTCGTCTGCTCAAAGCGAGCAGAACGTCCATGTTTTGGGTGTGGGTGGGGGTAGGATGGAGGGTGGAATTTGCAAACAGAACAAATTCAGCTGCTCAGGTTAATCTTTGCAGACATGTCTGGTTCACTGATTTCCAGCAGGAGTTCACAAACGGGCACCTTTTGCAGTATGGTTGCCATGGTAACAGGAAAATGATTTTTTTTTTCTTGGTGAATAGCCTGAAAGATTCAGTGCTAAAACATCCAGCGGTATGTTGTCATTATGTTTCAGGTGAACTGTATGGCTTTCCCGGCTCGCGCCGTGCCGGCATCCTGCCAGGGCTGTAATATCATCACCCTCTATTGTCTCTGCTGATTTGCTGCTCTGTATATGCATGCTTTGAACCATTCATGAATTTTTCAGCACAATCAATCATTAATCTTGCTTGATATCATTTACAAAGACACAGAAGACAATAAACAATAACACTTGCAATCTCTGTGGATTGCAATACTCGGCCCATATATGAAAAAAAAATCCAATTGCTTTGGTCTAGCTATTAAGCTTTTAATTTAAGAATGCAACTCCGCATAGTCAATGTCAGCCTCTGAAGCAGACCATACATCATTACTCTAATCACCTGTTCACTCTTATTTTATAAGTAGTGTTGCTGTCAGGTCTAAAGTTTTACAACTTTTACTTCTCTAGCCCAAAGAAAGCCAATTGTCCTTTAGATATTACGGTATTATATAATCGTTTTAAGAAACTGAGGAAAAGCTTTCTGGCCAATAAGCATTTTTGTTGCTCAGACAATCATTAATATTAGATGTAGTGCTTTTATATATGTCAATTTATATACATACAACCCAGTATTACACTGGTTTAAATATATATATTGTCCACACAATTTTGTACAAAAACTTAACTGTAAATAAACGTTTTGAATTCCTGGCATGTAGCAGTTTAGCCCTGACCACTCAAGATGTTATAACGTGTCAGCCTGCACAATACAACACAGACAATTAGAACTTATTTACATACATTTGTTATCTAGGCCTAGTAACAATACCAGCTTTTTTAATTCTCAGGGACACCTAGATGTTAGAAATGGTCCGCTAAACCTAAAGTATGATTGTCTTTAATTAAAAAAAAAACATACGAATATCACAACCTCAGGGGGAAACAGAAGAAAAATATAGTTTATGTAATGTCAAATAAGAAAGTACACGTTATGTGAGTGAGGAAAATAGACCTGATGTTTGGTGAAGGGACTGCAATCAGTGTTTTATATTTGGTTCTTTATACAGTGAGGGCAGAGAGCACTTTAGGTAACTGTAAAACTCCTCAGCGCTGGCAGGACACTAGGACCAGATTTAAACATCTTTAGAGTTATACATGCCACATTCTTCCGTGCGCACGGTTTCAATCAAATTTGCCAAAGTTATCAAAACTTTCAAAGTGCTCCGCATCTTCTTAAGCTGCAGGAAATTCAAGAGGACATCTGGAAGGCTGTCTGCAGATTATTTGAAATTTTGTGTGTATTAGACATCAATGAGAGGGCCGCCTGGGCCCTGGCTGGAACCCGCCTCACCTCGGGCTCATTACAGCGCAGACTGGCCCCTAATCCCCCATAATTCCTGCTCCTCGTTCTCCTGCGCTCTAAGCCACTCGCGCTAAGGCTCAGCCAATGGCTGCAGGAGGCTGTGTTCATGCAGGTGTTGCCTGCTCCTCCCAGGCATGCAGCTTGTCTTTGTAGTTTCAGCAGAAGCGTGTGGGACTATCGCTCACAGTGCCCAGCGTTGCCCAGAAACCAGCAGATAACAACCATATTATTAGCATCAACATGGCACTAAAAATCCCAGACATTTAGGGCACTCATGTAGTGCTAGTCTGATTTTTATATTCACTCATTTAATGATTTTTTTAACCCATTACCTGAGCAGTGCTACTGCAGTGAAAAAAAAATCTAAAAGTCATATATAAAAGCTTGGACATCCTTGATCAAGTGGGGTGCTTTGTTTTTCAGAGGACACACAATTTAACGCCCAGTCATTGTTTATACATCTCTGTGCCCTGTGCAAAAATTCCCAGCTGGCATTCGACCGACCTTAAACATTTAAATGTGGTTGAAATAATGTCAGTTTACGGAAAAACATTAATTCAACGTCAAAACAATGTTGAATACCAAATGGTTGAAATGCTTATGTTAACTAACTATGGATTCAACATAGAAATATAAATAAAAATTGAGTTGTAGGTCAAATCAGCGTTGGAATGACGTTGCTATTTCAACGTTGATTAGATTTGCAAAATCTAAACAAAATCCAACGGTTATCCAACACTGACACTTGACGAAACTGACGTTGATTCAACACATTAAAATGCCAGCTCGGTTAGGACACATTTTATATTGTCAAACTCAGCAAAAACATGAAACGGGTTCTTAAATTTGCAAAAAACTATATTTTCCCCTGAAATAGATGTGTAATGTTTTCTAACAAGACATGCCATTTTTCCAGAGGTGTTGGATACAACTGTACATATAATCCATTTGAAAGATTTTTTAAATATTAAAATATGGGGTGTTTTCTCATTATGAAGAAGTCTCATGTTACATTTGTTTCAATAACTCCTGTATCATTCTCTTCAGCAAATGTCCAATTTGTGCTGAAAGAAATATTTACATTGGGTGAATCTTCATATGGAAATAAAATGTACAAATACTGCAAAGCTGCATTAGCACCATAATGGACATTATAAATGGCATCATTTAGCACTGCAACATCATACGAACATGAAAAGTGAATAGGGAGAAACAGGGTGCAAAACATGTAGGCTGGGAGAAGAGCTAGTGTGAAGAAACAGAGCATTTTCACCTCATTGATTGACCACATGGCCTGCTCAGATCACAAATGCCCTTCAAACAGTGAAGAAACAGAGATAATTGGCCACTGTTGACAAGACTATCCAGCAGCTGTGGAAAATTTGCTGCTCAGCTAAGAAGTTGCTCTTTAGTCCAAAGCAGGCTGGAAGGCAGCGGAAAAAAACTTACATTTTATAGCAGATGATTCATTTTTGTTTTTAAATTAGCAAGCACATGCACGGGCACACACACACACACACACACCTGGAAAATACATTAAGCAATTCCTACAACAATCATCTCACATAAATGTTGCAGGCAGGAAAAAAGTACCTAAAACAAGGCCTGAAAACTAAGGTTTGATTGTGAAAACAGACTTTAAAGCAGACAGGCATTAATGGGAACATAATATGTAAAATACCATTCTATTTATAGTCAGCTTGATTTGTTTTGTATTTTAATGAGTTTTATTCTTGAGCTTAAGATCAAAGGTCGAACACAGCGTACCTCCACAACTTTTAGTGCATACTGTTAAAATGTGTCAAAGGAATACTATGTAAATGTTTATCTGCAGTTGACATACACTTGCTCTCAACATGTATTAACCTATGAGCTAAATATATCCTTTTAAGTCAAAGCAGAGTTAAAAGAAGATCTTGTGCCTTCCATGTTCCCTGATGGGGCATTAAATTAAAAACAGAGGCACTGATGTAGACAACGTGCAGACAGATGATTCCTTTTTTACTACCATCTTTTGTGGCTTTTTATACTAGGTCACAGTCCCTTTTGTGTTTTGATCTTTGATATCTTAATATATCTATATATAGGTATACTCATGTATTAATCTCAAAATTAGCATTTTCAATCTGCCGTTGATTTTAAAAGCTAGCCCACTTTTGCGAGCTCTTTTTGAACGTGGTACTTTTGTTTGTTGTGCTTTGATATGATTGTTTAGACATAATATGGTATTTTGCAATTCTGGGGCTTAAAGAGCCCATGTTCTTATATATTTATTGTATTTCTACCCACTCCTAGACAGTTCATTTATGACATTTGGGTGAGTTTCTGACTGGCCATCAATTACAGGATAAAACACTCCTCAACTCCTTATAACCATGACTGGCCAAACTGCTGTTGACTGAAAAGGTGGAGAACAAGTTGTTAGTTTCCATAATTGGACTGTATGTATCAGGGAGTGAAATTTTTCAATAATGTGGGATCATTTACCTGTTTTTCAATAATGTGGGGTCATTTAGTGTGTTATACTACATATTACATTCATACAGGATATTAGAAACCACAGATTGCTTTGATGATAACTGACTAATAACGAGTTCTTATCTCGAAAAATCTATTTAGACCAAACAATGCATTGACTTTCAATTATTTCAAATTGGTTTCTTTGAAAAGGAATGTCTTTTTATCTACTACATGGGAAAATATTAAGATTTACAGCGTTTAAAAAGGCTATGCAGTGCTTTGTACAGTAGAAAATTAAGTTCTTCAATTTGAAAAGAACTGTAGTTACAAGCAAGACCTTCAAAAATATGCAAAATGAGTCCTTTTCAAGACTGCTAAATGACAATTAAATTAAAGCGTGAATTGTTACAAAAGGTAAGTGGCAACATTACAGGGACTAAAATAGATCCTTTTATTTTTAGCCTCATTAATAAGAAAACTCAATGTTCAACAAAGGATCAAAGACGGAAGCTGTAATGAGCAGAATTGCTCATCAAAGTGGAAACCTTGTCAGGAGTGTGTAAACTTGAAGCTGTTCTCTTCGTGCCTGCAAGTAAATGGTGTCAGTTTATACATTTTACAGGTTAAAAGAAAAGTGAGAGAGACATCGTACAGAATGAAGAACCTTCCAATGATAGAATAAAAAAAGGCTTCATTTCTTACTCACTGTTTCTATAGTCATCTGCAGTACCCCATCAGCCCACACACCAAAAACACACTTACCTAACTTAAAAAGCTCAGGCATTGTGTAATCAGGCATTATATAACTATTTGAGAGGAAAATGAAAGTTAACCTGCTTGTGTACATCCTGAGAAAATGAAATGTCAAAGATATTTGCAATCCATCTTATAAAGCGCTGAATTACAGTAATCCGTTTTACATAAATGCACATTAACGTAATGTGCACGGCCCTGAGTGCATTACCCCCTAATCTACGTATGCATTAAAAGAAGCATCCTAAAGGCAATGTTCATTATAATGATAAACATTCTATAAGGACAGATAATGTAGGGAAATCATATACTAAAATACTGTAGGTGTAAATATTAGCAGAAAATACACTTTGTCTAAATTCTGGAGCCAAACCACTGCTGGCAAGAACCATGTACAGTAGCATACAGAAATACAGTGGCTGCACTGCTAAATGGCTAAATGGTTTGACCATTTGCAAAACACTGGTTAGTGTTACATGAGAATAGACCAGGTCCACTGCAAATTCTTTGTTGAGAAACATTAGCAGTGCGATTACAAAGATGCTGGGAATAAAAATAAAGGAGAAAACCCCCCCAAAGCAAATAACAGCAAACCAAAGGGCCCATCACAGCCTGCAGTTGTGATTGATTGCCTCTGCAATCAGCAATTAAGGCCATGCGATCAAAAATAGGTGGGACTTTCCAGTAGGCCTGAGCCCACTTTGGGTGCATTTTGCCTGAGGCATGGCTCATTGGAGAAGGTTAACGCCAGAATAAATAACCATCTTTTCAGTTATTATTAGGATTAGGGCATAATATGCCTAAATGTGCATGGTCCTACCAGGGTTTGTTACAGTTTACTGCCGTCTTAAGAAGGGCCAAGGAGATTAGGATAGGATGTCTGTCAATCTGCAACCCACTCACCACAACACCCTCCCACTGCTATCATGGCCTCTCCTTGATCTTGTGCAAATTTTGCACTTCATAAGGGATGGGGGGAATTGGAACGTGCAGGCAGTTTGAGCAGTGGGTTGTTTTGATGTTTATTCATTTGTACTGAGCTCTATCCAAGAATGCAGAAAAGTGGACCTCTGATACCATGCTCTCTATCAAACTTTCATGAGGAGGAATTAATTAGCGACGTGAATAAAGTTGATTTAGAATTAAACATCATTAAGTTAGTCTCTAGCCGGTCTTTGTACCGAATCGTGCATATTTCATGGCAACAAATACTCTCGTTTCAGCAAAGGCACAAACCACATTCTTTCATCAGCCAATCTCTGTGATAAACCCCACTGTTCAAACAGAAATTCGCATTTGTACTGCTGACAGGCTCCAAAAAGCCAAATCAATCAGTTCTGTTTGTAGCTTAGCATGCTATGAAAGTCAGCTTGAATGCATTTCAATCAGTTCTATCTGGAGCTTGAGTGGCTGGACAGTCGTCAGTTCTGTGCTGCATTTGGGGCATGTGAAGAAGAAATCAGCCATGGTGTGGCTTTTGATGCAGTAGTAGCAGAAGACATGACTGCAACCAATGGAATGAGGCATTGTAGGCCACTCTCCGCAAATGGTACATTCCATATGGCTGGTCGTTTCTCCGTCCTTTCCGCTTTTTGCCTTATTTGATGAGAAGAATGAAGAAATGCTAGCCTTTAGCTTCCATGTGTTGACCAGTGGCAGCAAGAAGATGAGGAACTCCGCAAAGCCATGCCAGAGCAGCTCGCGATTCATATACTGGAAGTTGATGTCCCGGGGACCCTGAAACTGGCTGAAGACAGGCTGCACTCCAAGCAGCCTCTCCGTAAGTGTAGGGAAGTTGCCGCTCTGGAGGAAGAACAGGAAGTTGAGAAGACTGGATGCTTTGGCCAGACCGCTAATCAAGGCAAAAGTCCCACGAGCTTTCTGAATGCCTGCATCTACAGGACGGCCTAGAAGTAACAGGCTGTGAGAGCGCTCACTCAGCCACTTCCCTCCTACTGTTAGCAAGGCAAACCACAGCTTCTGTTGGCGGCTCATGGGCCTGTACCTGTGGCCGGGGATCAGCATGTTGCGGTAGCGGACATTTAGCAGTGCCTGTCCCACAGTGGCACTGTTGGAGTAGACCGTGAACCTCCAAAGGAGGAGCTGGAGAAAGGCTTTGAGCTCCGGCTCCACAGGGGTCAAGAGGCCCGGCTTGAAATGCTGGAAACACCGGGCGAACTGTGACCAAATGAGCTGTTCCAGGGCACCATCCAGTTCAAAAGAGTCCAGCTGACTGATTCTCAGCACACGAGATAAAGGACTCGGGCCGGCCACGGCGAGGGGCTTGTCACCTCCAGCTCCAGCTATAATCAGAAGAAGCAAACGGTTATGCGTTTTTGCATTTCACTCAAAATCACTTTTCACATGTAAAACCCATCCTAAATTCCCTTTTAGCTGCAGAGGGCACAGGCACAGGAGGTCTTATACTGTCCCCTCTGGAGATTCAGGCTGAGGACAAATCACATCACAGGAGATTATCCCGACAGCACAGGCTTGGCGAGGCGGTAAACATCCTCCATGTGGAACTACTTTACTTTGACGGCTTTTTATATGGGATCTAAGAACTGTTACGTTTGGCAATTTTTCACGGAATGCGTTTGTATCGGGCCAAGTTTATCTCTTTAAATGCAATGGTTAGAAAATGAGGGCCAGTGCCAGCGGTGGCCACCTCTTAGCACTTTTGTGTACGGGTGGACGGGATTTGGGCAATCTCAGAAATAAAACTGGCTTATAAAAGGTCTGGGGGGGGTAAAGAGAGTTTATTTTATGTGAATCATTTAGTTTATTTGGTGCTAATATATGAATGCATCTATGATGTATTCATGACAGCGAGGCAGAGAAGATGAGGGAGAATTTGAAAGAGAAAAAAGAAAACTAAAGATAAAAATATTTCTCAATATGTCAGTAGAACAGTTGGTGTCAAGAGTTTAAGCTGAACACTGCAGTGGCATATATATTCTTATAGCGGCCCACACACTTAACGTACAGTGTAAGCAGTCCGTTTTATATATGTGCCGGTATATTGTGCTTTTCTGGAGCTTCTTGGCAGCAAGTGCATTGTACACTGCCACTCAGGCACATGAGGTAAACTGCAGCTACAGTGCACTCTGGGGATCTGGCATCTCCATATTCCCTTCAAAGGCTTTTATTGAGCAGTTTACAAGTTATGAATGAATATGTTATATTTGAGAACATATTATTGACAGCAACCTATCAATAGTAATGTGACTATTGTCAAGGGCCTGTCAATATTAATGTAATTATGATTTAGAGGATCACATAGATGTTAGCTGGGGCAAGTAACATCTCCTACAGCCCCGCTATCAATACCAGGATTACTATTGACATGTTCTCTCAGACTCAAAGTAGTTGCCAAATATATAACAACTAGACACTTTTGTCAATGTGTGCTGCCTATAAAAATTAAGCATGTGAATTTACAAGGCTTTAACTGGAGGGCTGAAAATCTATGTATTCTTATGTAATCGTCAAAATTTGTAATCGATGGATGTGTTTACCTCTATTGTAATAAGTGGACCTGCCCTACATACTCTGATTCATACACAATCATTGACCAGGAGACATTGACTTTGCCGTGCTCTCGTAGAGCAACACAGGGGGAGAGAGAAAAATGGCCCCAGTAAAGCACTGCATGACAGCTTAAATATAGACGAAGAGTATACAAGACACTTTCAAATAATTCCCCAAAACCACAGTCAGGCTTATTTTTAGACACATTTGCAATTTTCTGACAGATAATTGTAACGCTATATTCATGCTGCCTATTTAGTGTGTATTTGAATGGCGTACACACACTTTAGCATTTATGATATGGAATCGACTCAGCTAAGCCAAATAAATTGCCAACAAAAATGCTGAATTTTGTGCAAATGGAGCCAATCTCCAGGCAAGAAAATGTACGAGGAACACATATATTAGGTTATACTAGCCGAGTCAAGGCCCTGACAACTGGTATTAAATGACAAATGACTGACACCAGCACAGCCCATAAAGCATCTTCTCCCCAGGCAGCCGACTGTAGGCTAAGGCCTGCAATTCTGAAACTGATAAGGTTGGTAACAATGTGACCTTGGGCCTCAGCACCACAATGCGACGGCAGAATTCCTGCAGCCAGAGGAGTGTTTGGAATTTGCAGAGTTTAGGGAGCCTATGTTTCCTCGACCTTGGCTTTAACGGCACCTCTGGCCTTCGTCCCTCTGGGGTAGGTGAGAGGATTTTAGCTATGAACATAGCCTGGAACACAACCTGGTTATCTGAAAAGCTGTCTGGCTGTTTGCAACAACGCTTATTTGCCTCCTTTAAGGTCGACAAAAATATATATTCAAATATTTTCATTCGAACTGAGGCGCATGTTGTCTTTCTGAACTATATTACAGGAATTTGCATAGCGCGGCATTAAATATGAGCAAGCGCTTGTCACTTAATGTTTCAAGTTGGGGAAATTATGTGCTGCCAGTTGGTAAAAGAATTCATTTTAATCTGTGAAACACTAGTTTTATTTCTCAGTTTAGTCAAGTACTGTGAAAAAAGTATCATGTTAAATTTCATATAAATGTGTATTAAACAGATCAGGCTTTTAATGTTCATTAAATAATTTTACAGTTTGACAGATAAATTCTGATTATATCTCTCTCTCTATATCTATCTATCTATCTATCTATCTATCTATCTATCTATCTATCTATCTATCTATCTATCTATCTATCTATCTATATTTATATATATATTTATATATTATTTAATTAAAAACTGTCATGACCAAAGGTGCTGCATAAACAGAATATAAAGAATAAGAATGATAATTAATTAAAGTTAATTTAATACAATTCTGACTGGTTTGAACTGGGAAAGTTTTCCAAGCCAACTGACTAAAACTATGTTCATCTATATGAGATGATGCACTGTCAAATGTAAATTTAACCTAAATAAATACATTTTAACTTTGCTTTAATTTAGTGATTAAAGTCTATTCATAGTTAGAGTTAAAAAATACCGTTGCAAATTAAAACAAATATATTGTTAATAATGTATTAATCTGCTAGTTTGCTTCAAACGTTATCTAAGGTTGTGGTATAGTGTCAATATCTATCTAATTCACAGGTGACCATTCTATGGGGATGAGATGACCAAAAGCATGTAGTACAATTGAAATGTAAATCACATTTTACTCTGCATACAATTGCACCCCACTCTCCTTAAGATCACTTCATACAAATAAAAGATATTACATCAGGATGAGTGAGTTTTCCTACTTTTGCCAATAATTGTGTTTATGGAGCATAATTTATTCATAGGGAAACAGTATACATATTTGAAATGGAGTTGGTTTAACACTGCATTTTTTCCAGTGCAGCTTTATGACTAAATATTAAAATATCAGCTTTGTAATTAACTAATGAGATAATTTCAAAACTTTTCAAGTGATGTCATCCTAAAATGGCACCAAAGCCTTGCTAAAATGACTCAACATGCGACTGCACTAATTGTGATAAGACTGCATCATGAAATATAAATGTCTGCAAATGTACTGAGGGGTCCGAGCTGAGACCTTTGCTGTCGCACTTCAGCTTAATGCTTTATCAAGGCAGCCCTATTTCCCTTAATCACTAAAGAATTGTAAGAGCCAGAGCATGGGCAAAGTTAACATCTGAGAAACAGCCTTTAGAGTAAGTCTGACACAAAGATATGGGCTTTGCTTAATCTACTTTGCACAGAGCGTAAATTATTTAAAAGAATTAATTGATTTCGTGAGTATAAAGGTGGAAGATGCAAAGCCTGTATAAGTAATAAGTACAGAAGTTTGCAGGAAAACAACTTAAAAACTCATGAAACATTTAGAGGCTGAGGCAGCAAGAATGACTGGAAAGAACTGTTAATAAATGAGAAAACGGAGAGGCGGCTTTTTATGGTGTAAAGTGTGCTCGGCCTAGAGGTGGACTGAAGTTTTATAAGGTTGGACAAGTCCAATTCACTACTTTTGATGGCTTATCTGGATTTCGATGTAAGAAAAATTGGTTCTCTTTTTAAAGAGAGCAACATGGTCACAGACATTTGAAAGAAACCAGCTTATTTCCTTAACCAATGGCACTGTTTTACAAATTAATGTGAATAACATGGTCTCTGAGTGATGCCATGGGAGAACCACTTTGGGTTCCATGAAGCAGGGATTTATGGAACCAAATGTTTGATCAGCCACAGAGCCCCTCCAGTATAAAAAGAGTTCAATGGACCCACCCCTGCCAAATCTTAAATGTTACACACACTGTGTAAAATATTCAATAAAAATGACATATATATATTTGAATAAAAAATTTATCATGAAAAATAAAATCATAAACCATTTTCAACCCAACTAAATTAATATTGCAACACACCTTGTGTGAAATGATAAGGTCTTGAACATCATAAACTGTTGTAAATGAAAATCAGAAGATTTGTTATTTAAGAAGAGTTGTTATTAAAAAAGGTGTTTAACCTGTTAACGAAACCACTCTTTCATTCTCATTGGTCTGGAAACAGACTTCAGTTTATGAAACTATGGACTAGAGTAACAACTTGTTTATATAAATGATTTTCTAAAGCACCATTACAGATTTTAAGGCAGTTGACAGTGGTTCTTCTATGGAATCACATCAAGAACCTAATGACTATGTCGCTCTGTATCAGCGCATCAGCCTAATACCCCCTTATATTTCAAATAATGCCAAGATCTATGCTTTTTAACTCTCTGTACATTACTCATGATCTCATTAACCTTAAAATATACTGTAGTGTGTCATCAACAGGGTGTTTCAGACAAAAAATCAACACTTAAATGAGAATCAGAAACCTTTATAAAACTTTATAAAGAAATATAACAACTTTAAATGTGTTTTAGATGTAAATCAGCACAAGCCTGGTCAGGTTTTTACAGGGCAGCTGTACTCAAGAAGTACAAACTCATTCACTTTATTACTGCCAAAATCATCCGATCCATTTGCAAAATATCAAGATATTGAATTTTATCAATATGGGACGTCCCTTAGCTGTCATTTCTTAATCTGTGGCGTCTCTTCCAAGAGAAACCATAACAGAACCTTCCGATCCAGACACAGATCATACTCCATTTAGACTTCCCATATTCTTCTAAATCCTCTCATTATTTTAAGTGTGCTGTGGCCCACTTACACACCACTTAGAGCTCAATCAAGCGCAAAGCGTTCGGCTATTCTAATTTCACCCCATCACAGTACTGCTTCTTTCATTCCAAAAGGTCCATACATTGGACAAATCTCCCCCCAATTTTATAATGGCGCAGGAGCATTAAGCGATAATCAGAGTGAGGATTAAGCATGGACGAAACAAGTTGCTTGCAGGATGAAAAAAGGGGGGCTATGGGAAGATAGAGAATGTGCTGCAAAAGCAGAAAATCAAATTCAATCAAGCAAGACTATAGATCTTTAAACTGGGTTAAAGCTCTACTTTAGGAATGGCTACATTTGCTGTTTGTCCTGGATAACTGTACCCATTTGTGGCAAGAGTGAAAGGGAAGGTGTATCAGACAGACATGATCTGTAGTGAGAGTGGAGAGCAGGTTGAGGATACCCTGGGGAGATGCACGGGAAAGGAGAGCAATGACAATCAGTAGAACTAAGACCGAATTCCTTTGTGTGAATGAGAGGGAGGACAGAGGAATAGTGAGGATGCAGTAGAGCCGGTGAAATACTTTGGGTTCAAATTTTATGGGTAAACAGTCCAGAGTAACCTGAATTGTGAAAGAGGCGTAAAGAAGAGAGTGCAGGCAGGGGGAACAGGTGGAGAAAAGTGGCAGGAGTGATTTGTCACAGGCGGGTATCAGCAAGTGTAAAATGGAAGGTGTAGAAAATGGAAGTGAGATCTGCGATGATGTATGTTTTGGAGACAGTGAAGCAGACCTGAATGTGGCAGAGTTGAAAATGTTAAGGTTGACGGTGACGAGGATGCACGGGATCAGGAATGATTTTATTAGAGGGACAGCTCGAATTGTACGTTTTTGGAGGAAATGTCAGAGAGGCGAGATTGCTTTGATTTGAACGTGTGCTGAGAAGAGGCTCTGAGAGGCTGATGAGGATGGAGCTGCTATGGAAGAGGAAAAGAGGAAGTCCTGGTTGGTTTATGGATGTGGTGAGGGAGGACACACAGGCAGGTAGTTTTGGATATGGAAACGCAGAGAATATAAGGAAACGGAGATGGTTGATCCGCCGTTACGATACCTAATAGGGAGCAGCTTAAATTAGAAGAAATGTACTCTTACGTCCGTCGTATAGCTCTGTAATCCTTAACTTACACGGGTATAAGTGGCTCACTTGCCTCCCTACTTTTCCCTAACGCTGCAAATACCATTATAGTAATTAAGAAACACGTTTTCTTTTGAAACTATATCATACACATCGTGACTGCTGCTCTGATTCTCCATGTATTATTCAAGAGGACCATATATGCATTATTGCTGTATAACAACAAGAAATTCACAATAAATCATATTTACCCATTTTAGAACTGCGTGTAGTCTGCAGCCTGCACTTTACCTCCTTTTCCGGGTTGCATAGTCGAAAGCCACGCCTTTCAGGAAAAATACACCAATAGGAAAACTGTTCTTGTCCACATGCCTAGGGCGTCCATCCAATCACATTTCAGAATGGTAATCACCTGACTCAGCGAGGCAAACGCAAAGTGTATGTTACATGCAGCATCTCATCTCGAGTCTGAAGTGTGCTGTATTCAATTTTCCACCTATGCCTTCCATGACACGGTCGATTTTTGCATATAGTCTTTCTCTTATACAAAAAAGTACATATAAATCACCAACCTCGCTATGCTGTTTATAAACCGACCACGAATGTTATCAGACGCCTTCCAATCCGCATGGAGGATTATTTATTTGAAGGCTGCCTCGACCAATCAACACATGACAAGGGCAGGACAAGACAGCCAGCACAGAACCGTTAAAAAGCCCAACGACCAAAACCAAAACAAACAAAAAACTAACAAACTGAATTTTCCAGCTAAGGTCTGACTTTCGACTGGCTGTGGACTGAAAATCAAAAAACGACGTTTCATTTTTTACTTCACCTGGAAAAATGATTGCAAAACGAAGTTTTAACCCCGAGTCACCAGTTACCAGACGTTATTGAAGTTTTAATTTGGTGTAACACTTTGTTTTTCGATTTGAAACTTTGTCATAATAGCGCGTCCGGTTTAGTCTTTTGTATGTTTATTAACTAATTTATTAACCTGTGAAGTTAAACAGGAGTGCCTGAAAATGGACAGAAAAAACCTGGACATCAGTGGTTCTGTGAGTAAATCAGTAACTCGCTTGCTGAAGGAATTCAGGAGTATCTACGAGGAGAAGTTAAGACGCACTGAGTGGGAAATCACATCACCAGAGGAGAGGATGTGGGTATGTGACCGTCATGAATCAGATCATTCATTCTTATGTTTAAAGGGTATCAGATGAACTTGAAGAGGGGGGGGGGGTCAACAGTCCAGAGTAAGGGAAAGGGTGAAAGACATTGTGAAATAGGTGAAAAAGAATATATAAACAAATTTTTGTAGTATAATGGGTGGAGAAGTGTGGCAGGATTGATTTGTGTTTTGGAATGTGTGGAGAAGAGTGGCAGGAGTGATTTAGGTGTTGGAATGTGTGAAGAAGAGTGTGGGGAATGATCTCTGTGGTGGAATGGGTGGAGAAGAGTGGAGGGAGTGATCTGTGTGGTGGAATGGGTGAAGAGTCGTGGGAGTGATCTGTGTGGTGGGATGGTTGGCGGAGTGTGGAGGGAGTGGTCCATGTGGTGGAATGAGTGGAGGAGGGTGGCTGGAATGATTTGTGTGGTGGATTGAGTGGAGAAGCATGGTGGGAGTGATTTGTGTGTTGGAATGGATGGAGAAGAGTGGCAGGCGTGATTAGCGTGTTTGAATGAATGGAGAAAAGTGGCAGGAGTTATTAGTGTGGTGAAGCTGAGCTTAAGATTTGCTTTGGGAGTGACAAGGATGAGCACAACCAGGAATTAGTTAATTACAGGGACAGCTTGAGTTGGATGTTTCAGAAGAAAAGTCTAAGAGGTGATATGGGCTTTGCTTTGAACAAGTTGGTAGGAGAGACTCTTGAGTATGTTGGGAGAAGGATGCTGAGGCTGGAGCTGCAGGGAAGCGGAAGACCTAGTAGAAGGTTTGTGATTGTGGTGAAGGAGGACGTGCAGACAGTTGGTGTGAGAGAGGAAGATGCAGAGGACAGAAGGAAATGACTTGTACACGTTATAGAAATTCTACGGTGACCTCCATTAGAGTGTGCAGCATGGAGTCGTTATACACAGCCAGCTTGGCAAGAATAAACTGGCCTCTGGGATGATCCCGTGTTATCTAAGCTAATATGTAACATTTCTTCGCGTAAAATTTGATTTCAGTGCCTGAATCTGTCCTTACCCAACTTTATTTAGTATGCTAGTCTTTCAGGCAGACTAATGAGAAAAGTTACTTAATTGTTTCGTAATTTGAGGACCCATATTGATCCATTTATGTATTTTTAAGGAGCAAAACCAAACAATTTTCTTTTGTACATAGGCATCTTCCAAACTGTTTTTATCTCCTAGACTTGATCCTTAACACATTGAAGACTGATGTATGTTTGTGTTCTTTGCTCTGGATGAATGTGTCAATGACAGTCTGTTGTTCATTTAGATTTCTTCACTGAAGACTGATATATAGATATAAATATATATAAATATTTTCTGCCCTTTCTTGTGCATCATTCATAAATCAATGGGAGCTGAAACACCCCTCATAACGTGAGTGTAAATGCTCTTTGCTGAACAGATGAGTGTGTGTAAATGTGCCAGTCTTCTTGGCATGGCAAAAGCAATGAATTAAAACCTAGCCTTTTATATTCTGCATGCACAGGGTAGAGAATGACACTTTTTAAGTGTTTAAGCCACTAAAACATAGTTACAGGTGAGAAGAGTAAAAAAGAAACAATCTCCCAATGAATGGAACCTTTGAAAAAGTGGAGAATATCTTTTTTCCCCTCCTGTTATGTTACTGTTAATGCAGGTCTGAGGCTTTGTTATGCCAGCCATGATGTGTATGATAATAGCTGGTGGCAAGATCTCAAGCAAGAAAATAAATATCACTGTTTCTCTTCATGCAGATGAAGGTTCACATCCTGCGCTCATACGTGGATGACCTGAGTGACCAAAATCACGTTTTAGTCCAAACCGTGGAAGAGCTTGAGAAAGAAGCAAATGAGAAGGTCACCAGCTTGGAAAGGAAATTACGAGTTTCAGATGAGTCCATTCATGTGAGGAATTTATGTATTGCATGGTGTTATTGTGTCTCTTCGTGTGAGGCTACATACATAGAGTCCAAAAGTGGAAGGCCACACATTATGTAGCTCTAAAGATTACATACCTGAGTTAAGTGACAGGGCCCATTCACATTGGAGTCTATGTAGGGTGAAAATAAAGAAACGTATGTGAATTTGCCTTCTGGTTACACTTCATCATGCTAAATTGGGCTTAGTGTTAAGGCCTTTCACCAGACTAGTCACCAGACTAGTGCCCATTGTGTCCGTAGCTCAATATGTGCCCCGTTCCATGACCTTTTTCTGTTTAGTTTAGATGGCTGACGATTAAAAACCTGTTTGTGGTTTTGCTTTGAATATATTAATTATACTCGCTCATCTACTTTCACCTCTTCATGTGGGACAGAAACTAAATATGCTTCCTGAGATGGTTTGATGTTGATGATACATTCAAAGATGAGATACTATTAATGGTGGATATTGTGGTTAAAAATATATAAAATGAAGTGCTGTTTTGCATTTGTTTTCTGTTTTTGTAAAAAATATAATAAACCATTGGGCCAAAAGGCAACCCGTCACAAATAATGAAATCTGTTGCTTTGGATGACCAGCTGTTCTCCGTTGATGAGAATGCTGGATTTAAGAGGTACTCACAGTAATAGTTTTAGAAAGTGTAGTGTTTTATTTACTGACAGCTAGACATGGGATGATAACCGGTTTCAAGGTTTACCGCTGTTTAAAAAAGTAATGGTTTCAAAACTGCAAAAAAAAGTTATACCATTCCTACGATAGGAAGGATTTGTTTCTGAAAATTGTATTTGTTTCTTTATTTTGTTTATTGTTGAGCTGCAGGTTTAGGCTCACACAAGTGACTGCAATTTAATTTAATTAAGAATTTCCTATTAAAATTATTTTGCCTGATGTTCAATGTTACAAAATGTTCTATATGTTTCCTAAAATAAAATATACTGTGTTCAGTTGGAAAAAAAAAGATTTTTTACCCAGACATTTAAATACAACATTGTAGGGCAGTAATAACAATACCGTGAAACCATGATATTTTTATCCAACGTTACCATACCGTCAGAATCTTATACCAACCCATGCCTACTGACAGCACAGTTTTGTTCCACTGCAAGGGCTGATTTGATGAGTATTTTTGTTCAATATTTATTATGTTCATTCAATAATAAATATATCTTTATTTTTGTTCATCCATCAAATATTAGAGAATGCACAATACCCTTTATTCATTAAGAAACCGATATTGAAAACCTGAATTTTGGTTTGTTGTTCTTCTTTTAAATCTAATGAAATTTTAACCTGAAATTATTCACGATGAGATCTAAACATCTGAAAGAAATCTCAAACAATTCAAGCCCACATGAAGAAACACACAGCTTGGCAGCATAACTTAACACAGTGTGAGTGTGTGATATTTCATTGTAGTTGTGTTGTAGGACCTGAACGGGTTTATTCTTATTTCCACTATAATATCTTACTTTTATATACATTGGTTACGGGTCTATGTCAGAAAAATATTTGCATTTTCTCAGAGCTAGAAATGGCTAATATCTGTGACGTTCCTTGCAAATCCAGTGTAAATATTTCATACATCACCCAACCCTTTGTGGTACGTGGCTTAGTTGTTTAGTGCTGTTGACCATCAGCTGGAAAACGAAGGGTTTAGTCCCTTGTGGTTTCAGTCCCTGGCCTCTCAGCACTCTGTTTTGTGTTTGAGCAAAGCACTTAACCCTGAAATGCTTTGCTTCTCTTCTTCTCCAGTGCTTAAATATGGAAACGTGCTATTAGGCGAAATTAGGCCATCTTATCTCCGGCAGAAAAAATATACAGACCTGAGAAACTTCTAGACATGTTCTATAAAATTCTTGGTTCATATTCTTTCTTTATGTGTTCTCGATGTGTTTTTAGCATAAACCTTGGTAATAGATATTTAAAAAATGTATGAACATATTTCATACATTTCAGTTTTGTGTAGTTATTAATGCTGTTGTACTTAACGTAGTTTTGAGCATTCTTCATAACGCTTTGTATTGGAACCTGACACTTTTACTGACAAACAAATCCAACCTTTCAGATTTATAAAACAGCAAGGTGCTATTCTGTTCACATAGATCACTTAGTACATGCATTCTGTTCTCTTTTCGTATCCCTCTATAGTTTCTATAATCATTTGAATTAGATTGGAGTAAGGACTGCTTCTCTGCTGTCCCAGAAGCATATTACGCTGCTGTCCCAGGACTGCAGTAACCATTGTTCTAATGTACATAATTGGAAATTGAATAAATTCAGAGCATTAAATGCTACTTATATGCCTCTCAAAATGCAAAGAATGCATCAGACTTGGTAATACGAGGAGCAAAATGCACTGATTGAGTGACTCCAGTACATCTCAGATTTATTAACACGTTTTGTGAGGTTATAATTGTTTTAAAGCAGTGGGCTTTTCAGTAATATCGCAGTTATTGCCGTAATATCATAAAAGGAATTATTCAAAGTTGTAGTTATTTCTAAAGCTACTGATTGAGTTTGAACACACCATGCAATTAAATAAACTTGAAATTGCGTGTGATGTTAGACAACAGTTTCTTTATTCTGTGTGGTCTCCCACAACATCTATAAAGGCTGTAGAGCACTTTTGGATCCAGCCAGGAATTGGTGGACACCAGCATCAAAAGCTCAGGCTAACATCCCTGTTTGGCAGGATTGAAATTCCAGTGGTGTGGAAGGGATGAAGGGTTGCAGTGTGGTCTTATTTATTTATTTATTTATTTAAGGATTTGAGCCATCAGAGGAAGCGCCTTGAGGAGGACAACAGGCGTCTTGGAACTGAACTTGAAGAGCTGAAGGCTGAAACTTTCACCCTCCAACAGGTGATCCAATGGGCTCAGCACACCCAGGGCTTGGATGTGAGTAGTGTTTGTTTTCCCCCCTCTCCCCCACTCACCCTTTCACTAACCCTCTACCCCCCTCCAAAGTCACTGGATGGTCCCTCATTCATTTTTCAAAACTCTCTTTTTTGCCCTTGAGCTCAGGATTTTTAATTCCAGGTTCACCTTGACTGGTGGCCTTTGGGCATGTGGGATCAGCCGTGCAGGGCTTTGATCCAGTGAGTCGGCGTGTGGCTCATTTCCAGTCTTGCCACACTGATGCGACTCAGTGGGCTCCACTTGACCTCCCTGTTCTAGAGGGGCCCTCCAGCCCCAGCTGATGAGACAACCTCCCCCAACCCCCAACCCCACCCCCACCCCACCCCACCCTACCCACCTCCCGTTCCCTGAACCTGACTGCTGAATACCTCCAGAACCTCTTTCCAATCAAAGGTTGTGCCTTTGATCTTTATAGCACTGCACCTCCCTGCAATCAACGCTGGACATGTTAACATGGAGTATGTTAACATGTTAGCGTAAGCTCTCTTCTGCTACTGAACGAGGCTCTGAAATGTCTTATAAGCAGCCATGCAGCATGAGGCGTTCTGTATTATTCTTTGGCCAGTTTGGCATGGGCTCTGCAGTGTTAGTGAGGAGACTCACCAGGTGGCATTCTGTTAGGTGGCTTCGCTTGTAATGAGAGAGTGTGGCCTGACAGAGTCCTGCATGCTGCAACTGCACTGTTCGCCACTTTTAAAAGGTGGAGTTATTTTGGGTACACTGCCAGTCTTAATGGTAAATGTGGCAAAATGATGGTGAAATGACTACAAAATGCAGAAATGCAGCTTGGCACACGCTCTAAATGTACTTGCTCAAGCTTCCAGCACCTCCAAAAGCTCCAGTTGGCAAAGCTACCAGCAGGCACTAATGACTGGCAGGACTGATGACTGGTAGTGTGGGAGGGGTCGCGTGGGGTCACCCACGGACGCTGCGCTAGTACCGTTGTTAATGACTTCCCTTTGAGTGATAATTGATCAGCTTCATTACCATATTAACTCTGTAATCCTATGTCACTAGAATAGGGCCCTGCTGTAATTAATGCCACGTTTGATTTTTGAAATAATGAACTAATTAGACTAATTAAAATCAATAGAGGTGCCAATACACAGTTAGGCATCAGCTCTAACGTCTCTATCTTCACTCAGCCGGAATCACCAGCTCAGTGGTAAAGGAAGCTAATGCTGATTTATGGCTGCTTGACGGTCGTTAGTTGGAATAAATTGCTCGTAGGAGCCAAGACAGCATTATTCAACTGCAAGATACTAAGTGCATTGTAAGGTCAGCAATAAGGGCAAACTTACATATGTAGTTGAATGCCCTTGTAAACCCCTGTTAATATATCAGGTCAGAATGGTGGGGGATGTTGTACAGTATCTCTGAATGCACACTTGCAGCAGTAGGGCCTTTCGCTTCTTAAGAAGTTAACCGCCCTGCTTAAAGTAGCGTAATATAAAGGCAAGAGATTAGCGGCGCCGGAAAGCCATTTGCCACTCCATAGCCTGCATTTTCAGGTGCTTCGAATAACAGCAAATTAAAGGTCGTTTGATGTTATTGGAAAAAGCATGTTTTGCATTATTAAAGACTTCACCGGAATAAGGTCACAGACAACGTGTTCAGACCAACTCAGATAAAGAGGTAAATAATTGCTCTTTTGTTAGATTTTTTTTTCCTTTGCGTTTTCACGAGATTTTCATTTATACTCGTTACCATTTTTAGGACAGTATCCTCTTTGTGCTTGTTTTTCTGATTATGATCACCTCAGTTCTCAGAAGGACTGGATATTATTGTGAAAAATTAACATCTGTATAAACAGCATCGGCGAGTGAAGTATTATCACAAGGCCACCTCTGAGCTCCGTCTTTGCATTAATCTGAGGTGTCAGTCAGTCTTGATGGGCTGTTTTTTTGCTTTGGGCAGCGGCCTGAGCGCTTATGGTTTTTCCCGCTCCTCGTTATATTCCTCCCCTATTTCAGCTACATTAATGTTTGAAATGGTCCTGGAAAGTAATTTGTGTGATGCGACATCCATGTTTTGCCCTGTTATATATCAGTACAACCTTACTTGGCTGTGTTGGGTTTTTCCTCTCCGTAGGGCAGTTGACCATTACTTTAATAGTATTTTTTTTTCTCCACTGGGTCTAATGATTGAGTACTGTTTGTGCCAGCTTTTGCCATTCCTCTAACAAATTAGTTTACTGTGGTCATAACCTTCAAAAAGCTCATTACCATAAATTGCACGGCTTTTCATAAAGGCTGAGAGCTGCATTGACTGATCACAAGCGGGGACCTTACTCTGGACACTCAGACCTGCTAGTAAATTAGAACCTCCATTTCCTACACATTTCTTAATCAGCTAATGTTTTTTATTCACATTATTAATTTCCCTCCATTTTCTGATTCATCGGAATTACTAAAGCCATGCACAATTTTTGTATGGAATCTTACAGTTATAGGAGCTTGTAATGCCCTTAAAAGTAACAAGAATATGTGTTTGTGAAATGCCTAAAGAGTGTTTTTAATCATTCGGTGGACATTAAGGGAATACCTGTTCTTTTTCATGGTTTTAATCCTGCTAGTAGATGGATGTAGAAGAGGAGTCTTTAAAGGGATAGTTCACCCCAAAATGAAAATCTGATGTTTATTTGCTTACCCCCAGGGCATCAAAGTCGAAGGTGACTATGTTTCCTCAGCAGAACACAAACGCAGATTATTAGCTTTAGCCGTAGCAGTCTGGTAGTCATTTAATG
>JBBKCR010000001.1:8993761-9007343 GCA_037577295.1 Ladigesia roloffi
GTGTGTGTGTGTGTGTGTGTGTGTGTGTGTGTGTGTGTGTGTGTGTGTGTGTGTGTGTGTGTGTGTATGTGTATGTAACATGTTTAGCAATTGGAATTAGCCCAGGCTGTTGAGCTTTATACTCTGAATAGAATTGTATAAACCAACTGTCATAACATTCACTTTTCTCTTGCGTACCCAAGCCTGCATCTGCCTGCATCACCGTCTTTGTTTTAGAGATTGAAGCTGTTCTTGTATTCTTGTCTGTTTATTAATATCACACCTATTTTTAATACACTCTGGGGGGGTTTCATTCAAATGTCAGGTATTTGATGCATCATTGGTATTGACAACTCAATTTTCTCATATTTTAAGAGTTTAAATATATTCTATTTTAAGAAAAAACTATAAAATAATTCATGTAATTTCACTGCCTTCAGCCATAACGAAGTATGCTTAATGTATAAACACACACATGGTATTATTCTATTGGAATAGGAAACTTTTGTCAAATATAAGCAAATTTACTACCTTTAGCTTTGCAGTGAAAACCACAGCTCTGATGCAAGAGTCCATATTATTATGTGAAAAGACCTTTCTTCATCACCAGGTCACTTACTCTTGACCTTGTATGCATTGAAAAGACGGCTCACCATGGTAACCTGGGTCTCCAGGTTTTTCCAGCTAGTACATCATCCCCTGCTTTCTTCAAGTAATACTTTTATTGGCTGCACAATTGAAATGTCATGGTTGGCCAACAGAGGAGCCGGTTATTTCTAAGGTGTGATTAAACCATGCCTGTAAATTGGATCACACTGTGGGTGTGGAGAAGATGAGCTCAGACAAACAGGGCTCTTGTAAGAATCTGTATCTCTTTTGAAGATGTGTGAGAGCGGCTCTTTTGCATACGCGTGTGCCGGGAATGCGACGTTAAGGCACATGATATGGCACATCAAAGCCACAGCATGTTGCAGATGTACTGGAAATCAGATTGGAAGGAATATTAATGAGCAGGGAAATGACCCCTGGGAAATGTTGTCTGTAACTGAGTGTAGTAGCTCACCTTTGCCTCAATGCAACTGCAGGAGGAATCCCCAGCAGGCAGCTTCTTCTAGAGCGATGTCATTTCTGCCTGCTTCCAGCCAAAATGACCTTCTCTAGCCCCAACCCCCCATTCTTTCTCTCTCTCTCTCTCTCTCTCCCCAAATATATATTAAGAAATGCATATATTTGGCCAGAAAGCTTTTATTTTCTAGAATGTTTTTCAGCCATTTCTATACTACTAATTAAGTACCTGAGGCTAATCGGTCCCTGTCTATGTTAATTGAGATACGCTGGTTGTAGAATTGAACAAATTGGACTGACTGGAGTCAGTGGGAATTCAGGAAACAAATTTTGCTCTTTTAACTAGATTTTGCTCCTTTAAATTAGAAATCCAAAAATTCTTGGCCAGGCAGAAACGAATGATATAAAACTAATGAGAAGTTTACAACAGCAAGTGTTTACTGTCTTGAGAATTGGACAGTGATTTAGCTTAAGTGTGTGAAAGATTTTTGGGGATGTTTTGTTTTTTAGTACATATTTACCAATATTTTACCAATTCATGGAAATAAAATTACAGTAATAATGTTTGTGTATACATTTATTTATTTGTGTAAAAGAGTCTTCTAAAACAGTTTGAATCCTGAGCCCTATTTCTAAGCAATTTGGTAACAGATATTACTATTTTTAATATATCTTCTGTCATGGGGTAATATAATTACGATTAATACAAATCAGAGTAAGTTAGTAAATGAGACTTTCCAGAATGATGGATAGAGTAATAGGGCGATTTTTACCAAAATACGTAAAAGTTGCTTAAAACTTTTAAAACTACAATTAATTTTCTAGTTTTGTGTATTTATGTCTGCACTGAGAAGCTTAATTGAATCAACATTTTAGTTACAATATTGCTGGAACATCATTAACATAAGAGCAGTCATTTAGGCCTTCTTTTCTTATGGCTCACTATATATCGCTTTTGTACTGCGGAGCATGTTTCCTAAGTTATGCTAATTGGAATGTCACTGGCAGATATGTTATAGGAACTGGTTGAAACCAGTGTGCTTCACACACATTATGTGAATCATTCTTAGTTGCATTTGCAGTTTGTTCGATGAACATATACTAATGTTTGATATATTTGACTTTGATTTTGCATATATTAGTGCAGTGTACTGACTTTTCACTGCTTAGGACTCTCCATTACTCAGCACTAGAGATTAGCTCAGGTTCACTCGGTGAACTTTAGAAGAGCTCTATGAAGAGGAAATATTCTGAGAAGGTGACTGGAGTTTAATTCATAGTTTTTCTTGCTGAGGTCGTGCGAGTCTTCCTTATTTCTCTTGACCCACCAGCTTTAACCATTCTCTCTTTAATGCTAATGCTGGAATGAATTGAATGAAGCTCTCCGCCCCAGTTCACCTTCAACATCTGACTTGTTTAAAAAATGTTTTGCCTCAATTAAGAAATACATTTATTTGGCCCGAAAGCTTTTATTTCCTAGAATGTTTTTCAGCCATTTCTAATCCTCTAATTAAGTACCTGAGACTAGTTTAAAAAACAGTTTTGACTTAAATAAAATGCTTTGGAAGCAAGAGTCATTCAGCATGTTGTTTTGATTTGTATTAAGCTTGTGAAAAGGTTATGAAAGCTAGTTGACATCTCTGAGCTAAACAATGGCTTTTCAATAGCACAGAGGCTGAATCGGTGACTCTGTCAGGTAATGAAAATATTTTCTCTAGATAATGGACTCTTTTAAAGTTGAGTCATGGAGGCAGGACACTAAATTAGTTGTAAACCACTGAGTATAGAAATTCTGAACTGATTGGCCTTCAGCTGTTTACAGCCGGCTTTAACGGCCTAAAAATGTCATTTGTTGGTCTTAGATTGTATTGACAAAACCCATTGATTTAACAGATTTTGGATTTATCTTGCCTTTTGAACATGACATTCGCATATGCTGTTTAAATGGGAAATGGTGGCATTGATTTCTTTAACTTGAGCCAAAATGCTAAAGATTTTTGGATAAGCTTTCTCATTACTTAAGCCAAAATCAATAAGGAAGAGCATCTTTTAATGAATGAGCAGTTTGAACACCACGCCACAGATACAACCTCCTGTTCATCCACTGCCTGGCCAATCGATCATCAAGGTTTCTTAAGTGAGGTCCTATTGGTTGATATTGTGGTTTTCTTTTGTGTCGGAAGTCGCAGCTTCAGAAAAGTCAAAGAGGCTACAGAAGCCATTCCAGACTGTCCAACAAAAAAACAAACTACTACCTAGGTTACGAACACATCTGCAAAAGCGTAGATGAAGATACAACAGGTTTTCTTTCAGGGACTATTTAAGTGGTTACATTCTGAAAGACAGTTTTCATTAAATATGATTTTCTATTTTCATGAAATATTGTATGATTTGAAATACCCTTTTTTCTATTCATTACAAAAACATGTTATATCTGTAATAATTGTTCCAAGGTTCACCCAATGTGAAATGAACTGCTGAAACACCCTCTGTAATAGACTTCTCACGGTAACTAAATTTTAGTAGACAATTAATTGCTGTGTCAATAATAATTGGGATTAACAGTGTGTTCTTTTTGAAAGCTTAAGCCTTAATGGCCAAATTGGCTGTTCAACTATATTGCTTGATACTTAGTAGCTCCTAGCTAATAGCGGACATACTCTGAAGCACAAAAATGGTATATTGCTCTCCACTGCCCTTTCTTTTGTTGTTTTTGTAAACCCATGGCTGTGTTTACTGTTTCTTGTATTTGTATTCACCTAAAATATAAAGCTACACATATTTAAATTCCGCTTTTTGTGAAGAAACCATAGTATTATTAAATATTACAATCATTCAGAGACTTCAGCACACTTAGTGATGGTACATTTGCAGGAGTTTCGATCAATGTAAATGTTCAAGGTTAGGTTTAGGCTTAGTTTTAGGACCAGGGATTTATTGTTTATAAACGAATCCAGGTCTACATGCAGCTGCCCTACTGTAGACTAAAATGTTTGATTTTCAACAGATGTATTCTAATATGAATTTCACTTGTGTCAATACACAGATTTGAAATAAATAAATGTTTGAGAACTGTAAAGAATTTAGTATACCTATATAAAGATGTTTTGTATTTGTCTGTATTTAGTTGGTTTTATGAGTAAAAATAACCATTATTCTGAGTGCTTAATATTTAGAAAGTATTGGAAGTGGGGGATTTAGTGCACGGTTTAGTGTTTAAGACACATATGGTCTGAAAATGCGTAACATATTGAACACAACATATTAGTTTTTAGTTAATAATTCCGTTTACATTGATTATTGCAGGCTGTGTACAATAACAAAAGTTAATAATATGTCATATACTTCCAAAGTTTTGAATGGTAGCCATTGTGGTTGTGCGGGGTTGCAGGAGCAGGTGAGGGTTGTGGGTAGAGTTGTGAACTCTCCAAAACAGAGCGAGATGGAGGTGTCCAAAATGACCTCTTGGGTAGAAGAGCTCCAGCTTCAACCGAGCAAGGCCAGGAACTCCAGCACACACTCCACAAGCCAGGTAATCAACACACCTACACATCCACCCACACACAACTACAAACTAGTCATCATACATAAACATCTTTCTATTTGTATGGATTTTGATCAAATCGTTTTTGGCAGAAGCAAAACACAAACAAACAAAAAAAACCTCTATATCCAAAAGCCTCTCGCAGAGGTGCCACAGTTTTACGATCATGAATATGGACGCTCTACAAGTTCACAGAGCAAAGAAAAAAGAATCCAAGCCCTTTGTTGTATGTCCTTTTCTCGTGTAAAGTTTGCTTTAAATGTCATACATTAGCATGTGAACTTTTAAATGAGCTTGTTTGCTCAGCTCAGATCCTGGCATGTAAATACAGATATTGAATGCATTGGTGTAAATTATTGAGGTGCGGATGAGACCCTTGCTTTCCTGGCGTTAATTAAAGCACGGCTAGGGATATCCCTCCTGTCCTATTGCGAGATGCGGTGGTTGCGCGAGATACCGCCGCCGTGCCTGAATATCCAATAGTTGAAATGGAAATGATCTGTGCTGTCTTGATTTAGGCAGACATGATTGACAAGCATCACTCCCAATATAAAACTCTTCATGCATTATTCAAACACTCACCTGTCCCCTGTTGTTTTCTGTTGTGCATCCGTGTGTATGTGTGTGGGGTGGAGTATGTGCCATACGCCACAGTGATTAGACAGAGAAGACATATCTCTGGGTTGTCTATGGAGATACATTAGCATAGCAAAAAAAAAAGGAAAAAAGAAACAGGAAAATAGAAAAAAAACCCAGTAACAATGAGCCCCCAAGTGTTATAACTGGATAAGAGGGTTGAGTGATATTGCTGGGCCCCAAACTCAAATCCTGATAAAGCTACAGTTATCTGTGGTCTGGGTCAATTAGCAAAAGCTTGGATGTCTGATTGAGTTGAAATAAAACTTAATTGGTGTGAGTCAGGAAAGGCATGTTCAGAGAAACAAGGAAGAGCGTTCAATTAAAGAACAGTTTTTTACTATTAAGCATGAGAGTGAATCTGTAAAGCTTTGGGAGGCAGCCAGTGGCACAGAAAGCAATGAAAGAATGAGATATCAGTAGACCCTGAAAGCATATTCTGATAGTTTACACAGTCAGTCAAGAAGTTAAGCCAGCTTCTAAAACAGCACAGACAAACCTCGACATCAGAACTCGATACAAATCAGAAATAGAGACTGACGTGTTTGGTCCGAATTCGAAAACCCGTCAATAAATCTGAAAAGGCTTTGCCAGCAAGACACTCTCCTGTAAGTTGCTCTTCTATTTGTTTCAGAGATTCAAATGTTTGTAATGGCTGAATTACAGGGTCCAACTAGTTCCTATACACATATTCTCTCACTCTCTCATTCTCTCTCTCTCTCTTTCTCTCACTCTCTCTCTCTCCCTCTCTCTCCACATTCACACTTTAAACATTACTCCTTGTTTTAAGTAGTGATGTAGTGATGCTATGAGGCACAGAGGGACAAAAGCTTTCCCTCATCTTTTCCTGCTGTTGTGTGTGCATGTCCAGTAATTACATGAGCTCAATAATACTTGACTTTACAGCATAATGTATGAAGTCATTTGAGTATGAGTAGAGGGACCAGATGGGCCCTGAACTCAGACATATTAAATTAAGTTTCTGATCATTTCTCTCCCTCTCTCTCTCTCGCGCGCTCTCTCTCTCTCTCTCTCTCACTGTCTCGCTTTTTCTTTCAGAGAGCATAGTTGAAAGAGGGGAAGGAAATGACATTATGTTGCCTGTACCTTCACTATATAAAAATGATTTAATGTGCACTCGGCTTTCGGCATCATTGAGTAGCAGTAATGTCGCTCCTGCTGTGCTCCTGCATTCCGCTTCTTCAGAGAGTGTTTAAATGCGAAAATGGTGGTAGCCAAGCAATCGAGGATGTAAAAATGCCCCAGCAATTACCTGTGGGGAATCTCCCTGAGAGGCATTATTTTGAGACCTCAACATGGGGGTCAGGCTTGCATGATAAACAGAGGGCCTGATCAAATGCTACAGTAGCATAATCGTGTTTGTAGCGCTGAATTCTTTAACCTTTGAATGACCCGGCAGAATGCCAGCGCCCCAATCAGAAAACCTAATTGAATCTCCTTTGTGGCTGGAAGAGTTATGAAAAAAAATGAAATTGAAAGTGAAATATGTATGTGCCAGAGTCGAGCGCTTTATGAATCGCTTGCTACATTTTACCTATAGCAGCGCTATATGAGAAAAGATGCCCACGTAACTTATTACATCTCGGATCCTTTGTGAGGATTTTCCTATGGGATAATCTGATTTATTCGCAATTTTCTCTTAAGCTGCTTAATGTTTACCCCTGAGATTAATATTTGCAGTGTTATTAATATCCACCTATAATTATGACTGATATTGAAGGCTTTTCGGTTTTTTTTTTGCTTCCCCAGAATATTGTGTACATTAACTGCTGAATTTGCTCGCTGTCTAGAGTGCAGAAGAAAGGGAGGTGAAGAATATGTGAAACCGTGTGATGAAGTCAAGAGTGAGAATGATTTGGCCTGTGTGATCAATAAAGTGGTGACTCGCACTTAAGATGACCAGCCTGGCTTGGCTTAGACGGACATCATTATTCATATTCAGCAGAGACCTAAAGCGGAGTCTGTCACTAAATGGGCTGGCTGGTCAATTCCACAATGCAACGCCAGGGAAACTGAATTCCAGGAATACTCATTGAAGTGCATCTCACCTTAGGCATGTTAGAAATGCTTCTGGAGGGAAGCTGTCGCATTCACTTGTGCTGGACAGGTTGAAAGGGCTCAAAAGTGAGTTAATACGATATAATAATAAGAGTGGACACCGATGGGACCTTGCAGGTGTGACCTAGATTAGCTAATCATAGATTACTTCTGCTCTTTCTCCTCACACAGAAATGACTCTTGAGCAAATGTTCTGTTTATTTGAGTAAATACGCTCATTTTTTAAACATATTGGATTGGCCTGCAGATGAATGTCCCATCACACCACCGAAATACCATGGAAGCCTGGCCTAAAGACATGGCACTGTCCCTTTTGTTGCCCATGGTCACCTCTCCTTTGAAACATGCTGGCATTGAGGTGCCGCTCCATAAGTTAAATACCAATGCGCCTGGCGGAAGGATGAGACAATGCTGTTGGCTAGATGGAGGGGGTAAAGGTTAACTCGGTTATACTTTCTCTTTCTGTGAAGGACCCCCAAAAGCAGAAGCTCGCCGGGCCGAACAATAGCGGGCGGCATGAATTGAACCGGCCCGTTCTACAGGATCCTTCTGCAGGCCTTCAATGGAATTTGAGCCAGCAGCAAGCACACCTCCCCTGGAGCCACAAACAGCTCTGCTTGAAGCAACATCAGGTGAAAGGAAGAAGGGAAAATGCCACAGCAGCTGCCCCCGAGGTGAGGCCACAGTTAATTCAACTTGTGCTTATGAAGGAAAAAATATTTTGTGGTATTATTCCAGTATATTATCTTCCAGAGATGGCATGGGTGACATAGTGGATACGGGAAACATTTTATAATGTATTTTGTAATGTATTAAATATTTGTAATATTTCACTAGTAAACTATTAGTTACTAGTTACCATAACTCATTTAGCACAGCCATAGATTTATTTAAGTTATAGAATACATTTCGATTTGATTTTGTATCTGCAAATTTAACTGATATAATAATTTACAGAAAATTGTGTTACCAGTCAAACACTGATAAGAACAGGGCATTTATTTGTGCTTTTTACAGAAAATAATACACTTTCATTAACATTTTAAAGTCAAATTCTTCTAAGTGAAAGAGTAAGTATGTCTACAAATATGGAATAAAAGATTAGAACCAATATTTCTAATAGAGCTCTGTTTTGAGCACATTAATAGAAAAAAATAGAGCTATATATGAAATGCATTCATTTTTTGAATATTCCTAATATTTGAATATTCAGTGAAAATGTTTAACTTTTTGTCTCATTGTCTCTTTTTTGTGTTAACTTTTAGTATTATTTCAAATATTAAAATAACTTTCTTAACACTATTACTACATGCCCAGGCACTACTACTACTACTATTACCAATAATTATACTAGAGTGATCTGGCCAGCTAGATAGTGTTAAATTCTTTGCTAGATGCATTTATTAAGTAAGTGTAAGTTAGTGTAAGTGTCCTTGAGCACTGGAAAGGCGCTATATAAATAAAAATTATTATTATTATTATTATTATTATTATTATTATTAGTGAGAACAACTGATAGTAGTTGAAAACTACCTGGGGTTAAACCTGACTCCCGACTCATTTCAGATATCTTTTAAAGGTGGAATGTAAGCTGGCCAAATCATATGGGGCGTAGTTTGTAAAAACAGATTCACAAATTTAGAGGTGTCATTTTTTCATAATTAATGTTCACACAATTTTCACACATTTAGAGCTAAATGTGTTAAAAAAAACAAGTTCAGTTTTGTTCAATTTTCTTGCTGCATAATTGTTAAATGTTAAATCAAAATCTGAATGTTAAATGTTAAATCAAAATCTAAATGTTACATCTAAATCTAAATGTTAAATCTAAATGTTAAATGTTAAATATAAATCTTAAATCAAAATCTAAATATTAAATCTAAATGTTAAATCTAAATGTTAAATCTAAATGTAAATGTTAAATCTAAATCTAAATCTTAAATCTTATTACTAAATGTTAAATCTAAATCTTAAAAGTTATATCTAAATTTAAATGTTGCTTTTACAAACGGTGTGAGATATGCTAATTGGCCACGCCCTGTGATTACAATTGGCTGGAACTTAGCAGGGGGCTGGACTGAATGCTGTGATATTCCCTCACCAATGGCGCCCCATAAAATCACAATCTCCACTGGGTCTGGTATGTAGTGTTGACAGCGATGTGGTACTGGTGATTAGCTGGGATTTTGCTTGTGATTATTGATTTGTGATTATTTTTTTAATAATTATTTTTTTTAATTACAAGAAGTGTTTGAGGGCATGTGCAACACAGAGGACCAGAGAATCACACATTGTGAAGGGTGTTATCTTGTCTTATAGTCTATGCTGGCTACACGAGTGAGCTCACTGCAATAAGCCTATTTCAGGTCACTGGTTAAAGCTTTACAGCGCTGCACTCTTCTCCCCACACAGGCCAAGGACAAGCAGCTGATTGTTTGCTTGAATTATGAAAACAATAATCATCTCTATAATAACACTGCTAATGGCCTTTAATTGGAATTGATCTGTGGCTTAATGACCATTAGCACTGTCTGACACTGACATTACGCTGTGCCCTCCTTTAGCGTGCCTGTCTGCATTTCTGTGTGCATGTGTGTGCGTGCTTGTACGTACGTGTGTGTTTGTGTGCATGTGTGTGTGTGTGTGCCTCTCTGGAGGTTGCACAGCAGCAGGGGCAAGACCAGAGTAAATAGTGAATTGTGAGATGCAGCCAGGCTTGTAAAAAATAACTATTTGAGGGATGGCGCATGAACTGAAAGCTGTAATTTTGACAGGTGGCAAGGTGTGGTGTGGCAGAGGCCGGCGCGCCGCCTCATCTCTCACATTCGCTGATGAATGACTCTAATTAAGGAGTGAAATCAAGCATGTGAAGACAGGGGAACGCTTTAGCTCGCTGTTTGGTGCTTTTCTCTTCCTGCCACTGGACTCATCCATCCAAATATCACTGCTCTTTACTTCCTTCTGGCTGGCTGAAGCTGAGCGCGAACCGGGGCAACAGAAGCGGGCCGAGCAGAGCCGCGTATAGCAGCGTGGCTCTCTAGCTTTAAATCACTCAGGTGAGAGTGATTTAAAGCTCCTCCCCATGCCAATATTTCCTCCTCTTTCACCCCCTTGCTCTGTGTTTTTACATACATACACAGTGTCTAATATTCTTACACTATCTTACACTTGGTCATGTGTTTTTTTGAAGTTATAAATGTATGCAATAATTGTGTGGACTTGCTGGCTTGCAGTATTTTTGTTGTCTTTATTCCATTTCCTGTCAGATTTGTTTTTAACCCTTTAATCGTACACTGAAAACACAAATGTGACAAGAGAATATCAGATTGCACCGGGTGTTGGGCAGTTCTCATACAGAATTATACCTAATTTACCACCAAATCTATCAGTAAACACAGCCCACAGTTTGATTTATGGATCCATTTGAGGCTGGATTCACCAATCAGTATGACTGTAATCATGTAATCCTAATGACACTAAAGCTGAGAGCCTGTAGAAGTGATGGATCGGGTTATTGTTCCTTGCCATTTGTAATTTTTGTTAATGTCGTTTCATTTGATCGCATGACTAACTGAATGCCAATTCTTGAAACGTACATCGTCACATTTTTAACTGACACAGTTTCACAATGCATTTTTAATTAAATTAATACTACAGATTAGATCATGGGAGTTTAATGGGTCATTAATTAAACCAGTGATTCTAAAATAAACATGTTCAATGTAAAATGTTATTTTCTGTCTTATCTGGATGACAGAAATATTCCTGAGGGCTGAGGCCACTGGTTGTAAACAGCACCTAACTTTCCAGGCTCAGTTTGTTTTTTGGCTGTTCTGGTATAAAGAATTGAACAGTATTAATACACTGCAGTGAACACACAGCAGCCCCAAATCAGCTTGTGCACTGCAGGTTTGGGACATGTCTTATTTTGCACTTTTGCCTCTTTCTTTTCGGTCTCTCTTTCTCTTTCCTTGTTCTGTCTCTTTCACTTCTCTCGCGCTCTATTTTTTCTGCCTCATAATCTTTCTTTATCACTCTTTTTTCTTTTACTCTCTTGCTTTTTTCTCTTAAATGTTGTCTCTCTTCTTTCTTCTTTCTCTCTCTTTCACTTTATCTCTCTCTGTCTCTCATTCTCTCATTCACTCTCTCTTCCTCGTTAGTCTCTTTTGCTTCTCTCGTTGTGCTCCCGCTTCCTTTAAGACTTTACTAGATCGTATGGAAAGCGAGAAAGACCCAAGACAGTTAAATGTTGAGTGCAGTGTTGACCCTTAATTAGAGCTGTGGTACCTTGATCCCCGGCCAGCCGGAGTCAGATTTGGCTATGTATGGATTTACACAAATACAACCAAAAAAATGGAAAGGAAAAATAGAGGTGTTAGAGGGAGGTGTTGATTGTGGAGGTGGGGTGTCTTCATACACCAGAAAATGGTGGCCTTTACTAATGAATCCAATTTAATGTCCAGAGTGAATCCCCCCCTTCCCTTTTTTTCATATCCAGACAGACTGCTTACTAACAAGACTGAAAGTCTGGCATTACCGTGTGGCTAAACAGATCCCCTTGGGGGTGCAACCTCTTCCTCCCTCGCCCTCTCGCTCTCTCTTTTTCTTTCTCTCTCTGTCTCTCCCTCCCTCTTTCCCTCTCCCTCCCTCTCACCTTCCCTCTATCCCTCCCTCTATCCCTCCCTCTCTCCCTCACTCTGTCTCTCTCTGCACACTACTCTTGTATTAGAATGCCTAAGCTGTGAATCCCCCAGTCAACACACCCTCACACACACACACACACACACACACACACACACACACACACACACACACACGGCTGCACACACAGGCAAAGAGAGCCACCAGCTGGAGTTTTCCCCCACATGCACACTCGCACACTGTCAGTTTCCTCTGTTTTCCCCCTAACTGCTTTTGCATGTCCAGAATGAATAATTCAGCACCCTGTGTTCACTGAGGGCACTTGCTCATTTAAAGGACAGAAAAGGAGACATGAAATAGTAATGACTCTCAAACTAACTAGGACCCACTAATATCTCTAATTGCAGAGAAAAGCTTTTCCCCTGGCATTCACTTTTGTCTTAGCAACATCCAGCCTGGTTCAGCTGGGGTTTTTTTTAATAATAGCCTTTTATAGGGCTTGACAGATGTGAAAATAATGTGGCTCTTATTGATCCTCATCAGGTAGTGTAACTCAGTAGGATTAATAATGAGAGTAGATTTAACAATGACAGTAGAAATGCGAGTACAATTTATGTGAGCTTTACTCATGGTTGTTGGGTTGTGGTTAACTCACCGTATTAAGCAATATATGCTCAAGCTGGAAATGGAATTTGTGTATATATATATATATATATATATATAAATTCAATATTTTATATAAGTGGTATTGATGTGGATTATAATGTATAAAATGCAAAATTCAATTTAATTCAATTCAATTTTATTTCTATAGCACTTTTTACAACAAAAAAACATCTTAAACTGTGTATTAGGCATTTGGCATATTTGACAAAACAGCTTTGTGAAATATAACCACTCTGAATGACTTGGCTCACATTATAATAGTCTTTTAGGGGATTTTTCTATTTTATTTTTAAATATAATAGTTTGGTGTAGTAGGTAAACATTTTTTTCTGAACCCACATCCATATGTACAGTAAAAATACGTTTGACTTTGATTGTTTTTGTTTGTGTCATAATAAGACACTCATTTACATGAAACCCCTACCTGTTCGGCCTCCAGCAGTTCCACACCACTCGCTCAAGTTGAAGGAATAAGAAATTTCTTTGCCTGGATTGCTTTAATAAATGAAAAACATTGATCAATAAAGAACTTAAGTCAATCTTAAAGGCACATTATGAAAAAGCCTGTTTGGTTTTGTATAGGATTAGTTTAGGTTGATAAAAGTGATTAAATGAAATGTGAAAATGAATGATGAGGGTATGGGACTTTTAACGTGCAGGGATTTTAGAAAATCACTTTTTAATAGTGTGAGTGTGTTATGTCAACCTTGTGCTACATTTGAGGTATTTTACATTGGAATCATTTGCATGTTTGCTTTAATGAAAATAGACTAAGTTTGAATGTTCTGTTACTAAACAAATTATGTTACTAAACATGTGGATCCTCAGTGTCAGTTGAAAGTATCAACCAACCAAGAAGTCAGTCCATTTAGTCCATATCTCTCTCTCTCTCTCTCTCTCTCTCTCTCTCTCTCTCTCTCTCTCTCTCCCTCTCTCTCTCTCTCTTTTCTTCTCTCTCTCTCTCTCTCTCTC
>JBBKCR010000001.1:9034206-9051705 GCA_037577295.1 Ladigesia roloffi
TGTGTGTTTGATTGTGTGTGTGTGTGTGTGTGTGTGTGTGATTGTGTGTGTGTGTGTGTGTAGCTAGTACTGCAGGAGGCTGAGGTCAGCAGGCTTAATGAGAGGGTAAGAAGGCAGCAGAGCCGGCTTCATGAGTTGAGCAAAATGTGTCACCAAGGAAACGCCCATCTGGACCAGAAGGAGCAGGACAGGCAGCAGCTACAGAGTCAACTACAGCTCACCCAGCAACAGGTTAACAACAACCGTCTGTCAAACACACATGTGCACGTGTCTGTCAAACACATGCGCAAACCGCATTATCTAAAGTCAACAGCTCCCCCACTGTAGACTTTGGCACAGAGATATTCCGGTACTGGCAGGCAGATGCACAGTTTGGTTCAGTGTCTTGTAAAAAACTTGATTCAGTACTTCATTCTCATCAAGGACTTATAATTTCAGCTTCTGGCCTTAATATTCAAACTGTTATATTATTATCCTGTCATTTTATTAATTCAGGAAAGATTGACAGATGAGAAGGTATTTATATATAATTTCTGGGAAACAAAATTTTAACAAATACTACCAAACTGTATTTGTAGTTAATCTGCTTTGAGATTTAATCAGCACTTTTTTATTGCAAAATTGTATGTAAAAAGATGTTTACTTGCAAAATGTGCATTTGTTTGTTGATGTTGGCACTAATTTTAGCATTATACAACTGTCAGTGTTTGTTGTATATATATATATATATATATATCCATCCATCCATTTTCTACCCCTTTATCCTGCAATTGGGGTCGGGGGGGGAACCAAGCCTATCCCAGTTACTACGGGCGAAGATATATATATAAATTTTACACTGGGCATACATTTAGTACGAAAAGGCCATAAAATAAGCATCAAAAACCATAACCAACTTCATTTCAACATCCAGCTGAAGGGGCAGTGTGAGCGTCTGGAGCGTCTGGAGGGAGAACTGAGCACCTTTCGGCAGGGTCATGCTGCTGATACAGAGCGCTGGAGCCACAGGAACCTGCTGCTTCAGAAGCAGCTCCAGCAGGTTCAGGAGAAGAATGCTCAGTATGTGCAAATTCTCCCAGAGCTCCAAGAAAACCTCGGCCAGTCCCAGCATGCTCTGCAGCTAAGCCAAGAAAAGGTATGCTCATCTGTACATTTGAACTCTAGCAATATAACCCTGTAACAGTGTTCATTATAATCTCATCTGAAACATGTGGATTCTTTACTAACTGAAGACATATTCCCATCCTGACATGTTACATCATTACATCCATTCTCAAAAGCTTATGAACAGCTTATACCAGGAAACAGAAAATGGCATAAAATTAAATACTTTTATCATAAGGACCCTTGCACTAAACTGTTCTGTTAAAAACACTATTTTGAAGCTACATTCCCAGGTTATGGACAGATATTAGTCATGTAAAAGAATGAATTGCCTTTAACCTGAAGTGCTGTGTTTTACACATGCTACCTCATAAGCATATATAGGAGGTGCACAAATTGCATGCTTGCTCTTTAACAAAACATTAAAACCACTGACAGATGGAGTGAATAACATGGATCATCTCATTACAGTGCCATCTGCCAAGGGTGGGATATGTTAGAGAGCAAGTGAACAGTCAGTTCTCGAAATGGGTGTGTTAGAAGCAGGAAAAATAATCACGTGTAAGGATCTGAATGACTTGTGATTACCAGACAACTGAGTCAGAGCAGTGTCTTGTGGGGAGTTTCCTGTTATGCAGTGGTCAGTACCTACAACAAGTGGTCCAAGCAAAGTTAACCATGGGCACTCAGGGCTCACTGATGCACATGAGGGGGGATACCCAGTCAATCTGGTCTGGTCAAAGAGAAAGAAGGCCAGGTTGTCTTATTCCAATCCCACAGAGGAGCTCCTGTAACACAACTTGCCTAGAAAGTTCAAGTTGATTATCACAGAAAGGTGTCAGCATGGGGGCTTGCTGTGTATGGGGCTTAATAGCCACAGACCAAAGAGAGTGCCCTGTCCACCACCGGAAACACTCAACTGTCAGAACTTGACCATGGAGTGATAGAATAAAGTGGTCTGGTCGGATGAATCGTGTTTTCTACATTATATGGAAAGCCGTTTGTGAGTCTGTCACCTAGGTGGGAAATAGATGGCACCAGGAAGCACTGTGGGAAGAAGGCAAGCAAGGAATTGCAGACTGATGCTCTGACAATGTTCTGCTGGGTCCTGGCATTCATGTGGACGTTACTTTTACCAACAACCTAAACATAAATGCCGACCAGGTACACTCCTTAATGGCAATGGTATTCAATAATGGCCTTGGCCTCTTCCTCAGCAGAACAATACACACTTCCACACTGCACCAATAGTTCAGGAAAGGGTTAAGGACCAGAGTTTAAGAGTTGTAAGTGTTTAATTAGCCTCAAATACCCCAGATCTTAATGTGTTTGAACATTTTTGGGATATGATGTAGAGCAACTATTTAATTTATGTAGGCATCTCTTCATAATTAGGTTCTAAAGGACAGGCTGGTACTTTGAGAGGTCTTGTGTGTCCATGCTTTGATGGGTCAGAGCTGGCTTGGTGGCATGAGTGGTCCTGCATAATATTAGGCAGGCCAGTTTAATATCATGAATGATAATTTATTTGAGTCATGGGGCCCAATGTATTGCAAATTAGTTTAAGGACACTTTTTTCCACCTTATGCCATCTTGTGTTACTTTTAAAGGTCATGCACGGATAGTAAGGGTTCAGTTATCAGTTTGTTGACCATTTCTAGCATAATGTATGTGCCTCTCACTGCTTACCTGTTAGCATGTTGCAGGTGTTTGGACTGCTGGGCAATTTTTTGACAATTTTCAGGTTCAGTATATCTCCATGCTTAATAGTTTTGTACCTGCTGCATACAGCTGGATGCTTTTAACCTACTTTGTTTAGGGAACAGACGGGCTGCTGTTTGTTCAGAACATAACCTTGAAACTGTATTTAGGGCAGTTTGGGTAAACTCTTTGCTTTAATAGATGATACTGGCAAAAGAGAAGTGCTTCATTTTTTTTTTTTTTTTTGAGATGGTCAATTTTTCCTGTCTGCAGAGCCCTACTGAAATGGGTAGGACATTGGCATGCATAAAGACCCTAATTATACTGCACAAAGCAGCACCATGTGATGAGCAGCACAAACAGCAAAAGATAAAAAAGGCCAGCAAATTTGACATAGCAGGCCCAAGGTCAGCCAGTTGGCCCTCTCTGTTAATAAGCCAATGGAAAATGCCATTTTAATCACAGGTTCTTTATTACAGTCACAAGAGGAGCATATCAAAGTCATTATGCACTTTCGAAGTCATTTATCAAAGGGAAGGGAAGGAAAAAACCTCTTTAAAGCCATGAAAACATTTCACTGATAATGCTATAATGGCATCAGCTCGTGAGGTCATGAAAACAGGGCTTTCACTGAAGCTGACTGGAATGTGAAATAGTCTAAATGAAATTAGAAGCCAAATAAGATTGTTGAATGTTTGATCACAATGATTGTGTTTGACTCAAATATGCTTTAATTGTGTTCATTTGTATATCCTGGATTTTCAATATTACTGTGCTTTCAAAAGAGAAACCGTCCAAGATGTTTTATATTTTTTATATTAATGTCACTAAAGTGGCCATAAATAATTGCCCTATATGCATGTGACTAAGCTAGATAGAATTGGTAGAATTGGAATAGAATTCCACAGGGATTCCAAGGGGTTGTATGTGTATGTGTTGAATGCATATTGGGTATTACGGGGTAAGAACATTAATAAATGTAAACATTAAACTATCTAAAATTGCGAAATCTGTCAGTTATGATAGTGACATAACACAATAAATAAAAAAACAATATCTGAATAGAGATAAAACCGTAGATCCATATGTTTATAGATGTGTATGATTCTAATAATATAGCATTCTACAACTACATATTTTGAAATAATAAAATAAACATGATACATGTGTCACAAAGCTATAGATCAGTGGGCATCGACCTTTTTTGGGGGGATCTACCTGTTTTGTTTTTTTTCCAGCATGACGACAACCACTCTAAACTAACACTAATACATCTAATCGGACCCATTAATGACTTAGAAAGAAAGTGATGAGATGTGGTAAGAAAGTAGATCTCCTGGAACGTTACTCATAAAAAGTGATGCTTTGTTGCAGGAGAAACCAGCTTTTGTTTTGCATATCTAGACTTCTTTATAGTTTGGGGATTTTCCTACTAAAACTTACCAAACACATTACATCACATCACATTCCGTCAATTGACTCACACTTTTATTCAAAACGACTTACATTATGAGGATAAAAGGAGCTGATACTCAACCCTTAAGGGTTCCTTTAAATGATTAAAAATGATTTAAAATTATTTTCGGCCTTCTCTGGTTTCATAGACTAGGATTTACTTGTTCTCAAATAAATTGAAATACCATATAAAACAAATATATTTTATTATAGTATTGTAAAGTTAGATAGCAATTCATTCGGTGTAGTTTAGGATATATTAACATATACCGATATGTTTAGGTAACAGAGTATGAGGAGTTGCTGAAGAGGAGTGATGGTGAGATGAGGCTGGTGAAGCAGAAGCTAGAGGAGGTTCAGGAGGAGCTGAGAGAGAGCAGGACGAAGACCCAGAGCCACCAATCCACCGCAGATATCTTTAAACAGAAATACATGGCAGCCATGGATAAAGTACAACAACTGCAGGCCCAGAACCAAAGACTGGAAGAAGATATGCAGCTTTCTAAGAAACAAGTAATTGTTTGTGTATGGTAATAGATCTATCGAATTATAATATAATGAATCTTAACGCTATTAACCATATTGATTAAAAATATTTATGTTAAAGTGTGTTATGTTGCCCTTCATTTTCTGTGTATAAATCTTATATAATATTTAATTAAGAATGTTTTACTTTTGTGAAGATACTGCTTCAGGTTTGGAACAACATTGACTACATGTTCTTGTGTCTGTGTCTGGTGTATATCAGGCAGCAGAGGCTGAATCAGAGGTCAGCAGTCTCAGAGATGAAATGTCCAGTCTGGAGTGTCACTGCAAGAAGAAAGTCTGCCAAATGGAGCACTGGGAGGAGACAGTTAAGCAACTAACAGAAGAGATTGTGGCCGCCCTGGACAGCCTGAGGACTCGAGAAGACCGGGGCCTCTGGTGTGAAGAGGAGATGGAGAGATTCGGAGTGAAAATGGACAGTTATCTTAAGCAGGTCAGTTTCTAACACCAGAAAGCACACCCCTGAGCTGAAACTTCTCTGTATAATCAAAGTCAACCTTGATATGAAATGTATTTGTTTTGCTTTCTTTTTGTTGTTGGCCATCCTCTTTGAACAGATTTGAAATAGTGAGGAGTTTAAATGTCCCTGCTGTCCCTCACTTGCATGCACCACCCACCCTCCTGATGAGACTGATGGTGGCACACAGTCCTACTAGAACTATTCAGGCTTTGGGTTTGCCACCTGCCTCAAAGTATACTTTCTGTATTTACACAAACGTCCAGATGGACATTGGTTTTATTTCTCTTTCATTCTCTGGTAGGCTTATCGAGTTAGTCATTAGATTAGATGAACATTTATGTCCAGTGTCCACTTCTCTTCTTTATTCACTACTTCTTTCATACTAATAGGTTAAATCTTCATTTTCGTTTTTGTTGTGTTATTGTTTGACCAGAGGTTTCCCACCTAACCTTGGTTACTCCTCTTGTTCTGAAGTAGTTTCTCCTCAACTGTCCCCCTGCTCTTGCTTATTTCGAGTTTGGACAGAAATTTCTATAAAGCTTTAGTGTTTAATCTGTTGTGAAAAAAAGAAATTCAATCTGCATACTTTATTAAAGATTTTGGTATTTCTGTAACCAATTCATTCTTCCAGGAAAAAAGGACTAGACTGTTTAAACCAAATCTGAAAATATCCGAGAGGATTACTCACACCATTTGATGGCTATACAGGTTAAGTGTCTGTATCAGGATTAATTAATATCAGTTACCCAGTGCAGTTTTGCACAAGGCGTCCTGAGGTTCAAAAAATGGGAGAAAGAAATGAATGAGGCACCACTGATGTCACTTGTGTTTTGCATCTTTCTGAAGATATTTACCATGTCTGGCAACAAATGAATCATTTTTTATTGCAGAGAAATTTAATTTGTGTGAACTTAACTGCTGCCTACAAGGTCAGACTGGTGGAATGTAATTTTAATCAAATAAAATTTTATTCCTGTGTTATAAAAGAGTTACCGATTTGAAGAATGACAGTATTTTATTCTTTATTACATTCTGTAATGAGTTTGATTCTCTTGCTGCCGTTGAGCGACTCGATGCCTGAGTGGGTCTCAGCCCATGGATGTGTGCCTTCTTTTGTTTGCCTTTCTACTGGAAACCCTGTTTTTATCTCAAATTTTCACTCGCACAATTTATACAATGCTGCTGAGATGATTAGATAAACCCTTTTATATTGTGGCAGATCACTAATTTCTTACTGTGCTTACATGTTAACTGTTTATTAGTGTTTGTATTTCTGTAGTAGCTGTGTAAATCTACTCTTTGGCTCGTATTGTGACAAGAATTATTTTTCAGTACTTTATATGAGTTATTCATAATTTAAACTGTCATGAATGATTATATATTATGTATAACAGCTATCTGAGTATGAGGGAAAGTTTCTTCAGCTGCAGACGGACTTCACGTCTTACGTGGTTGAAAGAAACAATCCTGGATTCCTCATACATTGTTATATAAAAAAACAAATAACATATATAAAAATACATATAAAAGTAAAAAAAACAAATGTAAAAATGGCTGCTTGCCGTATTAGAAAGTGTGTGAGAAGAAATAAATGTATAAAAAGTATTATGCTGACAAAAAAATTAGGATATTCACAAACCACATGTAAACTGAATATTATGGTCTGCCTTCTTAATCACATCCTTTAGTCCCTGATAGAGATTTTTTTTTTTTATTCTGTATAATTAAAGGGTAAATACTCATTCAGGGTGTTTTGATGTTAAATGCTCTGTTCTAGAGAAACTTACCACATTAGAATTGTTCACGGAAGTGTTGACAGATAAAATGTCCAAAGTATGTAAATACTTTTAGAATGCACTGCCTGATTCGAGAGGCGGTTTTCTTTTCCTTTAGCCTAAAACTTATTTTAAGCCCATTCATGGAGTAGAGGTATGTGCTGAGCACTGTAAGCAATAAATGGTCCCTGAACAAAACAAACCAGTTCAGATTTATTTTACCATTATAAATATGACATTGATTTTGGCTATTTGGGATTAGTAAATAGAATAGGCAGGTTTGAGGGTGGACATCACAACCCAGACATTTGAGGGGCATTCATTGTTAGTTTCAGTCAGGCTGACCTTGGGGCCTTTATATAGAAAGTAGCAAACAAATAAGTTACATAAACATGGGTTTCTGACATAATTTGGAACCATCTGCTTGGTGAAATGACACTGTGTCTTTCAACAGGCATTGTGTATATATGAGTGTTTTAAATTATGTTCTGAGTACTGTGTACCACCATTGCCTGTTCACACTGCTACCTACAAATGTGCTGATACATTGCAGATATTGATTATAATGTAGTGTTTACAAAAAAGAAAAATAATAAACTCAAATATAAATATTTTTATATATAAATATAAAATTCTATTAGGCTGGAGGTTGGGCAGCTTTGCATCAGGCCAAATTGAATGTGCTTGCAGGCAAGTTTCAGCAGACCCCACTTTGGCCAGCCCTGCTCTGTAGTAATGGAATTAATTCAGTTAAATTCAGTTCAATAAAAATGTGCTTCTCAGCCCTAATCCTCGCTATGTTTTGATCGTCTTTCATATCGTGCATTCACAGAGTGCTCCACTCGAGTGTTTCAACTATATTTGCACTGTTCGCTAGCACTCATGACCACTGTTTAATGCCATGGTCCTTGCCTGACTTGTGCTCACTTATAGCATTGAACAAATAATTAAAAGCCTTAGTTAAATTTATAGACAGGACATTTGAAGCTGGCAGGATCCATGATAACATTTGCCATTATTCATTCAGGCTTTGATTGCCTGACGGAAACAAATTAGGCTCGGGATTAATTTCCAGCAAAAACGTGCCGAGTCGGTGCAATTGACTCCAATTACAGCTTGAAAGGACACTAAATATTCAAATGAGCCCAGTGGGTGATTGGCAGACTGACACAGAATGGAGGTGTGGGGCTGTGCAAGGGAAGAGCGCCAGCCATTCATGGGCACCTGATGTGAAATAATAGCCTCTCATTCACCACAGAGTAGCCACGAGCGCTCGACATGTGTTCCAGCACGAGAACATGCCCCCAGTGGCATGTTTTTTTGTTGTCAGGTCGCATCAGTGGCCGCTGGCACGCGCTAGGCGTTTTGAATATCGGGGACACATTAAGACGCTTAAATTAACATGCATTATAAATGCTAAGTGCGTTTAGGTTTACGCATACACACGCTCCTTAATGGCCTGGATGGTTACGTACATGGGTGTAATTAGGGTAATTAAATAATAATGTACACAAATGCAAATTCCAGATTGATAGTGGTAGGTGCAGACTGTAGGGCATATTTATTATTCCTTTGCCAGACATTGCAGTGGCACTTATGGTTCTCACTAAATGGCACTAGTAAACACAATAGCCAATCACTGCAGCATGAAGGACACAGTTATAAGCCTCTAGGCAGAAAGGTGCTGAATAAAACCTGTTAACTCGATAGAGCCTGAAGTCCTCCAAAGTGTTTATACACTGAAACCCTGGCTTTCACATTAATCTAATCAAATTCATTTTCACTCGAGGCTAATTCAAATGAGAAGTGTGTCTTTTTTTAATCATTCTTTACATTGGCGTTTGGAGTTAGAAGAGTTGAAATTCATTCAGAATCAGACTCAATGTGGTATAGAAATTGAATAGTAAAGGTATTTAGTGTGTAACTAATAACATAGAACCACTTTTTAATTATGTGATGCTTAAATCCACAATCATACCACTAGACTTGAAAGTGCTGATACAAACCATTTAGTAACATATGATAAAGCTGAATCTGCATGAAGGCCATCTCATGCTGGTTGCTGCTGTCCATGTGCTCCACAGGCTCTGCAGCAGAAAGAGCAGGAGGTGGTGCAGTTGAAGGCCGATCGGCAGCACACACTTTTGACTCTCCACAGCAGGAGTGAAGAAGTGCAGGAGCTGCGTGAGGAAGTACAGAACATGCTTGGACAAAAGAAACAGGAAGAGGAAGAAAACCAGTCTGTGAGGTACCACACCAAGCTGCTGATCCAGCGAATTCAGAAGCTTCTTGCACTCTACATAGACATGGGTAAGTATGGCTACTGTTCCACTGCTGAACAGCTATAGATGAGGTGCCATGGCTGTTAGAAGCAGATGGCTTTATTTCAGATGTTTGCTCCTTGATGGTTTCCTGATACTCATTGGGACCTTAAATGGAGCTTTTAGATGTGTTTGTGTAAGACTACGGATAATATGTGTACACATTAGCTTTATAGTAGGAGGGTTGGCATTACACAAGAGGCGAAAAATTCCCATAATACATTGCACTCACAGCTCTCTACTGAAGCTATTCGCCAACTCATCAGAATACCAAAAAATAATACTTAGAAGTAACTGTTGTTATGCATGTATAATTGAGCTCCATCCTTGGTTTGATCCAATACCACAAAGTATGCACACATTACAGCCACAAAATTAAAACCACTAAAAGGTGAAGTGATTTACATAGATTATTGTGTTCCACTGGCCCTTTTCACGGTGTGGGATATATTACACAAGTGAACAGTCCTTTGATGTGATAGAAGCAGGAAAAATGGGTGAGTGTAAGGACCTGAGCGAATTTAGGCCCAATTTGTCATAAGATAATAAGGTAAGATTGACTTTATTAATCCCACGATGGGGAAATTTCTTTGAAACAGCAGCAGTAGTGAGAAAGACAGTTTAACAGGGTCCATAGGGACAAAAGTTATAATATAAGGACAAATTAAGGATCAATATAAAAAACGAAACAATTTCTCGCTGTATAAATATGAATAAAGATATGGGTAAACAGAGCATCTTCAGAATGATACGTCTTGTGGGAGGTTTCTGGTATACAGTGGTTAGTAACACCCAAGGCTGATGCACGTGAGGAGTGATGCCTGGCCCATCAGGTCTGATCCCACGGAAAAGTTCCTGTAGCACAAACTGCTGAAAAATTCCTGCTGGCTGTGTCAGAAAGGTGTCCGAGCATCACAGCTGGCTGCACATGGAGCTGCATAGCGACAGACTGGTTGTTATGGTGGACAAATGAGCAGACAGATTGTATCAAAAGCTGACTGTTGCATCAGCATTAAAAAGGGATTATACTAACGCAGTGCTGAAATCCCACAGGTGAGACTTGAGTGTCTGGGGACCTGCCACGGCAAGTCCCAGTGGTGGGATTGTACTTGCGAAAAGGTTAAAAGAATACTCGTCCGTGTTTCAACCTTATCTCTTTATGTCTCTAACACATAGTTATTACACAGTTGCTGCACTCCCCTGTATTTATAAATGAGTAGGAAACCTGTTTTGAGTGCACATACTGGTATGTGTATTTCAACACCTTCCTACTAGATTATATATTTAGTGGTTTTAGATAAACTTGCTTTCTTCAATTTAACACATCTCGCCCTAGAAGTCGGTGTGCTGGTGCTTAGCACCCATTCCCATTTACTTCATCCATGAGTGTGTTTTAGTTTAGCCGGATTATGTACCATGGTAACAAATTATTTGCTGGAGATGCAGCAGATAGTGATTAGTTTGAAAAAAGCCTGGCATATGCCATTAAGTTGTAGCATGCTTAGCATGTGAAAACCCAGTCATTAATGGCAGAGTGTGTGTGTGTGTGTGTGTGTGTGTTTGTGTATTATGGCTTTTGTCCCAGATAGTGAGTGTGAAAGTGAGTTATCCTGGCATTAAGACACTGGGGTGTGTGACCACTACCCCGGGCTCTTTATGTGGCTGATAGCCATGCCTCATTAGCAGCCTGCTAATAAAGTAACACTCTGGCATCTGTTGCGATGGCCTCCTGGTGTGAAGTCAAGCCACAAGAGCCACTGGCTGGCTTGCTCACTGTTGGTAACTGCGTCCACCCACATGCGATCAAGGCGGCTGCTGTGAAGTTCTGTATTATTTTCTTGCTTTAGTTTCAGCCTCCTCTATTTGGATTCTTTTTTTTCTACATATTTATGCCTGAGCTTATCAACCTTATGTACTATTGAGTTTATGCTTTTCGTAATGAAAATGCAAACTGAAATGCTAAAGAGAAAAAAATCTTAATACATCAACTTCCATGGGAAATTGTTCTTGTTTGTTAATGGCCTGATCTGCGGATCCCCTTTAAGTGGGGAATACCCAAACATAAAAAACTGACAGATACTGCAGGATTGCAGATACCAAGGGCATTTTGGCTAGAACCGAGTGGAACTTCCGAATTTTTATATCCTCAGGCTTTAGCGAGTACGATTCGATGGAATACTTCGCATAATTGCACTGAGAGCACTGGATATGTAAGTACATGTCAGTTATAGGGTGTGAATGTTTTGTTTCCTGTGTTTTGTCCTCCCCCTGTGTTTCTGGCCTGTATCAGAGCTGTTGCTTGTGTGTGTCTGGCTTAGCTGAAGCTGACATGCCCCCGCTTGGATGTGCATGTTCGATACACGTACAGGAACTCCATCCCACCTTAATGATGGCTGTGTGTGTGTGTGTGTGTCTGTGTGCGCGTGTGTGAAGGGTAATGATGCGGTGCAGTGCTGGCTGGCTGGGCTGTCTGTGGAGAACTCCTCATTTGCAGTCTTGGATGCCTTTGTTGTTTGGCGCAAGCCGTGTTGTTACGCACCCTGGAATGTCTCATTAAGAATTAACCTGGGCATCCTTAGTGGCGACAGGGAGAGATCACCCTCAGACAGTTACACACTCACCCAGACACACACACATACACACACACACACGCAAACACATGCACACACTCCCCCCGACAAACGGCCCTCCAGCCCGAACGCTTTAATTATCGGGAGTTATCTATCCCCCCTTTGTCCGCAGCGTGCTGGTTATGATCTGATTCTGAAGCATGCAGGGCTCGGCTGTCTGGCGGCTTTTTGGCCTCACCTGGCACCCTTACCTCCTCATTACCCTCCGGCTTCCGGCCGTGCTAAACACCCCAGTGCTTCCTTCAGCTCACAATACTGCTGAGATTTTTCTAAATTCTTAGATTTAATAGCTGCAACTAAGGATTGTTCTTATTTATGGTTATTCCACTAGCTGTTATTAATTTATTAATCAGCTTACCAAATCATAATGCCCTCTGCAGTTTGCTAAACACCTTACTTTTACATTTCCTTACTATTAGTAGGACTTCTACAATTGAATAATGTATAAACTATTATTTGATTAATCGGCTTATCAAACAATTTTTCCTTCTCTGATTTCGGTCAAATATCGATTATGGGAAGACCTATTTAGAAATTCAAGTAAAGGTGATTTCTACAAGCAATGAATCACTTATTATTCACTTATTCAACCATATAATAAATTTAGTTAAACGAATGGAAGCAATATTTATTTTGCTGTTCATTAAACACCAATTTCACCATCATGAAGATTTTTCAAAACTAGTGTGGTCAGTTATTTCTGTAATTGATTTATTTATTAACATTTATTCTCTTTTTCTTGCAGTCAGAATTATGCTCTTTATAGTTTGCTAAATGCTAAACTAGATATACAAATGTACAGTTTAATACAAAGGGTAATGTTTCACTTTCAATCACTGCCAACCTTTGGATTACACAAACAGAATACTGGAATCGAGTTATATATATATATGTATCACAATCAATCTATGAAAATACTGAAAGCATATTCAAGTGCAAATGTAACAAATGTAAAAAAAAATGCTAGTCCCTAAATTTGCAGGGCTTGAGATTTCAACACATGAACATGTCTTTTTTTTCTTTCTCCAATATAAACAGTATACTTTTGTTGAACTGTGTGTAAAGTTGCATCAGGCTAGAACTAAACGCTGCTTATTTAAAAGAGAGCTGTTACTGCACATCACTCTTAAAATATGGTTAATAAATAAGGAATAAATAAGAACAATCGATGACAAGGTCAGTATTGGTGCCAGTATCTTTCATCAGTATCTGTGAGTAATCATTAATTCTACAGTCAGTTAACCTTTCAGCTGTCTTAAATTTTATCAGATAATCATGCCATTATGAATTCTGCTGTTTTCTCTCATTTTGCCCTGTTACTGGATCACCACAATGAACAGTTCTGTCTGTGTAAAGGAAGTAGCTGTAACTGTGGATGCACAGTGTTACACAACACCTTTGATTTAGGACACACCCACTTCACAATTCAACCCGAGTGGGCAAAAACCGAATATGACTCGGGTTAGAGTTAGGATCAGGGTTACCTTAATTTTCCTGCAGTAGTTTTGGCTATTAACATGTATCGATCTTATAGTACTCTGGTAGGTTTTCGGAAAGGGGCGTGACCTACAGTAAAGTGGGAGTGTTGTGTAATCTGAGAGACTGCAGAGGTTTCTCAAGCAAAGAACAGTTTCGATGTTTATGGTGCAGCCTAGAAGCCATAGTGCCCCCTATGCCTGCTGTATTGTATTACAATCTGTCAGAATGTGTGTGGGAACATAAACAGGAACATAAACTTGTCTACTGCTTCCTTTACTTGTGTTAGTATTTGCTCTGTGCCTTTTATCTTTTCTCCACTTCCATGTCTGCTTTGGGCTCATCAGATTGCTAAGGACGTCCGTCTGCCATTTTATCTGCTCACCCGCGTCTTCATTCCTGGGTGTCAAGGCAACAGTTTCAGTTGATGAGATTCACACAGACCCTTCCACCCCATTTTTGGCCTCCACACGGAACTTTAAAGGCTGCTTGACAGTGCATGGCATATTGATTTGCTGGGGCATTTAAAATGTAAAATGTAAAATTGGTGCGGTTTGATTGGAATTGGTGTTGACCAGCAATAAGTGATGGATTGCATTTGAAAAATCTTTTTCCCCCTCGTCTGATACGAGGGGAAAATCTGAGGTAGAAAAAGGGAAGATGTGCCAGGGACCATAAGGGTTCAAGTGGGTGATTGAACCATATGAAGGTAGCCGAACTGAATCAAACTAAAAAACGAGAGCAGACTGACAAGGAACCCTCACAGACTTCAACAACGGGGGGTTAAGAGACTGGCTTGCCCTTCAGCCACTCTAGAAGAATGCCACGAGCCCTTGGCATGGATGAATGGAGTGCTTAAGCGAATGGAGCCCCTCACCATGCTTTGTGTTACCCCCTTTACACACTTCCCCTTCCACGACACCGTTGTTCTACAGCTAATCAATGAAGGACATTTCTATTCGGGTTCTGCAGATGGTTTAATAAATAAACGTACCTAGTTGTTTTTTGCATTTTTTGTGGTTTTGTTTTGTATTTTTTGCTATACTTAGGTTATTCATAAATCCACTTTTTCTTTACAAATTCTACAGTATATTTACTTGTATTATATGATTTACAGTTTTTCTGACCTGTGTTTTTTTGTTTTTGTGGTTGTTTTGTTTTTTCGGTTCTCATTGTTAAGTCTGCATATGTAGTTTGGCCTCAGTGGCCTGTGTTGTAGCTCCTGGAGGTGTTTATTTTGTACCATTAGGCCTGGCTCTCCACTGGAATAAGACGAGGAATAATGCATTATATGCTGGAATATAACTTAATGCAGTAGCCCGTGCCTATCCCTGCAGAAATGCCGGCCGCTGATTGGCTGGCAGTGACATGATTTACGAGGCTGTTGTGCACATCAGCGGTGCGGGGGTTGCCATGGCGAGAGCCTTCTGGAAATGATACATCTCTTTCTAATTGAAGAATCCTCAGCCGCATCCTTCCTACAGTAAAAACGTTTAAATGCAAATGTCGCTAATACTGGGAAGAGGTGAAAAATTGTGACTTTGCAGCCTGTAAGTGAAAGCTAACTGCTGCAAGTAGGCAGTGTGAAGTATACATAAGGACAGAGCAGGACAAACTCTCAGAACCCAGTTAAAGTGCTGTGGATGCACAAATTAGATTTAGGGGGAAAAAATCAGTACCTTTTGCCTAGTTTTAAAAAGGGTTACCGTTTTCCTGATTAAGAAATGGCTTCTCGTCATAACAATGCAGCCTATTACGGTAGGCCATAAATTTTCATTTTATTTTTGCTCCTAAATGCTGCAGTTTGTGCATGAGTAGTGATATTCTATCCCTTTCACTGAGCGGTATAAATTTTAAAGATGATGGAATTATCAGCGCGCTTTCTTGGGCCTGAAACCTGGGGAGTGGGCCGGAGCAAACTCTTTTCCAATACAACTAGATTACTGCAGATAATTGTGTTACATGGAGTATTGATCGAAAAAATTGTTGTACTCCGGAAACATCCAAACACACAATTTCTGTGCTCTCTTTATTGCTCTCTATCCTACAATGGTCCTCACCCCCTCTTTTTTTTTGGAAGTAGCACTTTTGGATGAACAAAAATATGAATTATATATGTATCATAATAAAAGAAAATCTAGCGTTGGAACATCAGAGAAATTACTTCTTTACACGATTCTATTGATCACTTTATATCAAAGGCGTATGTTTGACATAAGATTACCTGCCAGTTTGAACATTAGGTACACTGTGTTATAGCCTGGGGCAGTTGTAAGTCTGCCAAAGGGATTGTAAATAAGGCAGCAGCTGTGAGTGCCTCTGGCTTCGAATCAACTCAAGCTCGAACCCAAAGCAAAGGTAAACTTTATTTGATGCAGTTTTTAAACCCCTTTCGCTTGCATATATCTGGACACACGGCTTGGTTGATTTTAAACCTCCCCACCTCTCCTAGGACGGTAGAGGCAGCTTTGGATGGCCCACTGATGACACATATAAGGACTGTTTCCTATAGGAAACCTATCTGCCCCGAAAAGCCTACAGATGTTGAGCATTAAAACATGGGAACGGACGGCAGCATACTCATACGCTAGCTTTCTTCTTCCTCTAAAGCCTGTCAGAATTAAACATACCCTCCCTCCCTTCCTCCCTCTCCTCACTGTGGAAGCCCCTGGCTTTTAGATTTCAGCCTCGGACCGCAGTGAAAAGACATTATTCTATTACTTCCAGCACTCTTAACTTCTACCTGCGTGTTCATGGAGTACAGGCCCTATCAACAATTAATTTCCATCCACCACTCTCTCCTAGGATGGACAACGTTAACAGGCTGATATTTAATCTGTTTCTTGGTTGTCTTTATTTTGATTTATTTATTAGGTTTATTTATTATTTCTTTTTTTTTGGGGGGCTGAATTTCGAAGCACTATCCTTCCCTTATTGATTATTTAGATTTATAAAACATTTTACCTTGAGGTTCTGTTATCTACCTGAGGTGGGCTGTACTCAGGCTTTGTGTTTGTACATTGTTAAATATTTAGTGATTTCAGTTGGCTTTTCAATTTCCTGCGGCTCCAATTTAAACAGTTTGGGCCCTGCAATGCCATAAATTAGTCATGTTTGGCCATGGATTTTAGCATTCACTTTTTAGCCCCCTTCAAACCTCCCACCAGACACATTTCACACGCCGTTTAAAACGGGCCAATCCAGCTGAAAACCCTTCAAGCTTTCTTGCTCTACATTTCCATTACTTTCAGCAATGCCAAACTAAAGGAGACATGTTTATGACCAAAACATACTTATCTTTACTTATCGAACAGCAGGATTGTCTCTTGTGCTTAATGCTCGTATTAGATGCTTAGCAATTGCTGGAGTTTCATTAGATTTATTTAACAAATTGTTCCTTAATTCTGACAAGATATAAAGACACAAAAGCCAGCTCAGCATGGTGACTATAATATGTTTTGCATGTACAGTCAATACATTAACTGTATCAAGACCAGAACAAGGTTTTTTTTTTCATATTTGATTTACCAAAGAGAGAAAAAGCCCGGCTGTGTTCTACAGTGTTTGTGTTTGGGCTCAAAGTAAAGAGTGCCATCTATTGTTGGAGTCTGGAATTATTCTTTACTTTCCAAAACAACAAAAGCTTTATCCATCAGAGTGCGAGAGCATGGAAAATTATAACATTTACATTTATTGCAGTGTTCATATTAGTCTGTCATTGATGGCATTTATTAGGATTTTTGAAGAAATCTGATGTATATGTATGATGTTTGTTTGTGTGTTTGTGTGTGTGTATGTGTGTCAAGTGAGGAGACATGTAGTATGCAGGTGATTTTTTTTGTGTCTGTTGTTTTTGTTAATTTCATGCATTTTATGTAAGAATATATGTGTGTTTGGTTTTATAAAATATAAAGAATTTATTAATATTCATCAGCAAAAAAAAAAAAAAAAAAAATATATATATATAGATAGATAGATAGATAGATAGATAGATAGATAGATAGATAGATAGATAGATAGATAGATAGATA
>JBBKCR010000001.1:9051805-9061935 GCA_037577295.1 Ladigesia roloffi
TGTGTGTGTGTGTGTGTGTGTGTGTGTGTGTGTGTGTGTGTGTGTGTGTGTGTGTGTGTGTGTGTGTGTGCTTTTAATACAATAAAATAAAATAAGTATGAACTGGGAAAGATGTGTACCTGTATCTTTTTCTCATTCTCCCTTTCCATTTCCCTTTTTCCCGCTCTCTCACACTTTCTTCCCGCTTCCCAACCTCTCCCCCCACTGTCTCCCCCTGCCCTCACACCAGCTGATTCTGTAGCAGGACAAGAGGAGAGTGCGGTGTCGTTACTGTCCAGTCTGAGGACCTCAAAGGAGCAGCTGGATGAGAGTCTGCAGCAGGGAGAGAAGCAGAAGAGTTATCAGCTTGCCCAGCTACAGTAAGATACATGAACACCATATATCAGCATTGCATATTCACCACCACTACAAACAGGTGCTGAAAGATACAGTATCCTTCCATGTAACTACAGTAAGATACAGTAGCACAGTTGACTACCGCCTCACCCAGCTATAGTAAGATAAAGTAACACTAGCCACCTATATTTCACACTGTTGCACGTTATAGTAACACAACATACCACAGTGTACAGAAACATACTTAAGATACAGTGACAGTTTACATGGTACATATCTGTCCGAATCTCTCATTTTGTCCCACAAAGAGTTCTTTTAAAAATGCAATGATGTGGCTAGTGGAACAATTTATGTGGTCATAAAATATAGACAATAAAAATGTATCACCAGTTTACCACTCTATTCTATTTACTATTCTACCATTTTACTACTATTTTGTACCCATCCATTGAAAAACAGTAACACAAAAACAAACCTCTCACAAGAGTGTCATCCTCTCACAATTTGGCACACACTTTTACAAATGCAATGAATACACAGATGTGGCTAGAGGAACAAAGAGACTACAAAGGCCATCAAATCACCCATCTACAGATAAACCACTGACCATAATTAAAGATGGGCGTAATACCGCCGATTCTTTTCTCAAACCAGTACTGAACATTCACTTTTCTTTCTGTTACCACCAGCACATAAGCCACATGCCTTAGTAACTCACAGGAAGATGCACAATAACTTTTCACCAGCAACACACACAGTGAGATACATGCTATTCTACTATTCTACCATCTGACCCAACTGCAGTTAGATACAGCATCTCAGATACTGCATTATATCTTACCCTGCCTTTGTCTTCAAAGTGGCAGTCTAAGACCTATCCGTACGAAAGCATTCCCCCTACACACGTTCTCTCTCTCCTCCCTTTCAACTCCACACACTCCTAATACATGGACCTTTGTCAGAGTCTCAACAATGCTTAACTATAGAGGATCAACTCCTCAGTTACAGTAAGCTCCCTTTACTCTCACCCTCAGCCTTGTTCTCTTTCGCTCGCTACACTCTGGCAGGAGAAGTTTAGCTCATGCCTCTCCATTGGCTGCTTTCGTGTGCCTAGGCAGCGTGTTTAAGCAGCATCTGTGTGTAATCTGTGTACAGTGTGCGTCAGTTCCAAACCAGCATGCGCTCATGTAACTAGTGTTTTGCCCTTTGGAGTATTTAGTTTGATCTTCGCTTGCTGGCTGACTTAATCAGTCTTATTTGTGAATTCATTTCTTTTTTTGGAAGTTGTTAGCATGCGCGCCCACAGGTGGCTTGACTGGATCCCATGTTTTTCCACCAGCGCGCAAATGTCGATTATTAGGCTAAGCATGATGCAAAATGTCTTTCAGCTGTGTCTGGGAACTCCCTGATCCACCCTCTCTTTCTCTCCCTCCCTCCTCTTCTGTCGTCTCAGGCAAACTGCCATTCCATTTCCCCCACGCTGAAATGAAAAGGCCCTGCTTTTGGCATGATGGTTGACTGTGAAAGTCGTATGTCACCCAATCTGTTCTCGTAACAAAAGTCTATGCTTAAAACTGGCCAGTCTATTCTGATGGTAGGGCTGGGCTATATGATGATATGTTATCGGTATCATGATGAATTCTGTCACAATGCATTTTCATGGGTATCACAGGTATCTGTAATGCTTTTCAAACACTGAACACCTGCACATATAGTTTAGACAGAATAGACAGACTGATCAATTATAGAGAGAATGTAGTTACAAGCATATTCCAAATCATCCCATATTTCTTTTATTTTTTATTTATTTTTACTAATTGTTTAATTTTTCTTTGCAAAAATTTAGTATTATTGTGAATAAGTATCGTGGTAGAAGCTACAAATGATCTGGCATATAACTTGATATTATGAAGCTTCCCGTCTATGCTTTTCACTTATACGGAGCGAAGTTAGTGCCCAAAACCCGCTATTTGAGCAATTTCTGCACTTCAGCTGCACAAGCTGCAATTATTCATATGCCATCATTCAAACAGCCACCACCTTTGAGCCCCATCATGTAAGTTGACTGATTGTATCTGAATAGGCTTTTATGACGTGTGTATTTAACTCCCAACCCCCCACCCCCACCCCACCCGCCTTGCACCATTTGACTGCACTAATGCAGGCGAGAGGCGGAGGCACGCGTGTTTGCACCCCACGGAATGTCCAGTGGAGGTTGTGGAAATTGTAATAATTTGTCGTATTGATCCTTTCGCCACGGCTGCCGGTTCCCATTGTGGCGGAGCAGAAATAGACACTTCATCGATTGCCTCTTTACTGCCATACTTCCAGACCTGGGAATGGGGCTTCCTGCTGCTGCAGGGCTCATTGTCTCCAACGCCTGGAGACTTCAATGACCTCTGATGAAAATAAATAAAAAAATACATTTAAATACAAATAAACCGTCACCTAAACCAGCATCCTTTTGGAGAAAATTGGGAGACTAGGCAGGATTTTAACCCTGAGAGGGATCCATACCAGGCCTGGTCACTACACTTTCTGGTTTGGGTTTAGAGCTTGTTTCCTGATGGGCTGGTGTATGGATGGTCATTAGGCTTGATTTAGTGCACTTGAGTTGCAGTCTAAGTGCAGCAGATGCCGAGTGAATACCAGTGATTGGGATTTTTAACTTAAATTCCTCACTGAATGCGAGCCTGGAATTCAGCTACTGCGCTGGGTAGCATGTTTGATTGTTCAAAGCCGTAGTGACTCACATAAAAGCAGAGTGTTCTAAAAAAATATCCTCGTGACCCATGTTTTAGTCTGCAGCACAGTATGTATACTAAACTAACTGTAATGCGGAGTTGGATGAGATGTAATTCTCATCACTCAGTGTGATGCTAGCCAACATGCTAGCATCTGTTAGCTGATGTAATCAAATTTAAATTTGAGCTGTCCATTTTCCAGTGGCACTGTATGTGTCTCTAGACTGTTGATACATAACTTATTTTTTGTGTGTGTATAGAGATACTCCACAGAAGCTTCAGATAGCCAGCGTTTCTCAGGAATCTCTCCAGAAAGCTCTAGAAGACACTGTGGAGCAGCAGAGGCGCAGCTGCGAGGCCGCGGCTGAAAGAGACAAGGCCAGAGATAAGGTAACCAACAACCAACCACACACACACACACTCATACAGCCCTTTGGCCTCTCACACTGCGCGTCACACTCTGAACACCCATAAAGGCCAGGGGGGTCTGTCCTCATACTTTCCATTCACAGCTGTAAAGGTCAGCTATGTCTGAGGCCCAACATTCAAGGAACCCGCACACGCGCACACGTGCATGCCCGTGACTGCAGCCGTGTTTGTTTATTTATGCGTGCACCTCAAGCCTCTGTCGGCAGCCATCATCTCTCCAGCTTGAAGTGCGGTGGCGGATTTGGAATGTTCCAGGCGTCTGATTAGCGGAGAACGTCATGTGGCAGTGCGGGGATTATCTTGTTCTAATATGCGAGGACTAACTGTGGAAAGGTACTTTTGAGTCCTAATTCCAACTTGTAATATTTCATAATGTCTTACATGTGGGAATCAGATTGGATAAGTGTTGTCAGGTAGGGCCTTCACAAAGCCTTGAGACTTAATTAATCCAAGTCTCTGCGAGTTCCTTTGAAATCATTTAAATTCCTCTCAACTTCTTCGTCTCACTCTCTCTTGCTCTCTCTCTCTCCTTACCTCCTGTGCGCTCTTTTTTTTTCTTCATGGGTTAGGAACTTGAATAATTCAGACTTGTCTCTCTCTCTCTCTCTCTCTCTCTCTCTCTCTCTCTTTGCTCTGTAAGGTGGTTAAATATGCTGCACGCCTCGGAGAGGTAAAGCAGGTGGGGAGCTTAAGCGCAACTGATGGGAGAGATTGGGATCATTTTCATGTGCCGTTTGCTCTGTGATGGACCTTGCCGACGCCGGCTAATTAGGGCAGGCCGAGCCGGTGTCATATCGACCACCCAGTGCTCTGATCAACCTCAACCCCCTGTCACCTCGGAAAGAGAGAACACGAGAGAGAGAGAGAGAGAGAGAGACCAGCTAATCAACTCCCTCACACCTTCACCTCAGACTGCCACTTATTCTCGTTTGGATAAAGCACATAGTTATATATTTACTGAATTGCCTTTCTTCGCTCACCTGAAAGAAACTCTCCTTCCAACAAGCCAAACTTCATGCGTCTTCGTTTTTCGAAATCAAAGGCACACCTTTGCAAGATGGGCTACTTCAGTGTGTCGCCACAGCGCAGCACCACGCTTGACTACAGCAAATGGCTCAATCAGGCATATTCTGTCCATTTGCTCCTCATTTATTCCAAGCACTATCCATAACTGGGCTTATTTTAGGCAAAATTGGCACCTACATTGCAAATGAATCATGCTATCGGGGCCTTAAAATGATGGAGCGTCTCCGGCTAGCCGATCAAAGCTTTTAAATAGTAAAAACAGGGACGGGCTTTGTAGGCAGTGAGGATAAATCCATATTACAAATTGCTTTTGTGAGATCTGGATGAGCAGCCGATTTTTTAGTATTGAACTTTCGTCCTATTCAGTGGCCACAGTGGGGAAAGGATACTGATCCTCTACAGGATCAATATGGACCTGGACTCTGTGGAGTTTTCTCTTTCTCTCTGCTGCTCTACAGCTCTATGAAAGCAAAACATATGCACACACATCTACAGGAAGACCTTGAGCACACTGTAAAGAGCAGGGGGCAGGTGGAGCACTATCTTGTGCCTTGTGTGCTGCCTTTTAGTCTTTCTGGTCTATTCTGTCATTATTAAGAGCTCATTTCAGATATTTCCTGGTAGAATAGATCGGCTCATTATGTGTAATTTTATATGGAAAGATCAACGTTAGCTGTGATGTACATTTGCTTGTATCATTTTCTTGTGTTGCCTCATTACATTCTGTGATGTATACGATCTGATGTATATTAACGATTAATGTGGTTTATTTAGAAGTAATTTTTTCCCACATTGTCTGTTTTTTTCTAAAAGGAGGTGGTGGCAGAATGTGGGAACTCATCTCTCTGTTTCTCTCTCTCTCACGCACTCTCTGATGGCATCATTACTTCTCAGAGCACACGCGAGTGCATCAGCCATCAAATTAGCATGCTGTGTTTTTAATGATCCACCTCATCTGCCAAATAAACCATGCCCATTGGCTCATTATTGATCTTCATTTACCCTGATTGGTCCCACTCACCGGAATGGCAGCGTTTGGAAAATCCTTTGGAAATGCACAGCGGGCGCGAGACTTAAACTGTGAGTTAGATTGGGAATGAGAGATAGACACAGTCCCTTGGGCAAAATATATTCGTTATTAGCCTGCTCCTTGCTGGAATGCTGCTGGACTGATCTGTGTCCTTCAGTCTACTGTTACTGCATGGCCAAAGGGCATCGACCACTGACAAGGACATTATCAACCAGTCAGTCATTACACAGACACACACAAACACACACTCACACATACATATATGCAAACTGTGCAGGAACATAAAGTGCAGGAGAGAGTTACTTCTACCAAATGAATGTATCTTCAACCTTTTTAACAACTTCTTTTAATTAAATACACTGAGGAGGAAAGCTCATTTCAATTGAAATGTCACATTTTAAATTGAAAATGAGAAAAAGTCATACAGTGACAAATGTAAATATGGCTGTTCATTTAGATAAAAAAATATATTTAACTGATTTATCATGTTTTTTGGATTTAAGCTCTGTTTTGTAATATTACTCTTATTTAATTGTTCATTTTTAGCTGGAAACAAGAAAACAAAGTAATTTCTTGTTATGTAAGTGTCGGGACAGATTTTGTGAAGATCTAGATATGTTGTTGGCTGTGAATACAATATGTAGTTAGCTAAAACAAAGTCAGTGGTAGTAGCTCAGGTACATACTGCAAGAGTCGCTGTAAAACTGCAGCATTGAATTTAAGGTATATGCTAATGCCTTTTAAGGTGATTTAAATAACATATAAAATGTCTCTTTCATGCTTTGAAATGTTTGTAGAACAGGTCTGTGTCAGTACTAACATACTTAGTTACCATTTTCACAGGGGTGTTTTTGTAGAGTAGTTTTGAGATTTGTGGCCTAAAATGTTTACAGCTGCTGGCATAAGAAAAAAATCTTGGAACAACATAAGATATGCTCTGGTTATGTGGGTGTATGATAAGTCGTTATTGTTTGTTGTCATTACCAAATCAAGATCAAGTGCAATATATGCAGGGATTGGCTGGGTATGTGGTAAATTAGTCTCTCAGGCTGGCTGTATTTCAAATACCTGTGCATTCACAGCACTACATTATTGCTCGCAGCAGTTGCTGAAAGAATGTGTTTGGATGGACAGAGCATATCTAGGTCAATTAAAGCCCATAAGGGTCCTTTTTGGCACCTAGCTCTTTTATCATTCATGGGATACATTCCTGTTTTAAGTGAGTATACTGAATTTTTCCCTCAGGCCATCACATTAGCATATTTTTTACATTGATATGCATTCGGTAATATTGCAGTTGAGATGGTCATTAAAAGCCTGTGGTTTTAGAGCATGCTTAACTTCAACACTATATAGCATCGCCGCATGATTTTAATGTACAGCAACCAATTGTGCCCCGTAATAATTAGCACACAACAGAGTGAATGGAGCATATTTCTCTCCATCCCCACTTTGGGTTCTTTTAATTAGCCACTTTTATTAAAGATAATACTTGTCCGCTGCTTGCAGGGCTAGCATTTCTCTCACCATAGGAAATGGGTTGCAGACAAAAAAAAATGACTACAACAAAGGAATGCACTTTAGTTCATAATCTCGAGCACTGTGAAGCAATGCTTACACTGTATTCTTCAACGTTCTAGTATTTTACACCTTTTTTCACTCCTTTCTGTGTGTTTCCATCTTCATTTATATTAATTTCACAAATCTCCCCGAACGAGGGGAGGTGTCGTCCACCTCCCCCCCTCACCCATGGGACTGATGTTTTAATTTAGCTTGACTTCAGTGTAATAAAATTTTATATCACTCTTTTATTAGGTGTTAATATTACGCTACCTCTCCCACTACTACAGCTTTATCTAATTGCTTTCATTAGCACCACAGGCCCTATTCTGGCTGCTGGGGAGGGCACTTAGCAGCTCGCACACTCGCTCGCTTCTGCACCGCATTTAATACTTGGCTACCACTTGTAATGCACCGATAGCATGGGTTAGTGTCAGCTCTGGTGAATTTATGAGATATAGCCTGTAAATCTAATCTGTTTATTAAACATTAGCTGTTGATCTAGGTTAGAAATAAAGAAAACGATTATGCTAAAAGAATCTGACTGACATGCAGTGCACATTACCTTACCTGCTTAGACGTCTTGGTAAGGTGTTGTAGCTTTATATTCATTTATTCTTATTCAGCTCATTGCATCACTGTTACATTGTTCATTTTATGTTCATGGTTTATGTTTATACTTGTTTATGTTATGTTTTCATTAAGAAGGGTGCTCTAACTTGTCCACAAAAAAAACACTTTTTGCTGCATGTTGTTCATCAAAATGGACAGAAAAAAGAAAAACTACAGACCACACTTGCTGATAATAGGGGCAAACCTTTCATGGGTTTTATTGCCTATTCTAAATAATTTGTTGCCGAATTGGTAGATTTTGGTCCAATGTTTTTATGTCAAAGCTCAAACGGTGCAGGCAAAATTAACACATAAAACACACATTTCCTTCAATACGCTTTCTAACAACATGAAATGCCACGTGAACTGAACTGGCACACATGACCTTTTTAATGGTCAAACTAAATTAATAGCTTATTTTAATAATATTAATAAAAGCTAAAATGTGGCATAAACAACCTAAATAATAAACCTGTCTGCTAGCTGAATGATGTACTTATAACTACATTATCCCTGCAGTGTATATATGTTACCTGCAAATATATTTTTGTGTTGTCTTGAACACTCAGGTGTATCTTGTCTGTGCACTGGCCTTTAAAAAAGATTTTTCATCCCAGGGGCAATAAACAAGAGTACACATAATAACACTCTTTAGTGTGATTCATGTATAATTATGCTATGACATTTTAGTGCATGTGTTGCAAACACAGTGCAAGGGAAGTGACTTGGCTCACATTGTGTACCCCATACAACCGAAACACACGTATCTGCCAAATACGAGCTAATAAATTGGCGGATTGCATGATTTTTGGAGAAAAATATCTGGTCTTGCATCCTGACACAGAATATCTATCATATATTTTTTAATGCCTATAACAAACCATGCATTCAATCATGTATTTGCATTTAAAGTGTGTAACAAATGCAAATAGCAAACAAAAAAACGTTCACACTCCCTTAAATGAATTAAAAATGTTATTAGGCAATTGGAGTTGTCAAGTGGATGTTACTCAGTCACTCATTCAAATGATTTGAAAAGGTAGTAACACCGGAGGTGTTGCCAAAATGGCAATTTTCTTTAAAATGGCAACGGGTGCCAACGAACCGATGAAGAATTTAAAATAAACCTTGTTATACCTAAAAGAATGAACAGTGTTTCTCTTGCAGAAATATCCTGAGCAGTAGCATGCCCTGGCGTCGTTCTCTTAAAAAATATATACAGTCATAAAATGAAACAAGAAACTGCTCAACATCATTCAATTATGAGTCAAATTCTCAAATGTTTGAAGACGTGACATAGAATGTCTCTTTATTAGAGCTGATGGAAAAGCCTAATTTGAATAATTTTCCTGCAACATTTTATTTTCACATTTAATTCAACCGCTGGATGGAAACCTGGCTAGTGAGGGTTTAAACTTTTTGTGGCTGTTCTGATGTAGACTATAAAGTCAGGGCCCAAGTCAATATATATACAAGGCACTTTTCATAGTTTAGAGAAAGAAGAAAATTAAAACATTCCTATGGCAGACAAGTGGCCCGATTGATAAAGTCTTTTGAGACTCCATGGATTAGCTTTGTTTTAGGGGGGAAGCCGACTGCCCTTCCACATCATATCCTTCTACATGTAACAAAATAGATCACACACATGCAGCTCTTTTTTCCTGGGGCCTTATGTGGAGCTGCAGTGCCCCTGAAGAGAGCTGTGAGGATATGAAAGGCCTTTATTTGTTGCATCTTGCTGAGCTGACCTCCTGTGGTCTCACTCTCATGTCTGTGTGTCCATATATCTCCAGATGAGGCAACATGAAGCCTTGGTGTTTAGGCCAAGACAGGAAATGCAGCAGGAACATGGCTGCTATGAAGAACAGCAGCATCGCCAGAGCAAGCTCAAGCTCTACATGACCAACAAAGAAACGGGACAGGACAGCTTCAGAATCAGAAATAGCAGCAATGCAGAGCTGGTGAGTACCACTGCTGCAATACACTACCAGTCAAAAATTGGTTACCTTTTTTAAATAAATGATTTCCATTGTTTTTTTATTGGCTACTAGGGGTGGAGACAAATACAAATACGGTATTCGGATTGGCACAAATAACGTGTTTTTTTATGAATAGCGTATTCGGACAAATACTTTTAAAACTATTTGTATTTGGGACGATACAATTTTTTTTTAAATCATGAGGAATCGACCTGGAAAGGTATTTAATTAACAGGTGTCCTTCCTCAAGAGATAATTAATGGAATTTCTTGCCTTCTTAATGTGTTTGGGATCATCAGTTGTGATGGTCGGGTTGGTACACGGTGATCCTGTTCCACTACGGTTCTACTCCGCATGATGACAAGAACCACTTAACTATGAAAAAACATAAAACATTTTTTATTACAAATCATA
>JBBKCR010000001.1:9062041-9076737 GCA_037577295.1 Ladigesia roloffi
TTCTACTGCACATTATGGCAAGAACCACTGAACTCAGTAAAAAACAACAGTCCATCATTCCCTGATTACAGAACAGATTCTGGTTTGTTTAACTCTTTTTTGTTTACTGCATAATTCCATGTGTTCCTTCATCATTTAGTTTATTTACAATATTGTACAATGTAGAAAATAATAAAACCACAGAAAAAAACTTTGAATGAGACAATAGGTCCAAATTTTGACTGATAGTGTAAACACACACAGAGGTATAAAATTAGGATGAAATATTGCATACTAACCACACTGAAATTTTGTTATTCATAATAATAATTCAACAAATGTTTACACCATTTCCCCTTTACCCCAAATGAATAGCCATCGCTTGCTACTTCGGTTATTAGGCCTGTTGCAAAACTATAGACCAAACATTTATTGGCTGATTGTGGGACAATTATGCGAATGATTGCAATATCGCAATATACTTGTGTGACTTGTGTGGTTTTAGCAATAGAAGTTTTAGAATAGTTGATTAATTAATCAGATCTAAAGAGAATAATGTTTTCATACGTGACATATGAGCCTCTGCCAATCTTTGAAATCCTGTTTTTTCTTATTAATGCTAAATATTCATAAAAAATGCAGCTAGTGAGGTGTGACACAGCTCAGAAACCCCACAGAGGTCACTTTAGGTCACCTGAAGTCAAGGTAATCAGAAAGTGGCCTTTCCTTCATCGTTTATTCAGTCCATACACTGCAGCATGTATGTGAGTGTAGCTGTGTGCTTGCCTGGCTGTGGAAGACTTAAGGCTTGTTTGTTTATGTGCACTGGAGCAGAAGCGTGGGGAGATCCCTCGGATTCCCCTGGTGCACGGCATGAGGGACGCTCAAATCAAAACCCCAGCATTCTGCTAAATGTTGGGCTGGGCTGCTCTCCTGCAGCTGATGAGAAACAGAATGATTACACATGCTGCGGCGTGCAGGCACAAGGCTCGCAATGAGCGCATGTGTGTTTGGTTTTTGCCGATCGGCATTCCGGTTTCATGATTCCTGGATGGGGGCTACTTTTAAAGATAGGTGTTGTGTGTTACTGAACTGCACAGAACATGTTTATATTTACGAGAATATTTTATGCTCACAGAAGCAATTAAGCTCACAGAAATCCTTTTTTGGGTCAAGAAATATTCTCTGCCATGGAACTTCTGGACACCTGAAACTGAGGTGTGTGCTATGTAGTGTCAGTGAAGTTCTGGCTCATTGTTTAATCTGTAATATTCTCTGTAGGAGTGCATCAGAATTGGAAATGGGAATTGGAACCATATCCAGTATTTTCCAGTATTCTCCATGTCTGAGCCAAATTGGACAAAAAAAAAGTCACAAATGTAGTAAAACAAAAAACAAATAAACAGATATTTAACATGGTAGCCCAATAAATACATCCAATATCGGTCCTAAATATCGGTCATATCTGAACATCTGCTTGATGCTTCGTATTTTTTCCAATATGATGATAGAACTCTTAATATAATAACATAATAACATTGTACACATTTATAAGCCATCAACGTGGCATTTTATGAAGATGATGGAGCCTGTATTGTTTGCATTAATGGATTAAGAATATCTTGATTTATCAAAACATCTACAGAAACACCCATGTGGAGCTGTGGCTGGGCAAGATGGTCACACCACATTGCTAAAAAAAATTGCTGTTAAAAATAAAGTATCATGCCGTCTCTTTATTTGTAGATGCATGTGCATTTTACTGCTGGTGTGTTTCAGATCGACCGTGAGGTCATCTTTGTTTTTATATGGAACATTATCTTCTCTCTCTCTCTCTCTCTCTCTCTCTCTCTCTTTCTCTCTCTCTCTCTCTCTCTACTTCTGCCTGTGAAGATGGTACTGACCTGCCGATGGATTATTATGGCTGCAGAAATGGTCAAGCTTGATGAATCCAAAGGAAATTGGCTTTGAAATGGCCTCATCTGCTCAGGTCAAAGCCATTACTTGATATATCTTATAAGTGGATTTTGAGTGTGGCTAAATTATTTTAGAATTACCTCTGCTAGATAGACATTTGGCAGCCTGTCTTTTGTGAAGCAGAATCAAAATGAAAGCCATTTCTCAGTAAATGTGGGAGTGATATTTTAATTAGCAGGACGCTTTGCCATGTAGAGGATTTGGTGATGCTGAGACAGTGTGTCGTATTAGGTTAAATTACTTATATCCTCCTGTGTTTGTTGGTTATTTTTGGTACAATATTTGTAGATTCTATTTTTTTACACGTTTAATATCTAACACATAAAACAACAGGAATTATGGGCGAATAAAAAGTAGTTTACACAGACACACAGAAACACACACACACATTTTATATGTGTACCTTACGTGTGTGTGTTTTATGAACATGTTACACATGCATGTATAGAATATTACAAGCATTACCATACAACATGCATAATAGTAGCAATAATATAGTTGTAAGCATATAAAACACTTAGAAATACAAATAAATCAACAAAAATAAATCAACAAATACACTGATACTTGAGACATCACAGAATTGACATTCCTTTAACATTCTTTCAAATAATTTTGTTTTTAATTTTCGTTAATTACAACACAAACACGGGGTATTCAAAATGAGCTGTCTTTATAATTTAAAAAAAATGTTTTTATGTTTGAACCAGCAGTCAAAAGACATTTTTATATATGAACCATAGTAAGAAATCTTAAATTGTGTTTAATTTACATAGTAAACATGCTGATCTACACCTTAAACAAAAATGGACTAAGTTGGTGGCCTTGTTTTTGATTAATTATAGAACAAATGCAAATATACAAACAACCAGCCATGACGTTTTGTAAAGCACATAACACTAAAGTTTTTATGGAACTTTTATACATTTTTCATACTCGTACACATTGTTATTTGGCATAGATATTTAGCTGCTACTGCACAGTCTGGCTAATTACGTCAAGGTGTTACTGTAGACATCATATTAATATCATTGTTCTGATCAGAAATGTTTTTGACCACTCATGGCGTGAACTTTGACTTTTTGTGCTCAGTTTTAAGTAGCGGCCACGAGAGAAACACAATTGCATACAAGATTGCTTTCTGTGTACCTTCTATAGAGCAGGATAAAATGGGCACAAGCATCCTCATCTATGCCTTGTTTTGTCCTACAGTGGCCCCCTGCTGTTCCTACAACACTGAGCAGTCTGGGCACACAGACACGCCCACACATGCACACACGGAGCTCATTATCCCCCCTCCAGGGCTCGGAATGAGGTGGCCAGGCAGGAGAAGCTCAAGGAAAGGGCTCAGAGACTGTGTGTGTGTGCATTTACAGAGTGGTGTGGTCACATATAAGGTTGAGCTGCAAGAGAAACCTAGTTGCCTAAATCTGCAGCCACACTAGTAAACATTTGTAGTTTACATTCTCCTTCCATGGGCATGACTACGACTGCACCTTTTTTTAAAAAATCCCCCATTTGGGTCCAGTTAGTTAGCTGACTATCCATAAACATAATAATACCACATAATTATGTGCAACAAGAGCATAGTTATAATCTATGAGTGTAAATCACTGGCATGAGTGGCAGCAGTGGGGTGATCTGTGTTCACACCTAAGCCTAGGAGTAAACCTCGCAGTTAACAAGCTGACTAACTAGAATGAACAGTGAAATCAGAACAGCAAGTTATTCTGCCCCACCTCTTTAGAGTTCAGCCCAGACAAAGCAGCATGTCACATGTCTAAGTTCACCAAAGTGTCATGCATGAAATGTTTGCATTCTGAGATTCCTCAAGTCAAAACCTTCATTATAGTGAATCCCAATTTAATAAATGTAATTTTGCACACAACAAAAGCTAGATAGAGGCCAAAGGAGGCCCGTGGGTCTGAAAGCAGCCCACTCTAAAGCAGAGAAAAATACGTTTTCCCCCATTACCTTGTTGCGTCTTTAGTTTCTATTTAGTATTCTCAAACAGTGTGAAGTTTAAAGTAGACTTCCATATGTGGTTCATCTAAAACAATAAAAATGGACAGACCTCTTAACAAACTTCATTCTTCAAAATGACTGCTACTGTTTTTAGCAATGCAATTTAGATATTTCTAGATAGCAGTAACTGCATTCAAATGTATATGATAGCCAAATATATTTTTAGTTATTTCATGAACATTTAGCCAGACTAAAATGTGTGCAAAGACTGTATAAAAAAACTAGTCTATTCATAGTCCCGTTCATAGACATAATGGCATATTTACACATTTTCAAACCCCCATTTTTAAATGAGGGTAAGCTGGGGTCAACTAAGATCTTAGCCAGACTATGTTAATCAAACCATGCTGTTTACGTTTCCAAAGCTTAGATAGACTCATTCACTACTACTATTGAACCATTGTTGTGCTAGTAAACATAGTTAGTCAATCATACAGTGTCAGAAACCACATAAGCATAAGCAAGTCTGTTTGATTTGAAGGAAAATCTTGACACGGTTTAAGCCAAGTGTTTGTTGGCTTTTTGCTTTATAACTTCTATTGTTAACCTCAGATAACAAACATGTCTTCATTGATCAGCTGCATTTGAGATAAGGAGAAAATTGAGTACATTTATTTTCTTGCTAAACTTTTACATTAACACTACAGCTAAGCATCCAGAGAGAGCTGTGCCACTACAATAATCACTTCATACAAACCTGATTTAGCAGCGCTCACTGTGATTACTAATCATTTTCTGATGACCACCAAGTGAACACGTGTTTCCACTCGTGGCATCAGTCTAATCGGGATGATTTTGCATCATCAGGTTTAAACAATCATCTCTCAGTGGCTAGACTAGACTCCTTGCAGAATGACCTTCCTCTTCAAAAATGCTTTATAAGTCAGACGGTGTCTGCTACAGCCATTCCAGCTCCCTCGACTGTATTTCAAAATGACAACACTGAAATGAGTAACCGCTGTGATTGGATTCAGATGTCAGTGAGATTTCTTTTATTACTACCTTGTGTAGTGCTTTTCTTCCGATCATGGTTACACAGTACTTGCCAGAAAGTGCGGTTATTTCCCAGGGTTTAGAGTAATATGTTAAATGCTCTCCTTTCTCTCACTGCTATGATACAACCAGAAATATAACACATTTTGGGTCACCATGAAATACATATCTCAGGCCACTAGGGTCTCGTTTCCCTTTTTCCACATTTATATTGTCTATTTTTTCAGAAAAGGAATTAAAAGAAGGAAATAAAAGAAATAAAAATCACACTGATTTCTGCATAATTTAGACATTAGGGTGTAAAGTCTTTCAAAGTGTTTTTATGTGAAATGTTCCAATCTGAGAAATATGTGTTAATAGTAAAACATATGAATCAAATGTGTGTTCATAGTAGTGGTGACAGGAACCAGACACCTGGAGAATTTAATTTCACTTAAAGCACCCTCGCAGAAAATTAATACATGAAATGGTTAAGAAAACACTGCTTCTTGTTTGCAACAATTTTGTAATAATTGTAATAAATTTAGTACCTGTTCTTCAGATTTGACGCTGTTAACATTTATTGTTTTTCAGTTTTATGACTTTTTGAAGAATTTGTCTTATTTCACATCAAAATCAAAAGCCCTGGTTGGTATATCATCTTGTATTTTGTACTTTTATTCTATTAAAAAGGCACATATGTGCCTCCATTTCATAAGAATTTTCTCCATTTCTTATCTATTAAGCAACTTTATTTAATTTTATGTAATCATTCACTCCACTCTTATCTTTTAACTGCACATTAAATGTTATTCATTCATTCATTTACTTATTTATGATTTTTGTCGGGATATGTAAACTACATATTTATTAGAGATTTGATTTTATACTATAATAAATGATCATTTATCTATAAAACACTTAAATGTGATGCTAAACTAGGAGTCCCCAAACTGGTCCAGATAGGGCCATTGTGGGTGCAGGTTTTCGTTCCAACTAAAAAGAAGCCACACCTGAGTAACTGAAAATCAAGACCAACTGATAACAGAGCTGGAATCAGGTGTGCCTCCTGCTTGGTTGGAAGGAAAACCCGCATCCACAGTGGCCCTATCTGGACCAGTTCGGGGAAAAATATAGTGAGGAGGTTTTTGACAGATTAGCACCTACCCCCAATTGCCCCAGTCCACAAAACCCCACCCCCATTCCCCCAGGTCTTAATTTAAACACACAATCACCATCATCATACATTATTTTCAGGTACTGGGGTGCTAAATTCATCTATTAGCATTGTATTCACCCTGTATTTCCCCCCCTTTGGAAGAAATGACATATTGGCCAGTTGCATATTCATTCAGGCAAAACCCCCATGGGCTAGTCCACTTATTAGAAGAACACAATCTTCCACAGACCCTGTTAGATAAGCTTGCACCTTTTTTGTGGGTGATCAAGATAGCATGTGTTTTCACAAACCCCTAGTAAATTTGGGCCCATGTGCACCAAAGTAGCAGTTTGTCAGTGGACAACATTTACCGCTTTAACAAGATATCTCAGCAGTATGTCGTTTTTGATTTTGATAGTTGTTAAGTCATTTATTTTATATCTCAGGCTTTGTGTGAGGATGTTGAGGGCTGGAAATGGGAGATGGACAGTTAGAGGAGATTCAGTAAGACTGTTCACCTTTTATCACCACTTCAGCTTCTTTCTCTCCACCCTGGACATTCATTCACTCACTCACATTCCGGCTCACTTTCCCGGCATCGTATAAAGGTCCACATTACTTTTTCTGAATGCGAAGGTCATGTCTCAAGTAAGTGAACATAATATCTCGTCCTTTGAAGCATAGAATAGAATAGAATAGTATCCAGCTTATTCCCCAGCAATTCAAGTTTCAGGATCTATAAAACTATGAGACACCTGTATAGACATCAGTTTGTCATGGGATGTGTCATCAGCAGAGCTGTTGGTGACTAAGGATTTTCTTACTGAATGAAAAGGGCTGGTTTTAAATGGTGCTCATATTCAGATTGATGCACTGTAAATGACTGGCTGCTTGACAGTGTTGTGCATGAACACTCTCAATGAACGGCGTTCATCGAACACGTTCATATTATTTTTTAATGCTGAATTGCACGTGTTGGTTTACAAATTATGAATGGAACCGTGAGTGATGTTCACTCTCGCTTTACGTTTTACGTTCGCTGGCTATAGTAAGTTTGGCTCTTCTTTTGGTTGCACAGCTCCCAAAGAAGAGGTGGTTCTTTTGGCTCCTAATGGCTCTTAATTTATCTTTTTTAGCCTCATATTTTAGCTTAATTGCCTAATTTTGTGAATTGTTCTGTTACAAACGCAGGCATTCTTAGTTTTACAAATATTTTAATCAAAGTTTAATTTTAATTTCAACACAGAAACAGAACCAAACTAAGTAACTAAACAGTATGTTCTCAGTGCAGGCTGACAATCAGAAAAATCAAATGCCTCAGCTTGCATGTGCTGATGCGGGTTCTCCTCTCATTTAGTATCTGCGGACGGACGGACTGACGGACAGACGCTCCACCTAACTGTCCCGCCCATTGCCCTCTCTGTTTTCACATAATGGTATGATCCTATATCTTCACATGCGATTGCTCCCAGACAAAACAAAGTTCAGCCATGTCCAAAGCTGCCACTGAGAGTGAAATCTGAGCAGTGAAAAGAAGAAAAAGTGGGGAGTCGACTCTTCCGATTCACTACGAAGCATCAGCTGTTCTGATTCACAACAAAATCTCGGCTCTTAGTAGCATGCTAGCACAACAACATGCTGCTTCAATTTCGGACACATAGGAATTAAGCTTATGAAAGGAAGATATTTCTTTTTACTACTTATAGAGCTGTACATTTTCAATAGTTTGATAAGCATAGGCAGTGGGGGGGGGGCAGTTTTATGGCCCCTTCTGCACTGAACAGCCAATGACTTAAATATAACTTTCGTATCGCCACATGCACTGGCTTGAAGAACTGTACTAATGCTATGTGTGTTATATACGGACTACCTAAAATGCTACACACGTGCACTGACATACACCTGCAACCTCCCACACACACCCATACATGAAAGACCCCAAGCCCCGAACAAACATATGCAACACCACATTGCAACTTCGACCCAAATATTCAAATTTTTAATCATGGTGCGTTGTCTCCTGTCTTTTCAGTTCTTCAATATGTAGTTTATTTCCCATGAAGAAATGCATTTAGCTACATTGGACAATCTCAAATTTGTAGAGCCTCACTATCTGTTTTCTTATTGTGTCTCTGGGAGTTAATGTACCATCAATTTAGCAGTTTTTGTAAGTCAGTAAATTAAAAAGAATGCTTTTTAGGAATTTGGGCTCAGAGTTTAGGACTTATATGGGACTATAGTTTATTGCTAATATAAATATATATATATAACTATATATAACTATATAATATATCTTATATATCTTATATATCTTATTGCTAATATAAAAAAATCAAAACTAGTGCTGTAAAAATGGAATTAGAATTTCTCAGAAACACAGATAGTTTACAAGCTAATCCATCATTATGGAGAACTTGCAGCCTAGCTGAGCATAGTCTACTAGCCGTGTTTAAAAAGTAGAACTAATTTAAATGAAATCTTTTTGGATTGTTTTAAATATTAGGTGTGTTTTGTCTGAAGCTGAAAAATGGAACAATACATTGGTTGTTGCTCTGAATAAGAGCATTGCAAAATGTGCAACATTTGGGGACTTACCTACATCCTCTGCTGTAATGACAGGCTTGTTTTTGAGTCGGCAATGTTGACAAGGGAACCAACATTTTTATTACTTTAGGTGCTGTCTTCCAAACACATAAGATTTGGTTTAGAAATGTCTAACTTCATTTGTTTCTTCTCTTATTTTTTCCCAATACCCCTATTTTCCTGACCGAAAATTAGGTGCAACCATGCCATATAATTGTCATATCGGCCAGGTTGCGCCTAGAATTGGAGGGGCTAAATTTGCATTGAAGTGGTATGAAAGAGTAAAAGCCGACACAAGTTTACACATTTCTTCCTGGAGTGTGCACCTGCATGTGCATATATTTGCACAACTTGATTGGAGCAGGACATGCAGGATGGTGTTCAGGATGAAGCATGATATGTGCTCCATGCATCCTTCTGCCATCACAAATCAGAATTTACTATAGTCTGTTTACCATGCTCCCCTGATTGAAAACACTCATCTCCTCTGATTGAAAAACCCCACACATATCAAAGAGGCAGGACGGCCTGTACGTTGGACTGATTGCCTCTGCCATGGAGAGCACTCTGCAGCAGCCTGTTCTGAAGGGTAAGCTGGACTTTGTGTAGGGGCCACTTAATTACTTTCCCTAGCGTGGGATTGAGGTATCCTTCGTCTTCTGTCTCCACACATGCCATCATTCATCAGAGAAGTGCTGTTATTAAGGCATTAGATGGCTCATTTTAGTTGCTCCAAAAATTCTTCCTGCTACCGGGGTAATTAAAGGGTGCATTAGTGTTATTAATAAGGAATCACTTGTGCACTGGTGGACAGCGATTTAATATTTAATTGTGCAAATGTTAAGGTCTATTTTACACAAGTGTGGCCTGTGTTCCCATCAGTTTTTACTTGTCAAACCCAGGTATTTAATTCCAGACCTTTCAGATATAAATATAAATATTTATCATCTACCAGGCATTTTAATGAACAAAAATAATTAATTTGAAAGCCTACTTAACCATATTTATTTTTGTTTCTGTAATTACAGTAGTTAAGTAAATGTGTTAAAGTAAAAGTAATTAGAAAATGGTCATTAACCATTAGACATCTGCATTTACTTTTGTTCACAAAACTAATTTGTTTTAAATTAAATGTACATATTATGCAAAACTCACTTACAAATACTAGTTATAATAGATCTATGAACTGCAACACATTTCTTTGCACAAAATAGCTTGCATATAAAGAGATATCACCAGGTTTATTCTTCACAGTTTCAGTCCCTTTCAAAATGAGCCGTTTCAGGGTTCTGTCCTTTTCATGCAAATAAGATGTTGCTGGCCAAGCCCCACCCATCGGATGCTTAAGAAAAGAAACAAACAAGCTAGTAACTGCGATAAAACCACAAAAGTCCATATTTGAAAATATTTACATCTCCCTCATCTGCTGACTTTTCACGGACACTAGATCCTCCCACAACGCTGAAGTTCGCACCTTATTCACAGCTCCTTGTTCAAATGTTCTGTTCCATCTTAAACAACTAATGTATGACTTTTTAACATGGAATAAAAAACAATTGTTGCTGGGACATGGCCATTGAAAATGAAACAGAGCCACACAGTTCTTCGGTTTTCTTTGGCTGGGAGAAAGTGTAAGAATTGGTGCTTCATGTGTTATTTGCCTTTGCCTGTAGAAAGCTCTCTGCTTATCCGTGCTCGTTAAACTAGCAGACAAAATGACGATTATTCAAATAATCTAGAGGATTAGGTCTCAACAGATGAGGGGCAGTTCTATGCAAAGTGGCATGGTGTTATATCGCACTGGGTATTATGAGTATTATGTCATAATCTGTTGGTTTGTTTTAGGTTTTAATGCTAAAAAAACAATTTATACTAACATTTAGCTGTAGTGTTATGGCCAAAATACCATACTAGGATTATAAAGATACATGTTGTGAACATGATTTGTAATTTAAATGTATTATTATTATTATTATTATTATCATTATTAAATGCTACTTGGATTTGTTGGTTCTCATGAATGCCTTTGTTCATCATAATATCCACAGGAATATCATCTGGGACATCAGACATGGTTCAGGATTCTTACAGCACACAATTAATGTATTTCTTACATAATTTAGCTATTTGTTATAAGGATTCACTTGTATGTTGGACTGTATGTTTTGCAAACACCAATATTCAGTAATAATTACATCTAAAACAAACAAATAACCTATTTTGCAGTTTAGCCGTACAACAACTATATTCCGGTTTCTTTTGCAATGCTTAATTCTTATGAAAATGTGTTTTACCATGGTATAGGCCATTTAGCAGAAACTATACTGTACTAGCCCACCTCATACCTATCTGTCTCTTTGCCCTGATCTCCCCTGTGTCTCCGCCTGTCTGCCATATTCAGATTATAAAACTGCAGCAGCCAGCAACTTGCATGTGATAGCTTCCATTCTTTTTCACATAACCCTGCCATCCCTGTTGGCTAATCCTTGATCGCTGGGTAGCAAAATGTGACGCATCATGTGAGAGACATGCTTTATTTCAGCATTTTCACGGTTGTCTACGATATATCCTCCCTTACCAGTTGCTTCAGCCCTCATTGTAATCTGTTTCTGTGTGTGTGTGTGTGTGTGTGTGTGTGTGTGTGTGTGTGTGTGTGTGTGTGTGTGTGTTTGTTGCTTGTTGGAGCAAGGGGTTACCAGATTACATGACAACTAGGACTGTATTGTGTACCCAGTTCCCATAATGCAGCCAGAAGCCTGAGCACACAGAAAGTCACTGCTAGGCACTGATGGTGTATGCATGTGTATTAAAGTGTTCAGGCTAAGAGTAAAGAGTCATCAGAAGGTGCTCAACATTTCAAAGCCTTCCAGCAGCATTCACCTCAGAGCTACTGCCACCGCCATGCTTAACAGGGACCAGTGTGTCATTCTTAAGAGCTGTCTTCATACATACAGGAGGCACAAACCTTGAATTATTTTTTCCATATGCCACGGTACAAGCAAGAATTGGCAATAGTGGCTGATTAGCTGTCTTGTCTTCCTTCCCTTAGCAGCTCACATCTAATAACAAATGCAGCTTCAGCTAAAAAAAAACACACATCCCTCACTGCTCTTCTCTAGACATATTTTACCAACAGAACGTATGATATTTTTCAGTTAATATCTGCTTTCATTAAGTTTCATGCGAGTAAGAAAATAGAAAGTGGAAGAAAATACTACCTATTCACATCGTCTTTGTTGTGACATGAAAATATGTTTATTGGGAAAGAATTGTAACATGCTCAAACATTTTTGCAGTCTATTTTTGCAATTACCTTGCTGCTTCTTGTACTTGTGATAGACCTGGAAATAGATCATTAAGAATAAAATAAATTAATTTTGTGAAAAGAAAATGTGATATGGTAAATGACTGGCCAGCCAAAAATGAATTAGTGAAAACTATTAGCTCGTCAACGGTCTCGGCACGGGTCGTGTTTCCATTTTTGGGCCAATCTAAGCTCTAATATTTAGAATGGACAGAAGTTTTGGGATGCCATTGTAGTGCAAGGGAGAGAGAAATAATACACACACATAGTTACACACACACACAAAGTCTCACACGCACAGCATTTTAATGAGTTGCCTTTCCCATATCCACGCAAAAAGACCATAAATTGTTGTGATTTGGATGTGTAGACTATATTTTAGTGATTTGTGTGTGTAAGTTCTAAGTTCTAAGATGGTTGTTTGGCAAAATAAGTTTTGTAAATTCAAATCAGAGTGCCTTCCATGTGTGACGATCACCTCAGTCTCGGTCCGTAGTTCCCGAACTCCATCCCCGAGTATTAGGTTTCTTTCTTTTTCTTTGCGCCCTGTTTTCCTTTATATCCCTATACTTCTATCCACCCTATCTAGTGTCCCTTGTTCCCTACCTAGTGTGTCTATTCCGTTTGTGTTGCGCCCCTCTGATTAGTTTCACCTGTCCTTCTTTCCCTCCAGCTCACCTGTGTCTAGTTAGTGTTCCCTATATATCCCCCAGTCGATCCTGTATCCTTTGTCTCTGTATTTGCTCACAACTCTTGTCTGTTTTTTGTCCCTTGATTAATCTCTGTTTTTGTTTATCTTCCAGTCTCTTGTTTCTCACCGTTACCCGGAGTAGTCCTCGTATGCATCTGTTTTCCAGTCTCTACTCGGGTTAAGGTTTTTGGAGGCTTTTTGGATGCCGTTTACTTTTGTTTGTTCTTTTGAGGAGCACGGGTCTGGGATATCCACGTCTAGCCTGTGTTCGAGAATCCTGTTGTGTTTATTGTGTGTTTGTTGTGTGATTATATGTCTTTATTTCTTCATTAAACTTAATATCTTAATTCTTGCGCGTCCTCCACTTCCCTTTCTCAGCTGCTCCTACGTGACGCCATGTCTGGAATGTATGTAGAGTATTCCAGAGTCTGTAAGGTAACCGTAATATAATCAGAATTGTGCAATAGGCTTGACTAAAATTTTAGATTTTGTCTTTTCTACCAAGTATCAATACTATTTTGACTGTGTTAAATCAAATTGCATGAATAAAAAAAGACTCAAAAACAACTTTCATTGACTAAAACTTGACTAAAATGTCATACATTTTCATTGACTAAAACTAGGCGAAAATAGTCGTGGATTATTTTGACTAAAATAAAACTAAAATGCTTAGATTTTAGTCGACTAAAACGTGACTAGAGTAAAAAGTGACTAAGGCTAATTAAAACCAAAATGACAGCTTGCCGCAACGACTATACTAAACCTAAAATTAAAACAGGCTGCCAAAAACAAAACTACCTCTCTGTCCTGTGTTCTGTTTTTGTGTTGCACCATGTTCCTGGAGGAACATTCTTCAGTTTTTACTGTGTATTGTGTATATATGGTAAAAATGACAATAAAAACCTACTTGATGTGACTTGACTTGACTTAACAGGCAGACTCATAATAAGGCAAAAAGAGTTTGGGTTATGAAAAGTACTTACAACCCCAGATCTCTCTGTGATCACATGATGCAAACAAAGCTAATTAGGGCCCATGCACATAACGCAGGGAGAGCTGGAGAAATATTTCACAATAAACTGCCAGCTGACAGAAATTGTAAAGAGATTTATATATATATATATATATATATCAGCTTGTATACTAGGAACAATAGACTGAACATATTTAGCATGCAGCCCCTCTGTCTCTGTGGTCTTTTTGTTTGTTTATGTTTGTACTAGCTCTTGTTGGCTGATACTTATTTAGTTCTACCCTTGACCATCTCACAGTGCAGGATTCCTGCATGCCAAGTTAAAAAACATGGGAAGGCCTTCGATCAATTCAGATAATAAACAGAGTTGTGCCAGTGTTCCCCAGTCATTAGTGTCTGATATTTTTTGTTAATTATCCCTATAAAAGAAACTTTTTGTTTGTTTACAATAATTTATCTGGTCAATTAATATGTTCCTTCTGGATAAAAACAAATACTGGTAAAAAAAACTTTTCAGTAAAAATGTAAAGACAAATAGAAGAACTACAGCCAGACTAGGGTCTGGATTATGATTGCACGACTGAACTTTGTTTAGGAGAGGGTTGAGCATGGTTCCTTGAACACAATGATACACATACAATCACTTATTACATAATATTTATATAATTTGCATTTATTGTTATTCAATATTTTTTTCTGAACATTTTGAGCCAAGTATCAGTGTAATTTTCTCAGATGCGATTAACCTTTCTGCTGTACTGCATATGATAGCCATTTTTTTTTTTTTTTTATCCAAAGCTGGATGGTGCACACGCCCACACAAGCAGCATGAACACACCCACACGAGGTAAACTGCTAGTGTGAATAACCTAGGGCTTGGGCTGCTGTGTGCATGCAAACATAACTGCTTATAGTTGGACTAACTGTTTATAGTTGGACTATATTGGTCTATCTGTAAGGGCTGTGTGTGTGTGTGTGTGTGTGTGTGTGTGTGTGTGTGTGTGTGTGTGTGTGTGTGTGTGTGTGTGTGTGT
>JBBKCR010000001.1:9102244-9133168 GCA_037577295.1 Ladigesia roloffi
TATCGTACCGTACCGATATCGAGATATCTGGCATGAAAATCGAGATATGAAAATTTGTCCATATCGTTCAGCCCTAGCTCGGTATCAGATTGGTAGCACTAGATATTCAAAGTTGCAACATCAGTATCAGTATCGTGCCGTCCCATGTTCCCCTTTTAGTACTGTGTGAGCAATGTTTGTATTTAAAGAGGTCGACCTCAACCTAAATTTATTGTCAGTTGTGGTCGAACAGTTTATTTTCATATCTGATGTCCTCTTTTTGCAAAAGAAAATAATTTTGCTGAAGTCACATGTTTATCGTACGAGTGAGATATTTTTATTATTTATAACCCTCTCAAGATTTTAGTTCTAGCATCTATGCAGTGGTCCAGAAATGAATCACTTTACCTGTTTATGTTGTGTTTACTCCTAGCACTTGTGTTTACTTTACTCTTTGCTCTCATAATTGTGGAAAATGGTTTCAATTAAAAGGCTACTTGCAAAGATAGGGGATCTTTTGTACTAAGTCTTGTTCATGAATACCAAATTCATAAACAGCATGCAAAGAAAGGAGAAGAATGCATAACTTGGCTGGCAATATGCTTTGCTGTTCTAATAGATGGATGAAGGATCTAGTTGTAATACTGGAATGTTAAAATCGGAACAGGCTTCCTTTAACTCCAGAATCCAGACGGATGGAAAGCAGAGAAGGTGCAATTACGGTACAGTATATGGCGAAAGTTCATATTTTAAAACGATGTCTGGCACAAATGCTGCGGATATTAAATATTTGGCTGATGAGGGCTTGGAATGGAGCGTGCTGTTTCTGATCTTCTAAATCTTGTCTGAAACTTAACCCCCCCCACCCCTTCTTTTAATTCGGAGCTCTTGTACTCTGGTCATATAATTTGTATGCTGGGAAATGAGGCCTCATTACTGTGTGCTATGGATTACTGGGTCATATAGACCTGGGTTCTTTGAGGTTTCTTTATTAACAAAAGCTTTTGTTGATCTTCCACTGATATATATATATATATTTTTTTCCCATCTGGTTTGTGGCCCTGTGCTCCGCCGAACTGCACCCTTTAAAATTGATTGATAAGAAGCAGTCGGGATGAAAATTAGCGAATGTTCATTATTATTCCGGAAGACTGTTATTGTTGCTTGTTACTTGTCAAACAGGATCTTTTATATGTAATTCTTCATAATGGCCTTGTAGCATCTTGGTTTAGTTTCCTTTTTCTCCTCCTCTTTTCTTTTCGTAACTCGTCATCACTAATAGGGTACAAAGTTTGAATGTGGTGGTGGGGGGGATTCATTAAAGATGAAAATGCAGCTCAAGCATGATGGACTTCCTCCCATCCATTGCTTTTTATATAAATTTCATAAAAAAGTCTTGAGTTTTTCTTTACAGGCAAATTAGCATTAGAAATAGTTTAATAAGCGATAAAGTCTGGAGCTGATGATGTTGATCATAAAACAGCAAAGTACTTGGAAAGTTGCACGAGAATGTAGCTTTTAACTGGCCGAGTTCATCTGGGCATAAAATAGACTGTTTGGAGGACTGGAAGAAAAGGCCGCATTATGTGGTGTGCACTTTAGATCATTAATTAGATGCCTGTCTCTTTTTAAGAGATCTTTTGGGGAGGAGGACATCATTCGCAAAGCGTTTTAATAGACAGTACATTCTTGGTCTTCTACTCGTTATGTTCCTTCTTATTTGTGTCTGTTCCTATATTGTTGTTATTTATGATATTGAAGTCTTGCCTCATCCACATTTGTTAATAATCTTGCTGCCCTGCAAATTAACAGAAGAAAATGCCAATTTGACTTGGCTGAAAAAGGTCATGTCATAATGCACAGTGGCGTTCCTTTCAGAAGACGCTGACTCGCTGCTCTGCTATTTGAAAGTGGTCATCAAAGGGACTTGTGTTTCTCACCTCTTAGTAGCTCCCTTTTCCTCTCTTTTATGCTCAAGAATGCATGCGAGAACCTGCTAGCCAATAGCTTAAGCAGAATTGAAAAGATGCATACAAGGTTCAGGGGGTCCAACTTGGAGTCCATCAAGTTACTAACTCAGGATATAGGGATATGGGGATATGCATGTATTTTTTTTGTGTGGGTTCTGTACCAAAACCTTAAGCGAGGGTCTTTCTGCAAGAGAGTCTTTCTCTAGTTATTCACATGCTACTCTCATTTCCTTCTTTGTATTGCACCACATTCACAAAGCAGTCCAGGCTGAAATGGCCATTAAAGCTTTAATTGGGAGATTTACGAACCCCAAATGTTCTCACCAAGGCCACTGGACTGGACCAACAGGCATCTTTGTGTTTTATGTCCGTGTGTGCGAAATTCTTTCCACACCTGACCTGAACTACACCATCAAATTCTGAACCAGAAAATGACCCAAGCTTACAAAAGATATTATTTTGACTAGGGAACCACTGAATGGATTTTCTTGGGCCGAAACCAAAAACCGAAAATGGTGAAACGCCCCTGGCCGCAAACCGAAACTGAAAACCGAAAGAAATTTTTATTCTTAAATAATAAGATATTTATTTAGCATTTAGACATGCACAATGTCAAATAACATTTGAAATAAAATATATTCCATATATATATTTTCCGTAATCTGCATCGTGATTGCCTCATCACAGTTTTGGTCCGAAATAAATAAATAAAATCGTCCAAAACCGAAAGTGCATTTGTTGCCATTTTCGGCCTGAAAATGGTGGCAAAATTTCCGGTTCATCCCTATTTTTCACTCTAAGTACTGAATTTAAAATAACATGGTGTAAGAAAATAATCAGGTGTCCAATGTATAATTTTAACACTGATTTATGTGTTTTATTAAATGTTTGACCTTTTTAACAAGATCCTAAATGTTTTACTGTTGTTTTTCGTGCACCGCATATAAAACAAGATGTTCGCCTTCATCTGTTTAATCCTTTACAGAGAACATGTTACTTATAAAAGCATTTTCCTGAAAAGATCTGATGTTTATTTTTGTTTTTTTTATAAGCATGAACCCCATGGACAAACATTTACATATTTCACTAATTTCATAAAAATTAAGAACTATTTTTTCGATGAAATTGGAATCTTTAATCTAGCAGTGCCTTTTGGGATAGTGCCTATAGGCCGCTTCAAAGCAAAAATACCTGACCTCCTTATAAAGCAGCATCCTCTGTGATTCTGACAGCGCTCACATGAGGCATCAGTCTCTAGCAGCGGGTAAACCCACCCTGCTCTCCATGAGGCCCACTCCCTGTCCGGCTTACGAAAAAACCCCTCACGTATGATCTGGCTCCTGTCTGATTTATAACAAACATGCAGGAAGCTTCAAGTCTTCAAACTTCAAACAGATCACAAGAAAAGCGTAGTTCACTTCTTCTGATAAAAGCCGAAATGAAAACAAATCTTATCCATAGAGGTAAAAAAATGTGACTTTTTCCATGAAATTATATTTTTTCTTTTGCGAGATTGATAAGGATATCGCCTCTGTATTTAATGTGACAGCACAGAGAAATGTCACGCTAAGATTAAAGTCAAATCCTAAGCATGCAAACCCAATGTGGGAAGGAAACAGTTACACTTTTAAACCAGCAGGTTTATTATTATAATATCCAAGCTCCTGTTTGCTCATTTAGCAAAGATATGACCCTTTTAATGGCCTTTAGTTAAGTGTCTAATAGTTCTGACTTATTATTTGTGTTTGTAATATCGGAAATCAGAATTATTTATCTTCATTAATATGGCAAATCCCTGAGTGAAACAGAACAGCCCACAGCCCACACAAAAAACATCTGAAAATGAAATTGAGAGAGAACATACAGCGATGAGAGTGGTTGAGCAGTGCCTGTAGCTGTGAGAAGTGTACAAGTAGCTGGACAGTCGGTTTGAGCTGCTTGGTGTTCTTATTAGATGAGAGATGATGGTGTTGGTGGGCACTGAAAACATGCACTGAAATGATTGGGAAATTTCTCTTTTTTTTTTGCCCCCTGTCCAAAGTGACGTATTCAAACATCAGAAGGCATTTAGAATAAGGCTTTGATCGAAGATTACAGAGGAACAAGGTTTTGGTCTGTGACATTGCTGTAATATGTAAATGAACATCCTGAGAAATGGCATATTCTCCAGCTATTCAGAGCATTCTTTGAGTGCTATAATGAGTCATGTGATTATATATTGTGAGTTATGGTGTTATTTACATGTATTTGTCCTGCTTACGAACATTCCTGTACATAAAGTCATGCAAAGACAAAGAGAAATACAAAGCGGAACCAACTTCATGGACATAAGCGGTTAGCAAGTCAGCTACATGCTACGCTAAGCTTCAATTACATTCATTTCAATTCAGTTTTATTTATATATCGCTTTTTACAACCAAGTAGTCACAGAACAGCTTTACAGAGGCCAGGTCCAAGCTGCTAATGAATAAGCCAAAGGCGACAGGAGCAAGGAAAACCCACTTCAGCTGAAGGACGAAACCAAGACTCAAACGGGGAACCCATTCTCCTCAGTTCGACCGGAGAGAAATAAAAGAGAGGCTTTTTGGGGATAAACGTAGCCAAAGCGCATTGATGTGAGACTAAAAATGTTCCTACTTTAATAATGAAGTTACACAGCTGTTACACCTGCTGTCACTTCCCTCTTATTTTTCTCTGCTGAATTCGTAAATTTGACAGAAGTAAAATTGTAAAAAGAACTGTCTCTAATTTGTGAGGACATTATCAACCACAAATCAAGGAAAAGTGTGTTACATAAAAGTTATACATTGATTTGCATTTCACTGAGTGAAATAAAAACTTGACTTATTGCAGAGTGGAGAAACCTTTGTTGCCAAGGACAGCAGTGAGGTTTCTTGAAGTCGATCACCAGGTTTGCACACATCTCAGGAGGGATTTTGGCCCACTGCTCTTTACAGAAACTTTCTAAATCCTTTAGGGTTCTTGACTTTTTAATGCCAACTCAAAGCTTTAGTTCCTCCACAGATTTTCTATAGGACTGAGGTCTGGAGATTGGTGAGGTCACTTAATGTGCTTCTTATTCAGCCACTTTTTTGCTAACTTGGCAGTATGTTTTGGGTCATTGTTATGCTTGAAGACCCACAAGCCATCTTCAGTGTTCTGGCTGAGGGAAGGAGGTTCTCGTCCAAGATTTTATGGTACATGCTCCCATCAATTGGCCCCTAAATGTGGTGAAGTCATCTTGTGCCCTTAGAAGAAAACCATCCCCAAGTATTTTTTCACAAATGGGCAAATTTAGATATACTGTAAATATGCCTTCTTGAAGAGGGGTACCTTTCAGTGACTGAAAGATTTCAGTCCATAATAATGTATTGTGTCACCAATGGTGGCCATCATATCATTAACAGGCTCCTCCTGTGCAGTTCTGGGCTGATAATTCATCTTTTTCATGATCATTCTCAAAATACTGCATGGAGCTCCAAACTGAGGGCAATTGATGGCCATTTTATATTTCTTTCATTTCCAAATAATCACACCAACACTTTCACCTTCTAACCAAGCTTCTTGCTTATGGTCTTGTATCCCATTCCAGCCTCGTGTAGGTAGCCTTGTCCCTCATGTTCTTTCACAGCTCTTTGGTCTTGCCCATGATTGTGGAGAACTTGTTATGGAAGAAATTGATCTGTAATTGATAGATTAATTGTAATCTGTGAGCAACATGGACACACAACCAGTCTATGGGTGCTAAAATATAGCTGGGTTGTAGGGGATCACTTATTTTAATCAGTAACATGCAGATCAATTTATCAACATGTTTTCCCTCCATAAAAATGAATCTACCTCATAAATTAGAGACTGCTCATTTTTGGTAAGCCAGCAAACTTACACATTCAGCAAATAAATCATTATTTCCCCCACTATACTTCTCAGTTTTGTGTTGAATTACCCCTTCATAAAAATGTGGTCATTGCAACAGTGAATAGTAAAATGAATGAAAACTAAACTGTGATATCCAGACCTTGGTTTGAACCAAACTGTGACTTCTGCGTACATATATATCCGTAATTTGGGGGAGTATCACAATCATAAAAAGCAAACAAGTAGTTTAGTGCCAATATGTATTCTGTCCAGAACATGTAGGCCTCTTTACCACAGAACTGAATTTGAATGCAATCAGGCCATCACTAAAGCTTAAAAATCCTGTGTGATACGTCTTTAATCAACCTCTGACCGTTGGTTTAATGTATCAAATGAGGTTTGGTCTCAGGCGAGCTGATGGGGTGAGTCAGGTGTCTCGGGGTCATGTGGGACAGAGTGGACTCGACCTGCCATGGCAAACGAGCACAGTGCCCCGCATGCATGACTGATGGAGGCGGCCAGAGATGATTACAGCACAGAGGGAGAAAGTAGCAGCAAGAGACTTGCGAAATATTCTCATTATGGGTCATGACGATAATTACCTGACACCTACAGATGGAGTCCACTCTTAATCAAACAAATGGATCATTACTGATATTGATTCAAACGAAGACGTTTGAAATAATGACTGCTCCGAGTCAGGCGAGGGAAAAAAAAGGGGCGGGGGGATCTCAAGGTAATTTCCAGTAACTCCTCTCCCCCCACCATCATTCCCGGTCTAAATAATAATGGAACGTCTTACTTCATTTCAGCATAATGGTGAGAAAATGAGCATGGCAGCAGAGGCTAAATTGCCCCTGTCTAATCTGCATAGATTGCTGGGCTAGAATAAAGTCAGAAAGGATTTGATTTGAAATTTCTATACTCACTATACATAAATGGCTATAATTCACATCCTTTTATGAACAAAGTGAGCTCGATTGAATGCACTTACCACTAACAATATCACACTGTTGCTTTACCTTGATCTATTGATTGGGATTTTTTGTTGTTATATGTTGATTCTGTCTCCATTATGGCTTGATATCAATTTGAAACCGCTATGGAACTATTGGAGGAATGTATGCCTGAAAAAGCGCTGACATTGTCAGTATTCAAAAGAGATATTTAAATATTTAAACCTCATTAAATCTTGACTTTCTAATTGAATGCTGGACCTCTCGAGTGCTCAGAGAGCATGAATGGTGTTCTGGGGTTATGAATAGTGAATAGTGCACTGGTGGTTTGGGTTGTTTGCACGATGCCAGACATTTCTCATATTGATGTGAAATACATATTTTTTTTCTGCACAATCCACTACAACCTGCACACTTCTGTCCTCGGAAGAAATCCTCTCAGTGAGGTTAGTTAGTCAGAAGCTTTTTAAAGAGCCTGGGTTAATATTTGAGAATGTCATTAGGCTCTTCATAATTAAATGATGACCATGATCCCTCTTAAGCTGAGGGACATTAATGTGTGCTGCAGAATGTGACGTTAATTAGAAATTTCATGAGACAGGAGTTCTTGTAAAAAAGCACAGATCTCGAGATGTGCTTAGCTAAAGCAAACTTCAAATATTTGAAGGAAGACATGGTCAGTAAGATTGTGAAAGTGTAAAGAAACATTCTTTCCTCATCAAGAATGAACTCTTATTGGTGTCTGTTAGCTGGTGTGACATATTTGGCAGCCAATAGTCTCCTCTGAGTGTGTTGAATTTCCATTGAGATCGAATAGAGTATTGAGTTTGAAAAGATTTGGTTTCTTGAAGTTAACACCTGCACTTTCATAGTGATGGAGCAGACCTAACTAGTGAGTAGAAGTAGGTTCTTCAGTGGTTCCTTAGTAAAGGCAAAGGTAACATATACAACTTTGACCTGTAAAAAAATTATTTGAATAGACCACTAAATGGTTCTTTGTCTGGTTAAATGGTTTCTTTCTATAAAAATATTTTGCATGTGTTTTCCTTAAAAGAATCTTTTAAAAATTGTACTATATAGCACATAAGATTACAAAAAACCAGACCGGTTTTGCTATTGTTTTGGGCCAAAAAGGTTGCTATTGCTTTGGGCCAAACAAAGTGCAAATTAGGTAGATGGTAAATGGTGTACAGAACCATTTTTAAAAGATACTACAAAGAACGAAATACAAAAGGTTTTCCGTCATCAAATGGTGTCTGCTTTTATGTAGAACAATCGCCTTTCCTGAAGAACCATTAATCTGTACGTGACAAAGCAAACTAATAAGCCAAACTTATTTCAGTACTATCCAAAGGTATGCTGTCTACTCACTAGATCTTGAGCAGCTGTTTTATTTTATCCTTTCAAAATCATAATGAATTCATAGAAGTGTCACGCATGTGAAAAGAGGATTCAGTGATTATAGTGATCTGTGAGATTTAGAAAATCTTGATATTCAGTTTTCAAAAAATAACTCCACACCATTATCACACTCTGTTTTCAAAGTAACACAGAAGCTGGAGCTATGGGAACTACAGCCAATATTTTCTCAGTAGACTAGAACATTTCCCAGTTGAGGGTCATCGTGTTGTTCTGAGTTTGGTTAAGATTGCTTAGCACAGAACTCAAGATTGCGAAAAGGCCTGTAAGTGCAAGAGTTGCGAATCTTGCGCCATGATAAAATGTATCCTTTGAAATGTAGCATTGTAAAGATTAAACCTTTTTTTAAACCTGAGCCCTATATGGTTAATACAGTGTTAGCCGTATACAGTGTTTGTTTATGGTATTTGCAGTACTCCCAACATGCTTGATGCAACTTATTATATATGGTATTTAGTCATAAGTCCTCACTGAATTAAGGTTGGTGTGTCAGAGTGGAAAATTCCTGAAAACTCCCAGGCATGGGTACACAACTACCAGGAGTGGATTACACTGTGTTAATGCAACCCATTGTATTATAGTACTTTACCAACAGCAGACGACTGCCTGGGGCCCTCAGGCTGAACGAGTACATGAAGTTATTTGTCAATAAGAAATGTAAATGTAATTCATTATGTAATTAACTGTATAATTCATTATGTAAGGATATAATATAATATAGTATAACAGCAGTAAATACTGTAGACTATTCAGAGTCGATGCACAACTACTGTTGTAAAAACGTCAATTGCCTGAAACAGGTTGGCACGCAGTAAACTTGCTGTGACCCGGGTTTGGGTGAACTGCTCTGTGTTCCACATGTCCCCACGATGTAGGCAGCGCTAACCTCATCTTCCTCACCCAGACACTTCTCTTTATAAAGTGTGGCTTCCAGAAAGCTGAAGAGCACATGTTTGGGGAGGAGTCTTTGTCAGTGATGCGCAGAGGCGGTGTGTTTGGTGGTTGGGTCTTTTTTGGGGGTGAGAGGTTTTGACTGAACATTTCTCACAATACACACGGTTAGCAGACGGTCACTGCGGCTGGGGATTCCCCAAGAGTGTGTTCACTGAGTCCCATAATCACCAAGTCCCCTCCAAGACTTTGGCTCAATTACTCTCACATCCACTCAGAACAAGAACTGAAAAGTTATCCTTTTGTATTTTTTGTATATGCTAAAGATTATTATTTATTATTTTTTTTACATCAAATATACACTTTGTTTCACAAAAGGACACATTGAATTATTTGTCTACTAGAGGTCTGTGTTCTCTAGACACAACATAATATATTGTAGCATAGGACTAAAGTGCATAATGACTTAATTTAGCATGTATGAACAATGCCAAAATTAACTTCAAAATGAATATTCACATTAAAAACAGCTGTGAAGTCAACAATTGCTTGAACAACTTTATTGTAGGCTCATGGCACATGGCATCAACTGTAGAAAGTGCTCCTAAGAAAGGTGAATACACCAAAAATAATTTGGCTAAAGGCAAGGTTGACATGGCAGTTCCTTTCTATTGTGACAAATTGTGACAAGGGTCAGTAATTCATACACACTCAGAAACGCTCGTTAGAATATTTATACAGTTACTGGCAGTTAGCTTGCATCACCTACCCATAGTCTAAAGCCTAGTAAAGGTAGTAAATTGACATTCTGAATAGCAGTTACCAGCCCAGACAAACTGCCTAGTTTTGGGAAATTGTTAACTTGTATTTTTGGAATTAGAACAATACACAAAGTAGCGTGTCAAAGGCTCATTAGGGTTTGCTCTGAAGAGATTGTCCTCAGTTTCTAATCTCATTTTGAAGCTGTTATTTGGTTTTGTTTCATGCTTTACTGTGGAAATTGATGTTCAGTGAGCTGCTCTAATCTCTCAAATTGGTTGTTTTCATGTGCCAATTGCTTGGCTAAATCATGCCCCTTGTTTATATCCTGCTTAAATCATGAGCCTGCACTCTTTTTGGAGTGATGCCACAAACAGGGATGCATACACTTTCCATCTTTGGGGACAAAAGTGTAATGTGGTTGGTTGAAACCAACATATTCCAAAACAACCAGCTTGTTAACTCACATCTGTTCAGTAAATGTGGGCCTAGTTGGAGCATGTGTGCCCTCGCTGCATAGAGCAGGGGTATGTTCTTTAACCTCTGCAACAGTTTCCTTAATCATAAAGCACACTGGTTTTCCATGAAAATTCTCAGAAGATATTTCCAGTGATTCCTAAATCTTCTCTTGCCCAGGTGCCACTAGGTAATACATTTTAGATTGAAATGCTGTAAGCCAGGCACCATAAGTTATTTTATTTCTTTATTTTATTTTATACATTTCAACTTTTGGGAACACCAAGAATTTAGCAAATAATAAAGGATCCACTCTTACAAAAAGGTCTTTTGAACGATATATCGTAAATAACAACAGTTGTTTAAAGAAACATATACAAAAACTGTTCCAAAACAGAGAAGCACCCTCTAATATAGAAAGATGGATGGATCTGTAAAGTAATTTGTTCTAAATATCATGGTTCAATTTAGAATCAAAGACTTTACAAAGAAGCCTCTAATGATCTGTTCACCACAGTTCTTTGATCAGATTTTAGTCCAGGATTTTTCAGTATGTTTAAAAGAGTCAGAAAAGTAATAAATATTTTTGTAATTGAGTGTTTCATCTTAAAATCAAATATTAAAAAATGGTAGTCAGGTAAAAATATTTGTGAGGCCTTAGCTCTATGGTTCCCTATAGAACATTTTAATGTTATAATATAGAACATTTTCTTATTGTAAATGCTCTCTGCTAGGTCAAATGATTTTTTTTTTTATTTCCTAGTAATATATGTCCATTTAAAAACTTAGTTTTAAGCCAGTTGCAAAATTCTAAGGCAGAAAAGCATGTGACACAAAGGTTTCTGTAGCATGGGGTTGGCATTTTATGGCTCTTAAATGTCAGTCATGTTTACTTAGACATGTTTGGAGCAGGTCCCCAAACCCCCAAATGCAGCACACACACACAAACACACACACACACCCACACACACACACACACAGCATAGCCATGGTGCTTTGTGGATGGCGAATGTTGTAAGGAGTTGATCGACCAACCAATGAGGCAAGGCAACAATGTTGCAATCTTCATTAAGCAATCCACGCAATTCAGTGTAACATGATCCACACATGTCCACAGGCAAAGTTTCTGAACTCGAAGCGGACCAAAGCATGTGTAAATATTGCTTTGTTTCCCCTCAGAGGACACAGACTGGCTCAACACGCAAACACGGTCTGCTTAATTAGGCCAAATGTGCATTAATTGCGCACAGGGTGTTATTAACAAGCGTCTGGGGTGTTTTTGTGTGTGTTCCCACAGATAAGCAGTGAGAGCCAAAAGAATGGAAGGAACAAGAAGCTGCTGGAGAACGAGCGAAAAGGACTTGAAGAGCTGCTGGGACAGTGTGCCACTCAGGATGCCATCTGTCCCCTCCTGCTGAAGCCCTCAGAATAATGGTGGGCGATATAGCAGAAATAGAACGTCACAATACTTCAGGACATTTTCATGGTAGTCAATATGTATCGAAATTTTACATAAAAAAAAGGTTTGGAGGCATTCTCAGCCATTGCTGAAAAAGACCATGCCTTATTGAATTTGTTTATAAAATTATATCATGAATAATAAAACAAATAAATTCACAAATTAAGATTGTGACCCAACATGCAGTGAGCTGCATGATCATTGTTTATCATCTTATATGATTACAATATATTGATTGCTGTTGTTTAAAGACACTGTGATTGGTCTAAATATTGGTCTAAAGCCTTTATATATAATACAGGAAGTTTGGTGTCCTAAATCTGCCCAGAAAATGTGCTGAGGTGGAATTTATCATGATTATGATAAACTGATAACACATAGCCTGCCCTTTGGAGCTGCCCCACCCAGACAAGGAATGCAACAATGGATAAGACCTACTGGACCTGCGTTTGGATGTGAACATTCAGTACCAAATAATCGGAAATAACAGACCAGAGTCCAGTCACAGTTTCTGTCTCCTCCCTCAGCCCGGGACATGGACTGCTTCTACTCCTATTGCTTCTTCTTCACTCTTCTGGAGGCAAGGACTAGAAACTATAAGAAGGAAATCTGAAAAAAATATTTTTAATGAAACATAATGGAAAACAAGAATAAAATCCCCTTTAAAAAGACTGTTTCATCCATGTTAAACTTTTATGAAAATAAAGCAACAGTGAGTGATTTGGTCAGTAGCGTAACTGGGATCTCATGGGCCCCAGGAATATAAATTACTTTCAGTGAATAAAAATGAGTGCAATTAGCTTGTTTACTCACACTTATGTCATGTCGCAAATGAACAGACACTCTCAAGGCTCCATCCACTAGCATACAGCATTAATCTGAATGAAACGTTAGACCACCTAATTAAAGATCTCAGAATTATGAATGATGGCTGTATCGTGTTGCAGGTTGAAGCATCTGTCTGAAAACTGTTACCATGGACCAGATGCTGTAGAAATAAGAGCGAGATAGACATCAGAGCTGTGTGTGTAGTGTTGGGAGCTAACTGGTGAGGTATGTTGGCAAGAAATTGGATCTGTCTGTAAGTCATGGGTGTACACATGTGTCAGTTTTTATATGAGGGGCCCAAAACAGATTTGACCTGTAATGAGTCCCAGTAGTAAGACCATTTTGTTTTTCAGTGCACCTACACTACCAGTCAAATGTTTGGACACACGTCATTTAATGTTTGTTTTTATTATTTTATACATTGTAGGTTAATAAAAACAAATAAAACGACGAAGGAACACTTGGAATTATGCAGTAAACAAACCAAAATATGTTTTATAATAAGACATTGATGAACGGTTGTTTATTATTCCTTAGTTAAGTGGTTCTTGCCATAATGTGGAGTAGAACTATAGTGGAATAAGATTACTATGTACCAACCATCATAACTGATGGTCCCAAACAAAGTAAGAAGGCAAGAAATTCTAATAATTCTACTAAAAAGATTCTAAATGAAGAACACTTGTTAATTAAATACCATTCCAGGTTGATTCCTCACAATTTTGACTAAAAATGCCAAGAGTGTGCAAAGCTGTCATCAGAGCAATAGGTGATATTTTTAATATTAATCTAGCCAATGATAAAAACAAAGTCATAGAATGAGAAGGTTTGTCCAAACTTTTGATTGGTAGTACAGATACACAAATGGCCATTTAGTGAGCACAGGAAACTGGGGGTATACTTTATATGTGTATATCGTGTTTAAAAAAGCAAGACTAACCTACTTAGAAACCAAACATGGATCTAGGTCCTCTGGGGTGTTAAATTTAGTGTGTCAACATCAACTATTTTCAATACACCAGAACTCAGTGATGTTATTAACAGATCAACCCTATTTTATAATAGCTGATTATTACATGATTTTCCCTGGGAAAAAATCTTGTTTATTTTCAGTTGGACCTGCCTGAGGGACTAGAGTAGTGCAGTTTAATGTTCTCCCTGTCAGGTAGCTGATGTGCTAAATGGTTGGCAGCCCTTAACTTGTACTGTTCCTGTGCATTCTTTGGAGAAAACGGATCAGCACGCTTTCAACAATGGTAAAAAATAGGTAGCGTGAATGTGGTCAAATGGTAGAATGTCCTTGAACACTTCATTGGTTCAGTCTTTGATAGATAATGTTGTATTTTCTCTTATCACCTTGTTTGTGCAGATGTGCCATGTAGAATTATCAAAAGCTGAGCAGAGACACAAAGGCAATTTTCATTTATTAGTTGTTAGTGGTCAGAAAAGTGTGTTTTCCTGTCCTCTTTGCGTGTTTATTTGGGCATTTGTATGAGTGTGTGCGTGTGCAGGTGTGTGTCAGAGCGAGACAGAGAGCCCCGTGAGGGGCCTGGAGCCATATATTTTACACAGAAAATGAGCTCTCATCTGTGCCCGGTGATTGTGCTCATAAATTAGTGAGGGGATGAATCACCTGCTGTCTGTGCTGTGCATGTTGATAATACATTGTTATTTTGGGTCCATTTGTACAGAGATGCCACAGCACTCCATCCCTCAGACTTCACTTAAAGCACTCTCTGCTCTCTAATGAATCCCTCGGATGGTAGTTGTTGATGTTTGCGGGTGCGATCATTTTTCCTTGTGTCTTTAAAATCCACACACAGTATTTTTAGTTACCTGTGTCCTGTTTGTAAAGCGAATTCAGTCTGCAATAGAATTTGGATAGGATTTTCTCTTTCTGTCTCTGTGTCCTTCCCTCTCTTTCTTCAGACTGATTTTGGAGCGTTTCATTTACTTCCCCTTCCTCTCAGTTCCTCACTTTCTCTCAGTTCCTCACTTTCTCTCTTTCTGTTCCGTTCTGTCTTTCCCTTAATTACTCTAACTCTTACTCTCGTTTCTATCTCTCTCTTTTTTTCTATCTCTCCTCAGAGTTTTGCCTAATTTGTTCTATTCTTTTGTCTCCGTTCTCTCTGTCTGCCTTTCTCTCTCTCTTTTTCTCTCTATTTCTTTCTGTCTCTTCATAGAATTTGGACATTTTCCATTTCTCTCTCTCACTCGACTGTCTCTCTCTCTTTCTCTGCCACCCGACTGTGTGTTAGTGTTTGGCGTGTCCTTGGGCATCCATGTTTGTAGGTGTCTCCTCTGCTGCACCTTTTCATTCTGAAAGTGAAAGGGAGAATTAATAAACAGGGCGGTCGGAGTGTGGATTAGTGTGGAGTTGTTATTTAGAAATGCGCAGGATTTACAGCAGGCATGAATAATCAGACGTGGCATGCCTCTGACATAATGAGCTTTTTCTGCCTCATGAAAACAAGTGATTGCTCTTGCTTGCCATTTGATCTCGCAATGAACTTGGCCCCCTCTGCCCCACCACGCACACACACACCCCCCAAACACACACACACACACTTTTACACAATGTAGACGTGTGTGTGTGTGTCTAAAAGATGCTGGCAAAGGGGGGCCGTGGGTTTCTTCAAGTTAAAAACAGAAAGACCAGACTGTGTTGGCTAAACAAGGGGACCTCTAAGCCCACTCTTTGAAATGGCTCTTCTCTGGAGAAAGAGGCTCTGTTTCGGTGTGTTAATGAGAGACTGTTAGTAGATGCGGCGAGTCAAAAAGCATGGCGTTCCCTCTTATCCGCAATACGCCCGGCAACATGAAGCGACTGACGTTTTTTTTCTTTATCCCAGGATTATACATTTTAATGAGGGAAGGCAGGGCTTGTTAGTGGTATTAGTCATTTGCACTGTCACAGTTAAAAATACTCCCTTTTTAATGTGCGCACACACACGCGTACACACATCTTAGCCCTCACATCCATGGCGCAGTCATTAAAAATAAAACCACAGGCTTTTAAGACTCGGAGCCCAAAGCCAGAAGCATGGCAAAGAAAGGCTCCCCTGGAAACAATGATGAGGAATCATCTTCATTTGTTGTTGTTGAAAACGCGGTGGAGGTTTGCAGAGGTTAAGCTGGCTTTTGATGTGTTTTTAACTCGTTTTAGCTCGGTACAGGGATTAATTCGAGAGACCCCCCCACCCTACCCCCCTCCACCCCACCCGTTTCTCAGTAACAAATTCTAATTTTCATGGCGGTGAGTAGTGTTCATACAAAAGAAAGCCAGACTGCGACTTCTCTCCTGCCCAACTTCCTGCCATAATTTGAGTTAATGAACATGTGGTTTGGGGGCGTGTGTGTGGTCTTCTCCAAGAAAATGATGGTACCCTGAAAATATTGTGATTTTTTTCCCCCTCTGTTCTACCAAAATGAGATCAGGCTGCATGTGAACCATGGAGGCCCCTCACCAGCCAGGCTTGACAATTACCCCAGTGATTACGCTGCATTAGTTTATTTCCGTGTTGAGAAATGAAAATAACTCCAGGGCACTTACGCTCGAACCCAATGCATTACGCTCTGTGATTTTCTCACCTGGATAGGGCCTGTTTCTAACAAGATTTAGACAGTGTGGTGCATGGACTGTTATGGCACCATTTGACCTTTGTGATTACTTTCATTTCAGTCAGTAAGGGTTGTTGTAGTTTAGTCATTTAACTCAATTTAAAATTTTTAATTGAAATGTACAATTAATAATGAATTAAAACTTTGTAAAACAGACCTCAAATATACGTACGCCTCTTTTTACGCACAAGTTGCGATCTATAGAAAAAAACTTAACGGCATAATGTGCGTATATGTGCGCAAATTCTGACCCATGCGTACGCACATTTTGGAAATAAAAAATGTAACCGCGAGTGAAGAGATTAAAAGAATCAAAACGTTTTCTGTCATGTGTACAGTACAGATTACATTTCTGTGTGCAATGAATTTCTTACTTTGCTTTCCACACACACACGCCGAGGTTAGGTTAAGCAATTTAGTTTATAAACATAACAAAATTAGAACAAAAGTGTGTAAAAAAATAATACTAAGTGTGATGTGGGTAATATTGTGCATTTGCAAATGAACGAAATGTGCAAAGGAGCAAAAATGACAGTAAGAGGGTGAATATATTAGTACATTTATAATAATTCCTTGTGTGCCTGGATACCTAGATGTGGTTTTGGAGCTTTGTGCTGAACTGGGTCCAATGTTAGAGAGACGAACCGCGCAATCCTGGTAAAAATACAGGCAATAAGGGCTCCATATGAAAACAAATTCATTTTTGTAAATAGAAAACATTTGCATTCGATTAATGTGCAAGTTATCTGCGATGCTGACATGGTCCTGACAAACGTGGTTGCACGATAACCTGGTTCAACACACGACTCCTTTATCATGGAACTCATTATAACCGGCATATTCAATACAGCTTCTGGGGAATAATGGGAGAGCCACGTCTCTGGAAGTCCTAAAAAGTCAATATAGGAGTTACACAGCAGATGTTTCAACTGTTCACGTTTTGGTCTCATTCTGCGAATATTTAAATGTCCACCAAATAAGCCCTTTACTTTTGATTGCGGGTCACAGACAACCTTAGCCTGGTTTAAGGTGTGAAATATTTTGGTGGTCCTGTACCGTTTGAAGACTGGGTTCCTGTGTACTTTTGGATTAACGTGCAAGATATCAGAGATGCTGTGAAGGGAGCAGTAAATGGAGCAGACTGCATCCTGTAACTCCTCCCACCTTCTGCTAACTGGTCTCTGTGAGGGGGGCGGGGGAGACAACAGAATTATTTTTTTGGGATTACTTTTAAATCCGACCATTTTTTTGGGCACCATCCTGTTGTAGTAACCTGTTTCCACTCTTTTTGTTGCATTTCTTTTTGTTTGTCAGCCCACTACTGTGATCAGCAAACCAAATGTTTTTGGGTTTTTAACTTCCCCCTTGAGCACATCTATTTCGCTCTCAGAGAAATTTCTCTTTTTACTTTTCCATTCAGTTGTCACGAAGCTTTTTTAAGGTTCACGGCGGGGGCTTAAATATTCATAAGGTCATTTGTCTTAATCATGTATGGTTGAACGGGGGCGTGTCGAGGGCGGAACGTGCGGCAAAATCCACGTGCGAACAATTCCAGGTCGGTTGCGATTTATAAAGCTGAATTTGTGTGCAGGTGTGCGTGCGCACGTTTTCATAAATCTGACTTTTCCTTTGCGTACGCCATTTTCGTCTTTTGGTTGTACAAACACGTTCAGTATGAGTTCTACGCAAAGTTTTATAAATGGTCATTTTTGGTCATTTTGGAACTTCATCCAAATTGGGAAACAATGTAATGTGCAGCTGACATTTTCAATTTATGTCCAAAATAGAGCCTAATTAACAATAACTTAGCATTTTAGAGCCCAATTAGCATTTTTGCAACATAGTGCTTTTACAGTTTTTTTTTTTTAGCCTTCTCATGCACTTAATCAGCCTTTTATGCCCACTGGCCATTAACTGACCTCTTATTACTTCTAAAGCTAAAATGAAACTAAAGTATATAAGGCTTTCTCCAGAGCATGTTTGTGTGTTGTATGTCCTCATTTTAACAGTTAAGGGTCTATTATTTTGCCCTTTTAATGCCCTATTAAGTCAGTAGCTGGTAACTGACTAATCAAGCCAATAACTGCTAATTAACTGGCAGCTTACAGCCACTTCATTAAGCAGTAATCCATTTTATCATTAAAGTGTGCACAGTCCTTATCTAAGTACAGGATGTAGAGGGCTCTTAATGTTCTTATATTCTTTTATATTCTTATATTAGTGTCTCAGTGGAAAACCACAAGTCTGTTCTACATAGGCTTTTGTAGTTAACATGTCTCAAAAAGATCTGAACACACCTGATCTAAACTTTGGTTATTAATTACAGTGAATCTAGTCAACACTTAACCTCTTTTAATTTAAACAGGCTGTCTTGGCATAGAGCTAGCTGTGTATCTTCATGTCAATGAATCAATAGATTGTGTAGTATGCAAAAGGTGCAAATGTCTGACTCTTGGTGTTACTTAATAAACTGACCTGATAATTTCCTTGTAAGATTAGTACAAGGACATTATGATGCCCCCCATACTAAAGTGTTTCTTTTTTGGGGGGGTTTATTGAGTTTATTTAAACTTTTCATAATGGCTGATATTATTTTTCATGTATAATGTATTGTGGAATTGTTCCTCCCATAAGGCATTCTACTTATTTCAACATTTTTAACAAAGTCATTCACAGTGGGTTGAAATGGACTGATTTATTCTAGAGAAACCTACTCAGAACTGAGTCAGAATTCTCCAGTGGTGGTGATAGGAACCAGACGTCTGGAGTGTTTAATGCCTCTTAAAGCTCCCCTTCGGAAATTTATTGAGCCAAATGGTTACAGATTCACTGCCTCATGCCTGATACACTGATTGGTGATAGTTTTATTGAAGATAAATCCATTCATGGAAGGGCACTTGCAAGGTGTTGTAAGGCAAAATAGCAAAACAATGTTTTTTACCATATTAACCATATTCAGAACATTATTCCGCTGTGTTTTACCATCTGTTTCAATGAACATAAATGTGTCCTTTGGAACAATACCACACAAGGACCATTTTCAACCTTAATAACAATAATAGTTTGCCAATGACATCGGTCTATAGAACCCTTTCAGCACCTTTATTTTAGAGTTGTGGTGTAATTGTGCCATTCGATGCCACTGATGGAAAAGTTTTCCGGTCAAGTGTGTGTTACCTGCAGATAAATTTTCCATCCATAAAACCATTCTCATTCTTTCTCTCTCTCTCCCTCTTTTTTGCCCCCCCCTCCCTCCCTCCCTCCCTCCCTCTTATAATGATGTGCAGGTCCATGATGCTGTAAACTTTAATCAAAACTGTAATTGGCCTTTGTTAATGGACATTGTTATAAAAATGTGGTACTTTGGGATTATTTCCACAATGGGGGAACTGCACAGCGCTTTTAAAATTCGGAGACTCCTTTGGAGAAAGGAAATGTAAATTTTGCTTCATGGCGTGCATTTAAATATTATAGTGGAAGGACTGGAGGCAATAAGCCTCATTGCAGATATTCCTCGTTATTTGAATACATAATATCTCGTGTTAAATTGTCAGGGAAACGAAAATGAATGTTAATAAAAGTCCTGTCCTTTTTTAAAGGAACATTATGAGCATTAGCCACTGGCGAGCCGGCACTGCAATGCATTCCTAGTAATCCATCAGTACACTCCTTAAATTGGCTTTTTAAGATTGAAAAGGCGGGTTTGGGAAGGGGGGTATAGATGGGAAGCATATGCACCTGATTGGACTGTAAATGAGGATGGGGGTGCAAGTCTTGGCCTAGGCTGGCCTGCCCCCCTGCCATGATTATTGCCAACATCTCCTCTGCTTTCTGAGGTGGCCTCTGTCATGGACATCACTTATTTTTTCAACCCTTTGATGGTCTGTTCACCCATTTGGAACATAAAATCTTTTAATCATGCTGGGTGCACTTGTATCTTACCAGAGAAAGAGATTTAGTTCTCTAAAGAACCTTTCAGTGAATGGTTCATTTAAAAAACATGTTTGTGTATGAAAGAGACAAGGAAGTGTAAAGAACAAATATAAAGATATTTTCTAGAACCAAACATAGAACTACTTTGAAACCATGGAGCTAATGGGGAAATATCCAGTAAGGCAGGAGATGGAAGAGGTTTCTTTGTCTTTTGGGTATTTTTGAAGGATTTAAAGATGTAGAGATGTACAGATCCACATATTTAGAGATTTGGAACAATTTTCATTTTTGGTGATACACACACACATATATATAAATAACATACCACCTGGTCTGTTCTCCAACAGAACCTTTTGAGGGACGCAACATCACTCCTCTTACCAAACAAACCCTGCCCCCAAGAAACCCAGCCCTCTGAATTTTAGTCCCTAGAAGTCTTCTCTGGGTGGAATCTCCTCCTAAGCTTACCCTGCAGGGGTTTTGCTCAAAGGACTGGAATGACCATGTGTAAAGCTTGGTTTTGTGGTCATTGAACGATTTTTGTGTGGATTTGGATCTTCTGGTAATTCATGAAGTCTATTATGTGACATATCCTAGCAAAGGTCTCAGTGTGTTTGGAGGAAGAACAGCTTAAACACAGATCATAGATCCTCCACCATACTTCAGAGTGGGGCTGAGGTTCTTTTCTGTTTCTTCTTTTTACAGCAAACTCACCTTGAGAGCTTGTTTCCAAAATGTAATGTCTTGTGACTGCATAGACCGGTTCCTGTCAAAGTTTCATCAGAGTCTAGCAAAGGCTACATGCTGAAGTCTGCATCAGAGGAAAGAAAGTGTTTCCTTCTAGCACATTTTCTTAAGAATTTGTTAACATGTAGATGGCTTTGATTCTTGTATAATAATCTGCCACCCTAACCATCCTCTTAACTATTCATTGGGATAAACACATCTTCCAGGCAGCTACACTGATTCTAGATTCATAACAGCGCACATGGACATTTTTCAGTGGGAATCTATTTTATTACAGCCGTTGCCGAGGGATGTTGGCATATTTATTCCCTCATATTTGTACAGCAGTGAAACTTTCTGTGTGACCACTTAAAAGATTACTGAATTTTGAAGGGAGCCAATAATTGCATGATAGTTTTGTTTTAAATTATTTTTTCCTGCATAAATAAGACTGCATTGGTAGAATGCATTGAAACATTTGGGAGACCCTCAGATAAGAATGTCGTTTCATCCACAGTTTTAAAAACATTTTTTTAACATAAAAACAACCCACAGGATTAAGGCTGGTGCCTTATGCAAAGAGAAAAATCTGCGAAGTCCCTTTGTATACCATTTTATACATTTCTGCAATATTTTATTGTATGTTTTAGAAAATTATATGAAATATATTTCTTAAAAAATTAAAACACTGCATGAGACAAGTATGAGTTACTATGCATTTAATCATTCCTTTATAATAGATCTCATTTATAATATTAATTTGTGTGATTATTATTTTTCATGCAAAGAAACCCCATGCTTTCCTCTTGGTGAGGCCTTTAAAGGGTTAAGACAAAGGCTCATGCAAGGAGCAACTGTCTGGGGCTGATTAGTGGAAGATAACTCTGGGGGGGAAAGGATGAGTAGCCCTAGCAAAGGCCAGCTCAGGTCAAAGCTGCCCTTTGTGAAGTGGAGGATGGGCTCCCCACCCCCCACCCCCACCACTTGCTCTTGAACTTGAGCCTTTAAGTTGATCAAGTGCCAAGATCAAGTTCATTTTGAAAGCGCAGCTGGAAATCAGCATGTTTGATCAAGACAGGGTGAAACACAAGCAGGCGCTGTCCATTAAACCTGAGTTAACCCTTTCTAGGCCCAGATTTCCACATGGACTCCCATAAGAACAGCAGTCAGGGCTGGACAGAAAGAGTTAATCCTGAAGGAGAGGTGACCTTTCTTATTCCCTGTTCACTCCCACCTCTTTTTTTTATCATGCCTCTCCAAAGGGACTCATCATACGTGGGGCTCTATGAACGGGGAAAGGAGCGCATTGTCCTTATCACCTCCTTGCAGAAAGTGGCCGAGTAATAGGACTTTGTAAGGAGAAATGAAGCCCCGGCCTGATGGCGGCTGATTAAAAATTGACTCTGCCACATCAAAGAGGAGTTGAAGGTGAACGCGATGATCACTTCCCTCCGCTTGGGGACCACACCGCCATTTCTTTTATTCAACCTTGAAAGATTTGCTCTGAATAAGAAAATCTCCCACAAGCCCATTCAGACCGGATGGGACCAAGCCGAGCGCTCCATTCTTCACATTAGAGAAAAATCATAAAATTCAATTTTTGCACTAATGAAGTCTTAGAACAGGATTGGTTTGTTATCGATGTGGAGAGATTTATCTAGGCCTTGTGACTGGTGGCTCATTGCAGCCCATTTGCCTATTTGTGGTTAGCCAGGGAGATTACACTGTGCACTAGATGTGTGTTTGTATAAAATACAGTATAAACACTATATGAGCTCCCAATGCACACCGTAAACCCCAATGATGAAAGTCATTCATTGCATTTAGTGAAAAAAGCTTAAAATATATTCAGTATAAATACCACATACTGAGTGTTTTCAGCACTTTTTTTCATCAGAGTTCCATTTCTAATTTTAGCAGAGTTCCATTTGCAGTTTAAATTAAAAATAACTGTCCAATGTACACTTATTGACACTGAGAGATTTGTGTCTGAAACCAAAAGCTGCAAAAGCTAACTGGAAAGCAGAGCTTCTCCACGTCTGTGGTTTTACAGCCCATATTTTTCCATGATATCTCCTCATCCTCATTCTAATACTTAAGTGACAAACTATTTTACTGGTATTTACTATTAATTAATGCATTTGGTCTGGTTTAGCGGTCCAACCTGGGTTACTAAATGATTATCAGCTTCTTATTAGAACGGAAGAACTAAAAACTGGGCATTTCTAAATTTTATAACCAATTTTTGTTGTCCATGGTTTTTGTCATTGTTGGCACTGTAATTTTACAGTAATTTACAGTAAAATTTACATAAAGTGTTTGAAGTAATATGTTGTATTTTGCTCTAAATTCTGTGAACTGTGACATTCATTTTTTAAATTTCATGGGAATATTATTGGTAAGCCCTTGTCAGGGTGAGCCAGTGGTTATTAACAATGGATAAGTTCCACTTCAGTTATGGTCTTGCACATTTATTAATAAAGCTCTTCTAAATGGAGCCAGTTCCTTGGAAGCTATTTCTAGGTCATAGCATTTACTCAGAGTAAGATACTGAAAATTAAGTAAGTGAGTATGTTCCACTTTAGCTATGGACTTGCAAATTCACCAGTAAAGATATTTAATTGTATTTAATCACATGGCCAGTCCCAAGACTTTTACATCTTATGCTGAAATGTTGCTGTTGGAGGCACATTCCAGTCAACAAATGATGGTGGGGGTCCTAGGTCACATACTAAGGGTAACTATGCCACTGAGCACAAATCGTCAAAATGAATAGTGTTAATGCTAATGATGCTCCCCATGACATGTAATGTTTCAATGCATCAGGAAGACATTCATGTACAAATGTGGAATCTCTGTAGAATCTCTGTAGTTTAATTGCCAGTTTAATTTATAATACATATTTTGTTGAGAATTTGTGGCTGAAACTAAGCACAGAAAAGGTTCAGTGCATATGGTCCTAACTTTGTGTGTGTGTGTGTGTCTGTGTGTGTGTGTGTGTTTGTGTGTGTGTGTTCAGGCCCGGATTTGAAATGTAAAACAGTGATCGCTGTGAAAATAGGTCCCCCATCACCTCCCTCTTTTCCATACCTCACTTTTCATACTGCAGCCAGTACTGCGTATGTAGCTATTGAGAGCCATTGTTTCAGCCATTCTCTCTCAGAATGCCTTCATTAGCATACATAGTGTGAAAATCACTGGCAATGTAATCTCCATGTGGCGAATGACAAAAATAAAGGTGTCACGCGAGGTCAGAAGCTGCTGATGGCTGGCTGATGCCTCTGATGTCGGGATTTGACGACGTTGAGCAGAGTGTTGGCGTATAGGCCTATTTGGCATATAGTGAATACAGCAGATTTGTAATCAAGGATGACACATCCAAGCAAAACACTAAAACCCCATCTGACAGGCTCACAATAACAACAAGATGCTCAAACGAGAAAAGAGTTTGGCAGGTGTCTCGGCTCATTTAGGACTGTGCCGATCTTAAAAGTATAGATTAGTTCTTGATGATGATATTGTATTTTGAATGTTGAATTGCCTGCTCATAAGCGAAATTATTTATGACTGCCCAGCTGACAAGATAAGAAATTGTGGTTGAATAAACATTGGATTAAACATTAGAAGAACAATATTACTTTTAAAAATATATATATTTATGTTTGAGGGGGTTTTCAAAGCCAAATATAGGCATTTTTGATGGCTATTATATTAAAGTTAATTGTTTTTTCATCATGCTATGGGACTTCTCAGTCTTTTTATTAAATTGTTGTAATTGATATCAAGTTCATTTAAATGTTTGTTATACGCCCTTAAATATAAAGTCACCAGAAATAGTCAATAGTTGTAATTGTATAGAAGAACCTTTTCGTGAACGTGTGTTTGAGATGTGTGAGTGCAAAGAACCCACATACGATCTCCAAGATCAAGAACCCAAGAACCACACGGGAATATATATTACATAGAGGGAAAATGTGAAAAGAATCAAGTACTATTATTTTACAATATTTTAAACAAATATAGAAGGGTTAAAAATAATTCACATATTAGACCAATACATCTCTCAGTATTATCATAAAACAATGTGTCAATCATAACAATTCCATGTCATAACTTCCCCTGAAGTTGCTTATAATCATCGTTCTCGAATGTTGCATTTTACACCCAACTGCTCTGAATTATTTCTATCTTAATCATGTAATTATGTGGCAAATTGGGTGAAATTATATTTTAAACAGGTACTGTTGATAGGAGAAGCTGCGGTCTTTGCACAGTCTATAGAATCGGAGGCTTGTTCCATCATCCAGCAGCACCGCGTTTGATTGTGTTAACCCAACCTTGCACTGTTGGTCCTGATGATCAGGAGATGAAGGTCTAAAAATAAAGCCCCGTCCAAATTAGAGCCGTAAACTTGTAGAAAGCTGTCGGTGAAAAGGTGTCTTGTATTTACAAATGCAATTACTGGCCTCACTTCTCCACTTCATTAAGTGGCAATCAAAGCAATCCGGCATGACAGTGTGCAGAATTCAAATGAAATGTGTATCTTTGAAAGTTTGCACCAATAAAGCCTTCTCTTGACTCCCGATGAGAATTTCACACCTATTAACGCAGTATCTGTGCTTACAGTCCCTCTGTCTTTGTGATGTGCCTGGGGGTGTTCAAATGGATTTATAGAGAGGGAGAGGGAGAGAGGGAGGAAAGAAAAGAAGTCTCCAGGGAAGGAAGCCACAGCTCTGTGAGTTTGCCACTAATAGTGTCCCTGTCATGGGTTTGTGAATTGCAAATAGTTAAGTGCTAATAGGCAGATTAGGAAAAGAAACTAACCATGTCCACAAATCCTTTAACTAAGACTCGGCCCTTTTTTTGCTGCCACTTTTCATATTGTCTCATATTGGAAAAAATAAATAAATAAATAAAATTTATATATTTATATATAAATTCTTGATAGCTGGCGGGGCCTCTTTATCATATTTCAGAAAGTGCTGCGTCCATGATCCTGGCGGGTTTTCATTATTTATAAATAATTTCATTCATTATGCATGCGTTTAGTAAATGTACTTTAGTATTAAACAAATGAATTCACCGTTTGCTCAGGATGCTGCTGAAGCACTTTCACTACATTCGCTCTCAGCTAATCTTGCCCCGAATTGGCTGCCGACCAGCTGTGTTTGGCTCGAAAAGGGGGGATAAAAACAGAGCGATAACCATCTCATCTTGACCATCTCTGTATCTGGTGCTCTCGAGTGATGATAGCTGGTGCTTTGAGCCCTCTTGGTCCGAGACTAAGCGAATAGCAAATGGACTTTTCCCCTAGTGCGCTTACATGCACAGAAGGGCCCACCTTTAAAGATGGTTAACTTCTGTGGTACGGACTATTAGAGCGGTCTGTGGTGAAATTGACTATGACCTCTCCGAAGGCTCCTCGGCGGCGGCGTCAGGCAGAAAAAATAAATGATCGCAAGTTCATTTGGACAGCTCCATCAAAAACAGCGCAAGAGCGTTTGCCCATTGCTCTTGGCCAGGAGAAATGACAGACCCTAACTGAGAACTCCATCAGCAGCCCAGAGAAAGTTATCAGCGTCCCAATCAGATCCCTCATCCATTCCCAATTTTTCGCCCCGGCCACTCCAGCCTCGGCCTCTTCCTCCGCGCTCTTTCGGCCTGCTCCTTTGATCATGTATCTCTCTGCATGTTTAAGGTTTGTGGAGGTATAGCGCGGGCGCAGTGGTGTAGACATCTCCATATGAATGAGGGCAGGAGGGGCACTGGGCCGCAGATAGCTGGGTGAATGATAGGAGTTTAGTGGACCCTGCAAAGCCCTCGGTGGTTTCTCCACCACATATCAAAAAGGGCATTAGATTCTGGCACGCTTGAGGAGTTTGGCTTGGCAGGGGCCCAGGCCTTAATAGCTAGGGATATGTAGGTTATGAATAAGGTGCACTTGCGCCGCCAGGAGAGCAGGGGGGAATCGCGGTCAGCGCTGGCAGGACGCCCTGACCACAGAGGCTGCGATTGCCCCCCCCCCCCTCTCTCTACCAGCAAACCCCCCCACCACCACCACATGCACACACTTCTCTCCCTCTCCTGTCTTCCCTTCCAGTTCTATAAAATTCCTTTCAGGCACATAAAAATATACAGTTCTTTAACATCTGCACATTCCTGTCTACTACAACTGTGTTTTTGTGTCTGTAGATTCTCAGTTCTTTTGCTAAATGCGTGTAAATGTCGACAAAACTCTGCTCTTCAGCATCTGACTTTATTGACTAATACAACAAACGTTTGGCACACTGTCTTATTAAAAAATCACTAACTACAAAAATGGGTTGAATTTCTTTCTGGATATCGACTGTATGGTGCGGATGGTTGGAACATTCTGCAAGGTTCCCCACTCAACTAAAGTAGAAGGCATGTGCCACTGACAAAAGCGGACTAACAAAACGCTAGCTACCTCATGCCATTGTTTGTCTGTATATTTTTGGTTTGTTTCCTCCACAAAACTTGCAGAAATTGTGCTTAAAGGTCAAGCTAATTTTTTTTATGTGCCTGGTGTTTTGCTAATTTTGATTGGCTCGGCAGGAGTGGCTTTCATTTTTCATCGGTGGTTTCTGTATGTGTTCTACAGATTCTGACTGCAGGTAAAGAGATTTGCCCCCAATGAGCTGCAGGTAGAGCTTAACCATTTAGCACAGCAGCAGCCCAATCTCCACAAGTCTCCTGTTTGATGGACTCTCTTTAATTAGTGCACTTTATGAAATAGTCATTATGATAATGGCAACACATGCATGTAATATTGAATTTTTAATCAAAAGCATGATGTGCACACTGTTTTTTTTCCTACTTACAAGATGTAGATTTGCTTAATATGCACTCAAACCCTCTCTGCAGTTGTGTAGCAACAGAATAATTTATTAAAACAAATGCTACATTTTTACAAAGTCTTCAAATTAAATGTGACCACTACTAAAAGATGTAATGCATGGGTATAAAATATGCATGAAATTATGCAAATGTGGTGGAAAAAGACTTCCAGCTATACTTGTCTGCTGGGTTTCTGAAGGATTGCCAGTTTTCAGATTGAAGACGCATTGACTTGGACGTGTGGGATCTACACTCTTCAAAATAAAAGCGCTTGCCAGAGAAAAAAAACTTTTCTGATAAACCTTTGAGAGTACAGTTCTGTACTCTGAAGATTTTTTAAGTTTCCTCTACATAAGATAAAATATGCCTTTATTGTCATTTTACTAAACAGGATGCTACATGCTACAAAAGTTTAGGGGTTACTTAACGATACTTAACATATTGCAGACAAAAAAACCCTAAAAATTATGAAGGAACTGAATGTAAAAGTTCTAGGCCAATTACAGGTTTATATGCTACATGCGAGACAACACCTTTCTGATGTCCAGTGGAGATAAAACAGTTATTTTGTAGCTGAATTTGTGATGACTATCAAGCTGCACTTCTGCACTTCAGTCAAAGTAGTCACAGCATGTAATTTCCTGCTTGGTTTTTGTTTGTTTGTTTTGCTTTTGCTTTTTCATTTCTCTTCAAGCTGCAGATCAGAGATTACGTTTGAATCTCTGATGCATCGAGACGGCCCTGGAGGAGCCTCTGTGGTTCACATTTATCTGGCATGGACATTGCACTTCCTCTTGACAAATGGCAGCAGATGCAGTCTCTCTTGTTCTTCCTTGTTAAATAATTTTGCCAGAAAGGGCACTTTGGGCCGTGCAGGGATAGATTACCGATATGAAATGACTACAGGAATCAAAGACCCCTCAGCTCATACCTATTTTTTTATTAGAATAATTAAACACCAAAGATGTGCAAAAATATGGCGAATAAAAATTGGCTAGTTTTTTTTGCTAACTGGCAAATTAACTCTGTGACATTTTCCCAGTGTGCTTTAAACCAAAATTGTTTATTTGTTTTTTCGAGCTCCTGAGTGGCGCACCTCTTAGAGCTTGGGCCCTATTAGTAGGAGTTTGATGCTGCAGCCATTCATGACTGTGAGTCCAAGAGATCGTAGCTGGTTTTGCTGGATGGGTGGGAAGACTTGTGCTCTTCCCCAGCATACACTCCTTAAGCTACCATAATAGAATTGGTGGTTAGGGTTCTCTTCCAAACCTGCTAAGCTCTCTGTTGACATGTGTTAGCGGCAGGTCAAACAAATGTAATGAAGCTTCATGAGACTTTAAGAAAGCCTGTGCTTGCCTTCAATCTCGCAGTGTGTGTGGTATCATGTGATCAGGGGTGTCCTGCCTAGTAGCTGGAAATAGCCCGGGCTAAAACTGGGAAGAAAAATCCCAAAAAACTTGTTTTTTTTCCAGTTCTTTTTTAGCGGGACCTCCAATGACAACTGTGCCCAAGGGTCATCTGAGACTTTTATCCATCCCTGGTGCAAACTGGTTTTAATTATGTAAATGACTCTTTTAAAAGACTGAGTCAGTCTTCATTTCATTTTAGTAGATGATTCTTAAAATATCCCTTTGTAAAAGAACCCTAATGTAAATATAAAGGCTTTTAGTTTTACCAAGTCTGAGCTTAAATGTTTATGATTACAAAAAGGCATTTAACTGGTATAAAAACCTTGACACTGTAAAGAAAGCCAAATTTTTCTACCATGCAAAGTTTGATGCAATGTTCAAAGCAGTTCATTTAGCAGTCCTTGCACTCCATCTATGGAAACAAGGCTCCTCAATATGTATGCATATACTTATTACATACACAGCTGTTCAGCTCCACTAATTAAGACTGAAGTTGTTTCAGACTGCTCTTCAATTGAGGCAACTGGAGGATTATTTGGTTGTTAAATGATTTTGGGTAAATAAATTCATACATGTAAGCGGACCTAAAGGAAAGTATTACAAAATACCAGAAAATATAGAACAGCAGTGTGGAACTCTGGTCCTGTAGGGCTGTGGTCCAGCAGGTTTTGGTGATTTCCCTGCTCAGAAACACCTGGTTCCCCTCGCCAATTTATTGTCAGGTTTATTGAATGTGTTTGAGGAGGAGAACCATCAAACTGTGCTGGACACCAGCCCTTCAGGACCAGAGTTCAACACACCTGATAAAGAAAATGGATCCTTCAGAATGTTTGCAACAATTACAATAGTTCCCAAGCACTGAAAGACCCCTGATGGCTCAAAAGATCCTCTTTAGGGACCTTTATTTTAAGTTTATTTTGAAAAGTGCAGCTCATTTACATTTGAGTCATTTCCTTCATATATTCCCGCCCCCTCCTGACTCACCCGCTCAAAAGGAAGATGATGTGTCTTTGGCTACCATCTCCACTGAAGATAAACACGGTGACAGGTCTGCCAAGGTAAAGACACGAAGAGCAGACGCTGTACACATTTGCTGCAAAAATATCCCAATCTGATGTTGTTTTTTTTTTTATATTGCTGTTTAATATAAAGGATTTGCATGTTGGGATGTATAATCTCATTCTAACAATGGCTCGTTTCGTGTCAAGCCCCAAAATGCGAAGAATACATTTCTCTGTCAGCTGTCACAGTGTATCATCCCTCTCCCTCTCTCCCTCTCTCTCTCTCTCACCTCACCCTCGCCCCTCAGCCCTCCTTCCTTCACTCTCACTCATCTGCTGCCCTCTGTTGGTCACTAATGAGGGCATCCACATTGGCCTTCACTCCATCGAACCCACAGGCCTCCTCTCAGCCATTTTAGCATCTGAATTAAACACATCTCATCTCTTAGATTGAACGCTTTGTTTTCCTTATTACTTTATAGCGCTAACAGAGCTGAAGAAATAGTAAACATTAAACATGTAGATAAAAAGCACATTACAGTAAAAGGATTATGCGCTGGGAGACGTCGTTTAGACAGCAGATCTTGATGAAAGGTTTGACAGCCATCATATTAGAGCAGGATAATGGAGGATAATAAAAGTCAATGTTGTTTTGTTTTTTCCCTTTCGCTTTCTCTCTCTCTCCTTCTCTCTCTCTCTCTCTCTCTCTCTCTCTCTCTCTCTCTCTCCAAAGTACATACCTTTTTCCAATACACATTCAAACAGTTTGGTGTTCCCTTTCAAACTGACATGGTTTATTCA
>JBBKCR010000001.1:9133268-9147561 GCA_037577295.1 Ladigesia roloffi
CTCTCTCTCTCTCTCTCTCTCTCTCTCCAAAGTACATACCTTTTTCCAATACTCATTCAAACAGTTTGGTGTTCCCTTTCAAACTGACATGGTTTATTCATGAAACCTAATATGTGCCATATTTAGAGATCCCTCATAAATCATGCCCAATAACGTCGTCCAAACGAAGCTGGAATATTCATCGGCTGGAATCCCAGGCCTCATTCAGAGCCTTTTGAGTTCTAAGTAAAGCCGACCGCGTCATAAGTGCTTGTAATTGTATCTCTGTTTCTGAGAACATTATGGTTATGGTCATTTGTACTTCATAGGCGTGTGTTTATCTAGGCACTTATGTTAATTAAAGACTTCGCATTCTGCTACTTTTTATCGCCAGTGGCGAAGAATGACACCCTGCGAATCTGCTGGCGCACACGCTGGGCCTCATCACGTAATTAATTTAGACGAGAAAATAACTCTTATTCTTCAATTATACATTTTTTATCAGGGTTTCATTTCACCAAATTGGATCCTGAGTGTGGAAATGTGTTCAGTGTACTGGGTAAAATGATACTGTGGGCCCAGAAGTAGTTGCATGGATAGAACTGAGCCCCAATTTTACCTCAGGGTCAATTCCGAAGTGGAAATGTAACAGTAATTAGGTCCGTTTTGTTTTAAGGAATCTTTAAATGTGGTCGGAGTCTATAAAGTATCATGCTGGATCCCCAATTCTGCTAGTTAGAAGAAAATTGCATCTACGTTTACTGAGAGTAGTTTGACAAAAAATGGGATCCAGTGTCAATTAAATGGCTTGTTTTTTCATAGTTATTATTTATTTGTGCCAAATTATATTGTTTTTTGTTGAATGTTCTGTTTTTTGTATATTCTATTTACCCGTTTTCTTATATTTACATCGAAACATTTACCTATTCTCCCAAAAAATGACAGCTTATTCATTTGAAATGTTTCCTTAACATACTGACTTAGTAAGTCAAAAAGTTTACTTTTTCATGTTTAGAAACTCTAAAGAACTTAAAATCTTTTACTAAGTTAAACACATGAGAAATCATTTAAAAATAAGTAATTTTTTAAAGAAATATTTTATTTTTAGAATGTTGACAAACTGGGAATTGTGTTTCAGACCACAGTGAAGCAAAGCCACATGAACAAGGCCGTTTGGAATAGTTTAAGAACATTTTATGCACTTTTCTTTTCAAAATTCCAAATTCTGCTCATTATTTATGGTGGAACATGAACAGTGTGTTCATTAGCAGAAACAGCTTAGTTTAGCTGCAGAGCTGGAATGAGGTATTAATGGTAGCACTGTCAGGGGCACTGTCAGCGAAGTCAAAGAGCAACAGGGGATGAGTGAGAGGAAGAGTATGAGGGAGGGTGCGGAGGAAGAGAAAAAGAGCTTAGGAGTAATGATCTATCTTGCAAAGATGGGAATCATACCACCAATGGCACTGCCTTCACTGCGGAAGAGAAAAAACTGACGTGTTGATTGGACTGGTGCTTCCAGAACACTTCAGAAACAAGTGTATTTGATGTCGATTACTTTTGATCCTTAGTAGTCTTTTTGCTGTTTTATCTTCAACGTTTTACAAATTGCATTTACATGAAGAAATTAGTCCGGAATAGTAATGAACCAGTTTGGTTGCATTACAAAGACTTTACAAAGAAGAGTATTAGTAAGACTGCATGACACATACACAAGCCTGTAATGAGAACTAACATGACCCTCCATAATGTTTTACAAAGCCTTATTCCATCAAGCATCAGCTGCCATAATGACATCAGCTTTATGTCACTTCATCTCAGTAAGTGTTACCAACACCTTTGCAATTGTACCATATTTATGGCAGCTGTGAGTCTTATGTTCTTCCTCCACAGTTTACACAAATATTCGCCAATTTGGGAACCCAATTGTACATTCCTTCCTCTGACGGAGCCTCATGAGCCAGACGTAATTATGAAGCCGAATGTGCTAGCAGGCTATAATCAGCCATGTTTTAGATAGATCTTTCTCCCACTGTCATCCATCCTGGAAAATTACAGTACGCTTGACGGCCATATATATTGAGGGATTGTGTCATATACTCGCAATTTCCTGGCCGTGTCAGGCACGGGGGCTACTTTGCTTTAATACAGCTGCCGCTCCTCTTAATAAAATGCCCTCCTCAATATACATTTCTGCCATGTCCCAGAGAGCAGGAGTGTGCCGCTCAATACCATCTTTAAATATTTACCTTCGCTGAATGACAATAGGAGCTGAGGAAAATAAGTCCAAACGGCCAGTCCCTCGCCGGCACTCGCGGTCACGAGCAGCCACTGCGGCCAGCTTAGCGACATGGCAGCCCTGAAAATGGAATTTCCTATCAGCTGATCAAAATGCTGCGGTGCTGGTGTCTATAATTCTGCACCCGCACGGTTGGATTGTTTAAGGGATTTTAAAGTAAGAGACCAGGAGGCGGTCAGAAAAGCAATTCTGCATTCAGAAATCAGGCCGGAGCGTCAGTCCCGAAAGCACAGCTGGTCATGGTGGGTCAATTGTCATGGCGTGAGAAATTGTGTGGCAGGGGACAGATAATGAAAGACAAATCAACTACTCTTCAAAAACCACACAGCTCTCTGCAAGACGCATGTGGAACAAATAAACAAAAATTAGAGTCCCATCGCCAATAACAGACCAATGACCGAAATGAATTGGACACATTTCCTTGCTCGTTAGATCCTTTGTTGCCCCAATCAACGCACTTAATGTGTCCCAGTAGGTCATTTAAATGCACTGCGGCTTTGGAGGACTCGGGTGAATTGTAATGTACCTTTCATTTATCATCAAGCTGGGTGGTAAACACAAGCCACGTTATGCGCCGCTGTTCTAATGGCCTCCGATTGCACTTCTAAAGTTTGATTTGTGCACGGCTGCCGCGATTAGCGCCATATTAAAGCAATCAGTGGCAGTCAGTTCATATTTGAAAGATCTCTAAATGCATTATTTGGACATCTTTCAGGAGCGCTTTTCACATGGCAAGCAGACGAATATAATCCCATGGCCAGGTCTGTTTTCGATTTTTTCCCCAGTTGCACAAGGCCATATGGTGTTTAACATCCCCCTAATTCTACCTAAGTCATACTCCACCCAAAAATGTGCTCCACTGAAGCAGCTGTTGGTCCAGTCTTACAGAAAGTCCCCTTCAACTTAATGAGGAATAGTTGCTGTCGACTCAGTTATTGTCAGGACACCTATATTTAGCGTGTGTTTTGAATTTCAGATGCTGTTTACTTCATATGTACAGGTTATTATGTAGAATGGATAGAATTAGCATGTACACAACACCAACAGCAGCTATGTTTCTAGCCAAAGGACTTTTAATAGGTTACAGAATAGGACATTTTTAAAATAAATATCAGCTTATATATTATTTTGATATACTTGATTACATTCTTGGGGTGGGAATGATGTATTTATGATGTATTTATGAATAACAGCTGTGAGTGATTGTGTTTTCTCGCAAAGCATTTCCAATGATTATTATAATAATTATTAATAATAAAAAAAAGATTCTAAAAATCTCATCAGTAGGTTATGAAGATGTCATACTGAAGATATCAGGGATGGTGTTAGAGAGAGAAGCAGCTCAAAACTACAGTTTTTGCAAAAAATGATGTTATTTTGTTAAACACAATTGTGTTAAAGGTTCATTTGACCCTCTGTCTTATAACTTGCAATTTGCAAAGACAGTTTTCAAACTGTAGTTTTAATTCATCTAGAGGCTTAGCCTTTTAAACTTAAAGTGATCTCACAAACTCATGATTATTGCTATGAGACCAAGATGTGCATGGACAGGTAAACAGTCTCCAACATGTGATGATTCATAGAAATATTTAAATTAATTAAATAATTTATAAGTTAAATAAGTTTAACATATAAATAGTTAAAGTAACAGGCTGTAGTTAAACTAAAAGACTCCTTGAATTGCCGGTTTAAATTAATTGGATGTCCAGTCATTAATCCACAGTCGGTTCTTATTTTCATTCTCTTGTGTAAAATGTTGAAACCCTACAGCTGTGAGTAGAGTTTTATACAGTTATTTTCACAGCTGTAACTACTATTAATACATGCAGAAGGGCTAGGTGAGACTTGATGTGGTTTATCTGATAGAAATGGACCATGAGTCAGAAGGGTCTGGCCTTCTCGGACCATCCCCTCCCTCACAATTCCCCAAGACACCTTAGAGCGAGGTAAGGAGTGTGTGAGTGAAGGAACGCTGTCTTTTAGCGTATCCGTTTGAGACGCCAAGCTATTTTCAGCATGGATAATAGATGCTGTGGTGGCGCACTGAGTTTTAATGACTTTCCCGCACATTAAAATAATCTGTCATTTCAATTAGAGCACTGTCAGCTTTTCTGACGTCTCCTGCACCTCCTGTTCTTTCGCAGACATGCTCCTCTCCTCCCCCGGTGGGAGTTCACTCAAAAATTCCCCCTCAACACCCCTCCTCCCCCAACTCAAACTCCCCCTCTAGAAAACAAAGCGCAGTTTCAAGGGAAATTGTTTGACAGCAGCCTTAAAGCGAGTCAAGAATAACTTATCAGGTGAGGGCACGCTTTCACTTTAAAGGGTCATTTCATTAAGAGTACACTGCCTTCACTCAAAAGCGTGAGAAGAAGAGAGAGAGAGAGAGAGAACTCGAAGAAGAAAGTTTTAAGCGGTGAACTTTTTTTTAATATTTAATTGTTTCTCTTACTGGTGGAGTTGTCGTTCGCACCAGGCATTGCTAGGCCTCTTTGAAAGCAGGCTTGTGTTGTGGATGCGTCTTCTGTCATCCTCTGGATAAACATGTACACATAACATGCTCGTCTGACCTGCCTGTGATTTAATCTCCTCAGGGGCCTTCTTCTCATGTGAGCATGTGGAGATGGATGGATTGATGGAAGGATGGAATATATAGGAGGCCAAGCACTTTTGTTTGTAACTTCAATAGCACTTTTCTTTGTCAAGGGTTTATCTGCCTGACTTTTAACTCATCGTTTATTCAGTCTGGGCTAATTAGCTTGTTAGCTTTTCCTCTTGCTAACAAGTAACGTCCTGGAACTGAAATACTGAAACGTAGTGGCCCTGCAGGCTGGCAGTACTATCTTATATACAATGTTGTGATTACTAATTACAGAAGAGGATCTTCGAGCAGGGCGCTCTTGGCTTTTGTCCTGCCACTGTGTTTCTGCGATAATATTTGTGAAATGTAGACATTCTTCAGTCTGATTTTTGCGTCCACCAAATGAGATCCAGCAGAAATCTGTTTCATGTTAGCCGTATCGTCTCCGCTATCTATGAGAAAAGCTCTCTCTGTCTATCTCTGTCTCTCTATATAAATATCTCTATAAAAATCTCTCGCCGCCCTCTCAGCCCTTTCCCCTGTCTGTGGAAGAGCATTTGTTTTAAGCACTTTGTGGGGACCAGATGTTTCTTGGTGAAAGGGATGAATGATGATTTTGTGAATGCTGAGGCAGTCTGTCCAAAAAAAAACTCAGGCGTGTCCAAAACTTGGACTTATTCCATCCAGTAGCAGTTAATTTCACTGCACCAATATTTCTAGATAAACGGACCAATAGAAATGCTGAAGTGGCATAGAGTGAAAAGAAATGAAGGGAAATGGTAGTAGGGGCTCTTTTTACAGGTGACAATGTGAATTGTTGTAACAGAACAATTTTTGTCCATTTTAGTCCATTGTATACACAATTTCATTCCCATTGGAGACTGCAATGTTGTCTGTATTTGTTTATATTTTTGGAATCGACCTTTATAAATAAATCAAACACCTCACCATCTGGAAGACTACCTGAGAAAACTGTGTATCTACTTGGGATGAGCGAGTACAGCATTATCTGTATTTGTATCAGTTAAACAAATGAATTATCGGCATTTAAGAATTTAGATTCTCTGCCTGAACTCGACATGGGGGTCAGCCAAATGAATAAATATATGAATATTTTAGCAAAGTTAAATTGCTGCGTGTCATGCGTAGCAGCGCTCCAGCTCCTGCCACTGGCCACATTACACTGATCCTGCTGGGCTGGACTGCGCAGAGCTTAAAGTGCAACATGTAGTTGAAGACGTGAAGAAGGAAATAAAAACGAGAGAATTAACTTTGAGCAAGTTTGGAGGAAAGTCGGAGGTGTGGAACCATTTCCAGGAAGTGGTCAGGGACAACATATGTGTCTGGTGTATTTCCTATAAACTCTGTCTGACGTCACGCTCGGACGTCTCCCTTCAGCTGGAGCGCCCTGAGTAATGAATAAACCAACGACAATTCCATCCACACTCTGAATTTACAAACCGTTTCACAGGACCAGTGTGTGCTCAGAGCTCTGCGTGTGTGTTTAAGAACGCACCCACAGTTGAGAACGTGTGTTATAACGGCCCACGTATTAAAAAAAGTGTCGGGTTTAAATCGGACTCGGGCCGATAATTACGGGTCAGGTGGGGTCTCATTTTCTTGACCTGATCTAAACTCTACTGTATCTGTATCTGTACTCGGACTGGGCGAGGCCTAACCCGAAAGTGGGCGGGATTTAACCAGCAAGAAAATGTCAGACAGTACGTGAAGTAAAAAAACTGTTAGAGCCAGCTGATGGTTTAAAAAAGAAAAAAAATCTCGATTATCCGGCTCAACTCTAGTATCTACATTATATTTCCTACATTGTTTTACATTATCTTCCATTACTATTTAAGAATGTTTTATCCTTCTCTTTTAAACCACTTTGACCAGACTTCCTCAGTTACAATAATACACGCATCAATGGAAAAAATCCTAAATATAGTTAAACCAGCTTGTGTGTTTGTGTGTATGTAATTAATCTGAGAATTGGTTTGCTGTACATTTGTCTCCATGCTGTCCTCTCCTTTTGACCTGACAATGATTGATCTGATAGACAGATTAGATGTTCTCTGCAAAAATCATATTCACACAAGTACCTGGTGGATTCTGCTGCTGATGAATTAAAGATGTGTTTCGAGGTCCTTTCGGTGAAGGATGAGAGGGGATTGTGTAGTTTCATACGTCTCATTACATTACCATTCTAATTGCCTGACATTAAAATGGAATTTAATGCAGAGACGATTACAGCGGCCTATATATATCTATAGGACACTTGCTGGAAATAATTGCATTGGTGTTTACTTTTGCTCACTTGTTTCGGGCTTCGCCGTCAAGTGCGTGTGTGTGGGTGCGTGCATGCATGCCTACATTTTTTGTTCATTTTGAGGAAAAAATGTCCCTACTCTGTTTAAAAAGGAAAGAACCAAGATCAACAAAATGGCAATGGTCTTCTAAACTACTTTTTAAAATGCAGTTTTATGTTTTAAAAGAGGAAAAACATTGCTTTATGGCTTCTGAGGTTACTCTGGTAGTCAGTACATTTGGTGCACCTGAAACATTTTTTTTTATCTCAGCAGTAACTGTTTATTTATTTAAAAAAAAAAGTTTCATAATTTTAAAACAGAAAATATGTGTTTGTTCACCTATCCATCTCCAATACTCTTAAGGAAAAACTTTTTTTTTGGTGGTTACCATACAATACCTCTCAGCATTTGGTAAAAACTCACGGTTTCCACATTTCCGTGATGTAGCCAGTTACCCAGGATATTTGTTTCAATTTCACTTCTTTGGTTTAGAACTGGAGCTGGGCTAATATCACTAACAAACACTCACACACATATTTACCACAGAAATACTGTCTAATCCACTGTGTGCAAACACACACACTATCATGTTGCTAAGAATAATCCACCACTGTAACAATACCAATTAATGGGAGGCCCTGTGGGGGACATAACAAATGGAGCAGATTAACAAACTACACTATATGGAAAAAGTATTGGGATGCCTGAAAATAACTCCAACAGGAACTGATAAAGCATTCCAATCCACAGACTTTAATAGGGAGTTTTATCCCCCTTTACATCTATAACAGCTTCCACTCTTCTTGGAAGCCTTTCCATAAGAGTTTGGAGTTTTTGTGGGAATATGTGTCCATTCATTCTGTAGAGCATTTATGAGGTCAGACATTAATGCTGGATCAGGAGGTCAATATCTCTGTTCCAGTTCATCCCAAAGGTGTTGGATGGGGTTGAGGTCAGGGCTCTGTGTGGCCAGTCAAGTTCTTCCACACTGAATTTATCCAGCCATGTCTTTATGGAGCTTACAGTCTGGATTAGAAAAAATTCCTCCCCAAACTGGGTCCACAAAGTTGGAAGCATTACGTTGTCCAAAATGGTATGCTGAGGCATCAAAGGGATAGTTCATCCAAAAATGAAAATTTGATGTTTATTTGCTTACCCCCAGGGCATCCAAGTCAAAGGTGACTTTGTTTCCTTCTGCAAAACACAAACGCAGATTATTAGTTTTATACGTAGCATTCTGGTAGTCATTTAATGGAAGTGGATGGAAGTTTTCTTTCACATGGGATTTTTTTTTAATGTGCCCTGCTGCTGTCTACTGCTTATGAAAGAACTCTTCCAAAGCGTCAGGTGTCCATATAATAGCCTTTGAACAATGCGCGAATGATTACAGACCAGGTTTTTTTCTGGTCAGTGGCGAAATGACTTTCACTTCTCATAAAATAGCAAATTCGCGCTATGCGCCTCACCACACCCCTTCTTTTCAGGGACACGCCCTACCCAGCGCAATGCCATCTGCCATCTTAACAACGTACATTTCTGCCAGAATAAAAGAACGATGCACTCTTACAAAATAGCAATGATGGGTTGCGCAAGTCGCGACAGCATGGTGCGCCATGTGCATTATCGGACCCAATGTATGTATTTTATACTGCACTAAAGGTGAGTGCTGTACAAGCTGCAGCCTGCATTAAATTACCCACCAAGACAAACCGGACACCTAGTGGTTTGGATACATTTATTTTTTTTATGTTTAGGTTTAATCTTTTCTCAAAAGCAAAAGGAAAAATGTAAAACAAAGCTGTTTTTTCATCGAGAGCCTAAGGATCCCTTTAACATCTGTTGTTCCTGAAGTGTGTTTTCCGCTCTTCACCCAGAGTGAAGGATAATAAGTCTGTACAGACAAAATTTGCTCTCATCAAATAGAGGGAGGCCTGAAATTAAACAGACTTATATCCAGTACTTGCATGCTGGAGTTATTTATTTAAAGGATTCTACATGGATCTATGTAATAGCTAGTGATCGGGCATTTACATGCTGGACTAAACAGAAATCTCTAAGCAAATTACAGGCAAGAAGATCATGAACATGATCACTGAATGTGTCTGAGTCTGGTTTGTTTTATATTCTAAAAACTCTGTTCTATTTATACGATATCAAGGGCCTGAAACTTGTACCTTTCATCTCTCCTCAGCTTTTAGACGCTCTGTTATTTCTGTCCGCCACTGCCTTTTTTCATGTGTAGTTCCTTCCTTCCCCCTCATGGTATCCTAGTTTCCCTTGCTTAGTCAATCAACCTTTACAATGAGCACATTATGTTTTGTGCAAATTGCGTTTAGGGAAGCGTTTATGGTGCCAAAGGCATCAGTCTGTAATCCTCTTTAGTTTGGTCAGATGTAACGGCCTACATTCGCCGCACTTAACATATGTAAATTTCTCAGGTAATGCGCATCTTCTTCTGCATAATGCTTCTCTATAGCTGTTAAAAACACTCTGAGTACGGGATATTCTTCCCGCTGCCAGGGAGCCGCCCTGATGCTTCAAAGTAAATACCTCGCTAAGCAACATTAACAGGTGTAAACAGAGAGTTTGCTGTGGCTAAGCTGGGCACGAGCGCTTTGGTAAATTTCGTTTCGTTTGAGAAGCCATCAGCTTTAGTTTGGGCTGGCATCCGGATCCCTGTCTCTGCTTGTTTTTTTTGTTTTTTTACTTCTCTAGAATTCTCCAGCGCTCCTCAGGGAGAACGGTGTGCATGATTGCGGGCTTGGCTTGTCAAAAATCTGCCCAGTGTTTCTATATTTCTTTGTGAGATGTCCTCCCTCGCTTGAATAATGCATGAGAGCCGCTCTCATTACATTTCTCTCCCTCTCTCTCCCTCCCCCTCTGTCTCTCTCTCTCTCTCTCTCTCTCTCCTTTTCTGTTTCTTTTTTTGCTCTTCATGTCTTTCTTATTCCGTCCTGTTTCTCTTTCCTCTTCTCTTTCTTTTTTACTCTTCTTTTTTGCTTTCTCTCTTCTCATTCTTCATCTCTTTCCATTTTTTTCCTGTCCTCCCTCCCTCTCTCTCTCCCTCTCTTTCTTTTTTGCTCTTCATATCTCTCTCTTTCTCTGCTTTTTTTTCTCCCTCCTCTTGGTCTTTGGTTCTTTCTCCCTTGATATCTCCTCCCAATCCTATTGTTCCTCTTTAACTTTCTCTGTTTCAGTGTCTTTTTTCCTCTTTTTGACTCTCCCATTCTCTCACTCACACTCGTTTACTTTCTCATTCTCTCTCTCTCTCTTTCTACGTCCAAGTAGCGACAGCTCGGGCAGCTGCCCCATTTCCCAGCAGCCCCTGCTGCCCACTGCTGACAAAACGAGCTTATTTGACTTCTCACCCCGTGGCACAGATGAATAATTCAGATGCGGTGCGCTGGCCGAACAGCTGGGGAAGCGAGCGGGCAGATTTTTTGCATTTGACAGAGTCTGGACAGTGGATTATGGGATTGCGTGGAGGTGCTCTCCTCCCACCTCATTGAGAGAGAAAGAGAGAGAGGAAAGACATCAAAACGGTGACGAGCCTTTTGAAGCTTCATGGCAGACACGGTGCTCCAGGTCTTATGGCTACCGCCTGCATCATCTCTTCACGTCCGTCTGGCAAACAGGCATCCAATCAAAGAAAGTGCACTGAACGCAGCAGGCGAAATTTTATAACGTCCAACTCTTTTCAGACGGCTGAGGCAATCTTAGCCAGAAATAACCTGCTGGAATTATGATAACGTTAGTCCATATTGTTGCTTTGCAATTGTCCTATTCATGCTCCACCCACAAATGCATTCTTTTGTTGGAACTGCAGATGGTTGGACAGATATTAGAGAACATTTGTGAAACTCCCATTCAGATTAATGAGGCACACTTGTTTTTTGTCAAAAAATTATATAATATTTGCTTTGAATCGCTACGTGCTCAATGGTATGTGAATCTAACCATGTAGTTTAAGGGCCATATGCATCCAAAAAAGGTGGGAGTGGATTTCGAGTGAAACAGATGTCTAAACATTGGCCCTATCACTTGATCCACAGTGGATTTATCCATGGTAATCCCTAGCAGGAGTCAGGTTTTGCTCTTTCTGGGTAGGTAAAAAAGCCCTCCCTCTCCCTCATCACTCAGCATGATGCTAGCCAGGGCAGACATTTGTTGGTTTCCAGCTGATGTTGTCCTCTGGATGAATTGTGCTGTCCAGTGACATTTTGTTGTTGAAGTTTCATAAAATAATACAAGATAATTGGAAGTACATGATGGCATTCTCCCTCTCAATGTTGGGGAGTTCTAGCTGGTGGGTGGAGTTGAGCTCAACAATTTTGGGAAGAAATGTATTGGTAAAATTGTGGGAAGATACTGAAAGTGTGCCTGATTTTAAATTCTGTCCAGTGTTCATGCAATAAGACAAGTAATTATATAAGTTATATATATAGGTTTTAAAATCTGGCATTAACTTCAGCAAATAACAACTCTTAGGAAACAAACATTCGTTTTAGACATGTATGCACAGGTGTAGCAATCACACTAAAGTAGAAATGTAAAAATCCCAAAACAAAACAACCACGCTAACATAAACTCACAACAAAAAACTACACTCAGAATAACCTATTTGTGGGTGCGGCATGGTTAGGTCAATTAAAGTTTTGATAATTTACTGCAGAAAGGAGAAAACGGTGCTTAGGAATAAACTTTCTTTACTGGACAAAAACATCCTATAATATCCAGTACACTGGCAATTTCACTGGAAAATCTTCTGCCACACAGTCTCTGATGTTTCTGTCCAATTGCATTTTCTCCAAAGCATAAAGAAACGTAATGCATTTCTCAAGTCCGCCAATAGGATATTCTCGAGCTTCACTTGCCCAAACAAGTCAGCCACAGTTCCTTCTCAGGAAATGGAAGGACGTTGTAAGGACACACTTTCTGGCATGCCAGCCTTTTTTCACCTTTGTGAGTTCTTTTTTGCACATCAGTGCTCTAATTTCCAGCTGCCCTTGGCAGGCAAGCCGAGGCCTGTCTTATCTGTCTTGTTAAACACCGACAAAGGGACGAATCCTTTTCTCTCTTTTCTCTGGTGGAGACAATAGCCAAAGTCGATAACCTAGTACTCTGGAATTAATTATCTGGCCGCTTTAATTCAGGGTCGTGATGATTAGCCCACAGTGGAAGGACGGTAGCATTAGCATAATATTTTTCACTATCTTCTTGTAGCCGAGTCTCCTGGACCTCAGCCTTCTCCCATGGCTGCGGAGGCCGCTCCTCAGGTACCCACTGGTCCCAGTCTATGAATGTGATTTGAGGGGAAAATGAGATTTCTCCTCCGTCTGAAATGTACTGATGACAGTTCATTGCAGGGAAGATAATTATGCATGGTTTTTATATATCATTTACTGGCATGATAGAGGGAGCGATATGATGTGTTAATATAGACGTTTAGGCCCATTATGTGCTCAGCCGGTAATAAGCCCACCGACTACGCTGCTGATTACATCCTTTACACCTCTATACAGACATGGATGACTCCAAAACACGTTAGCCAGGCAGCTCCACCCAAGACAAGGAGGCCTGGAGGACAGGGGCCCGCCCATACTGGCAGTGAAGAGCTGTGTAATGAATTACCTGTCATTGGAAATGACAGTGAAGTGGGGAGAAATTTGTCAAAATGGTCAGGGCTCCTATATGTTTTTTTCTTCCCCCAGCTAATGCACAATGAGGCCTCTCACTGGTGCCTAGTGCCTCCATCTTGGCTTCTTGTCAGTGACATCTTGTCCTCTTGTTTTTAAAAGGTCTTGCAATCCAGTAATGAGAAAATCTGGGAACTGTGAGAAATGTTGGCCTTGTTGGGAAATTTCTAAACTAATCCAAAAAGAAATACCAAGCTTATTAAACAGCTTTTTAATACAAATTTTATTTGTCACATGCATAGACATACAAGTACAACACACAGTGAATTTTTTCCTCTGCATTTAACCCTTTCACTAAAAGAAGCAGGGGGCTGCCGCCAATGAGGCGCCCAGGGAGCAGTGAGTGTGAGAGGACGGTCCCTTGCTCAGGGTACCTCAGCAGTGAGGATAGCAGTTGGGATATTATCTAAAATCCTCTGATTGCAGGGCCAACGCCCTAAACATTAGGCAATCCAGCTTTTGTGAACATGCAAAAATTTGGGTAAGGCAAAAACAGGGTAATCTCAACACAAGAATTCCAGCCTAAATAACATTGTTTTATTTGTTGGTCTAACATGATTAGAGAACCACTTTCTTCTCAAGTGATCTAGTACTTTATATTATCACCATGATCCATGTACAACCATGGTCAAGTTATTTGATAGTGGTACTGTCGAACCTTGTGAAGTCACCGTTCAGAGTCTGCAGATTTCTTATTAGAACCTACCTAATAATGGTTTGCTGTAAAAACTTTTTGTTTTTTGCTTTTTCAAGGTAATATATCATTTTTATGTATTTCAGTGCAAGAAAACATAAGAAATATTAATGTAAATTCAACTAATAAATACATTTTCCATTTAAAATATAACTGTATACATTTTTGTCAAGAGAACACAAAGCAGCCATATGTGAAACGCATCTTGGGATGGTGAAATTCTGCTGTGCACAGAGATGGGAGGTTATTTATTTCTCCATGTTGCCCTGTAACACATTTCTGGCAGCTATCTTGAGCTTACCTTTACAGTTTTTAATGCAATGAAAAAATGAGCATAATTGTGGTTTTAACACATTCAGTTTTTCACAATTTGCGAGTGCTCTTGAAACATAACCCCCAAAATTTTTGAAGATGACTGTGTAAACTATTGCTTTCATGCACACATTAATAAAATATTATTCTATTATTATATAATAAAACATTTTTGCTACTAGAACTATATAACTAATTATTTTATCTAAAAGATCACATCTATTTGAAAATTGTCAGCCCTCATACATGAACACAGCATAATAGATGTAAGGTTTTGAAGGACTTACAGTGTTTCCAAGCATGCATTCCTAACCTTATGATACAGTATGAAACACAATGTACTTAAAATATTCTTAATTTGAATTAAGTGCCCATTAATTTGTAAACTGTTCCCTTAATTTTACCTTAAAATGGATTTAAGGTGTGAGT
>JBBKCR010000001.1:9176374-9187514 GCA_037577295.1 Ladigesia roloffi
CCCTGGCTTCGCAATTTCATCTCCTTTTGTTTCTTCGCCTTTTCTCAGGCAGGCACCCATAAAACCTCGCAGCACAAATCATTTATCATATTGGTTAGTGTTGTACCAGTGCCCTGTGGACATAATAATCATTTGTATGCTTTAATATGCAGTTTTTCTGCATATTGTGTTTATCATAAAGATGTCAGGGGTAGCTAGTGTGAGTCGCAGAGGTGTTTGGGTTGTGTTACCAAGGATATGCGTCTGTGTGGATGGGTGTGTGTGCCATGGGCCCCTCTGGGCCGGGCTGTCACCTTTCTCTGATGGATAGGGGATAAAGAGGGTGTGCTGGGTGGTGGGGAAGGAAGCCTGGCCTTGGCTGCAGACCGGGACGAAGCATCACTACTCCAGGTTAGAAAATGTGTCAGTTATTGTCTCCACTGCCTCGGGGCACCACTGAGGCCCAACAGCCAGCATGACCAGCTCTAGCCTCCCTTCTCTTCTCCATCACTCCTCCTACATTCCCTTTCTTTTCTCCCCACCCAGCTCATTCCGTCCGCTTACATCTCTTACAAAGTTTGCTGGCTAATTAGCTAGCTATGAAACAAGAGGCCTGTGTGTTATGCAGAGAGCGTAATTGATGTTAATGATGATTGGACATCATGACGCTCATTTTCTTTCATTACATTGAGCATGGAAATATATGACATTTAGAAACACAAGTTAGCCTTGTGCCTTGAGTCTTCACTGTTAGCAGTGCAGTGTTCAAGACAAGAGTGGAGTGGGGGGGGGGTTTGGTGGGGGGGCTGCTCTTGGCCTTGGGCTATGGAGGAAACCAACGCTGCTTTATTCTTATTGTGTGTGACCTCACTAAGAGAAATAGGAGAAGTGGGGTTTATCCTAGGCCAACTATCTTCCTCTGAAGAGACAAGCTAGCAGGAGCACAATAAGGTCTTCTTTTATTGTTTTGTGTACCAAAATGTGTGTAAGGCTTTCTCATTGTTACTTAAAATAGGTATGATATCGATTGGCCAGCATGGCGGTTAGGAGCCTGAAGTTTTGAACTGGATTTATGAGGCTAGTGAAAGCTTACACCACAGCAGTCAGCACTGTGTGGATGCCCAAATCATCACACATGCGCCTAAAGTGAAGTAATCTCAGATAGTCTTCATTTTTTGGTTTCATTCCTTGCGTGTTTCCCAGTGACATAACACTATTGAAGCTTTATTTGTGGTTATTAAAAGAATACCTCTGTGATAATCTGAATTTTAGTGGAACTTTAAAGTAGGTTTTCAGCTCTTTGTGTCAACATTTTTAGAAAATCTTGATTTAAAATGGAAGTTTGTAAAATACATTCCATGCTCTATATGTAACAGACATTTGGTTTACACCATATTTCCTTATGTAAAGAGTCCTGGCACAGAGCTGCCACAATTTACTTTTAATTTGAAGATATAGGATCATATCAAATATGATGTGTGCACAAAACATTGTGCTGTATTGGTTCCACAGTTAGCATGTGCTTGCAGTTTGACCCACACCACCGATAGGCTGTGGTGCGACAGGCTGCATATGTGTGTGTCTGTCCAGAAGCTGCTGTGTTTTCTTCTCTTTGGAATGAGAGAATAATGTTGTGGAAGGCCAAGGTCTTCACCCTTCATTTGCCTTTACAATGAAGAGCCTCATTGGCTCCTCAGGAATGTTCTACGTTCTAGCCTGCAATGCAAGGAGAAATCTTTCAATTAGTGAATGCCACTTGCTTGCATTTCAGTAGCCTGCCATTACTACTCCACCAAAACACCCAGACAAATACAATTAAAGCCCCACTGACTTCTCCACTGACAGCTGGGCTCATCTTTTCACCAGAAATTAATTCAGCATGCATGGCATTTATGAAATAGTCAAGATGGTTGAATGGATTTTTTTTTAACTGTTCCTGCCTGTTAAATTCAGTTTTCACCCACAGCTGAAATACAGGCTTTTTGATTTTTTGGAGTGAAATGTTTCAGCGCACCACATTTTTCACCCCCCATCCTTCACCTCCCGCTTTTTTCTTCATTTCTCGGGTTGGACATGTATAAAAAGGGGTGATGCTTGGGTCTATGTGTGTGGGCCTGTGTATGCCTGTCTGTGTGGGGGGGCATTAGTGCATGTTTGTGACATTTTGTGTGTGTGTCTGTGTGTGTGTATGACGAGGGAAGCATTGCTGAGCTCCTATAGAAGCTGCCCTTTGCACGCACACACATGCACATACACACACACATACACACACACACACACACACACACACTCACGCACACACACATCAAGCCTCCAGCTCCGACACTCCATCACCCTACACTGACAGCTTCCAAATTGGAATCACAGGCCCAATGTAGGAAGATATATCATTAACACACTCTCTCTCACTCTCTTCCTCAAATACACACACACACACACACATTCATATGTCCTTTTCCCATATGGAGACCAGGCCTGCACATGCTTTTCTTCCACATTTGAACAAATGTGTCATATATACACACTCAAACTGAGGATCAGTCTTTTGGTCTTATTCTCACACTTTCCTTACAGAGAGAGAGAGAGAGAGAGAGAGAGAGAGAGAGAGACATACACACATACACACACACATGCACGCACGCACACACACACAGACTGATTATCAAGGTAAAGTAAGTATTAGCCAAATTAACAAATTAACCAAAAACGTCTGGAACACTGGGCCTAAAAAATCAAAACACCTTCTACACTAAACAAACCGTAAACAGGAAAGATGAATTGGCAGAATATCTCCTCACCACCAGAGATCCACACGACATACAGGCTTAGTGACCAGAGTCTGACCACAGAAATGGACAGGTATAAAAAAGGGCAGAGTGTGTGGTCACTGTGAGAGCAGTGATGTTGTTATTATTATTATTATTATTATTATTGTTGTTGTTGTTGTTGTTGTTGTTGTTGTTATTAATTTGTTATATATATTAAAAACAATAAAAATGGTCTTAATAATGTAAAAATAGAACTAATTACTCATTATTATTATAAATAGCTGTATGTTTTCTTTCTCTGTTTGTTTTTCTTTTTGCTGTTTTAGCCTTCTGATATCCCTTTGTTTCTTCCTTTTTTCTGCTCACTGACTTTTACACACACACACACACACACACACACACACACACACACACACACACGCACACACACACACACTCACATACGCACTCATACACACTCACACACACTCATACACACTCATACACACTCTGTACCCTGTGTCTTAGCATGTCCCTCCTTTTACTATCTCTGTCTCTGTCACACACACACATGTATAGTTACACAGTCTTGGAGAAGCAGTCGTTGCTCTGAAAGGCAGAACATCATTTTGGGGTTGTAGGAGTGTAAAAGTGGGCACGCCACAAAGGCCTCAGGTAGAGCTGCTGTGTGTGTCGTCTCATCACGCCACTCTAATTACCATCTCCTCTCGAAGAGCATTCGCATATTTATCATTTTTAATGAAAAGCCTGAATCCCCCCCCCCCTCCCACATTAAAAACCTCCAGCTTTTTTGATGATGTGCGACAAGATGGGGGAGCGCCAGCTTTGAGAAGAAACACTGCTTTTCTTTCAAGTTTTTTCCCTCCATCTCTCTCTCTCTCTCTCTCTCTGTCTCCCTGTCTCTATCTCACTCTCCCTCTCCCTCTCTCTCTCTCTCTCTGCTTCCTTGACATGTGTCACATTTTGGAATGCTGCTCCCGTGGGATAAATGCCAGATTACATGGTGTAGTATTTTTATCCTCTGTACATTAACTGAAAAAGCTTACAACATCAAAGAGGAGGCAGATCACACGCATCAGCAGAAAATGGAATGGGACCATAATGTGGAGCCTTTGATCTCCCCTCGCTAATAATTATCCCGGCTACATGCAGGCATTCAGAGTCAGATTTGAATTAATAAGTCAATCGGCAAAATGGGCCGCAGATCTGTAAATGTTCGTTTAAAGCTTTTGGTGAAAAGATAAATGTGTGTTGACTTCGCCGCTTTCACTGTTTTCTGAGCGGCCTGCCATTGTTTGCCCATGTGTGATAAATAGATTGCAATTTCGTATGGAGACATGGATTACACTCGTGTTGAAATGAGAACATTACGAAAAAGGGCTTTCTATTACCTGTAGATTTAATCACAACCTTACCGGTGGAGCTATAAGACATGAGAACTCAATGTGCTGGCCTCGGCCTCTCATGTTTCAGATGAAATGTGTGTTTTAAAAGTCGAGATTTCCTTAAAGAGACATCTGATGACACCTGGGAGATGTGATTAATTATAGTTTACTATCCTCCTTCTAACCAGAGTGGCAGTGAAGGGATTAAGAGTGTCTGAAATTATGGTGTTCCTGTAGGTTTTGGGCGGGCACGATGATGGGCAGGTTTGTTTGGGCCTGTTTTCTGCGGCCTGTAAACAGATTAAAGACACGCCCTGCATGTTTTGTTTAACCTCAGCTCATTAATAACATCGTGACATCTGAAACTGTGTGTTGACAAGGCAGAGACGTGTAATTAACAAAGCAGTCTCTGTCCCACAGCGAGAAAAGTGTCCCTCTTGTCTGTTTGTGACAGACCTACTTCATCGTGTTGGTTTGACCCCGGGTTACACCAGGCCTGAAGTTGCATGAGGGAAATGTGATGACATGAGGAGCTTTATCTCCACATTTCGATATCCTGCTTTAAGTAAGCCTGAGGTCGCTGATCTAAGCAGTTATTTTGGTTTCTTTATTCAGAGAACATTGCTACTCAGAAAGTCGTGTTAACGGTTGCTTTTTTGGCTAAGCAGTGGCCCTGGAAGTATGTTTTGATGTTGCTATTGTTGTCGTTTTTTCACCTTAGCTGTTTGTGTCATGAATATTGACAATAAATCCAAATGTGTGTAGACACCTGCTTATCCAGTGTTTCTCTGAAACTAGCATATGAACTGAAAATGTGCCCACCCTGTCCAGGAACAGTCTCTAATCTTCTCAGAAGGCTTCACACTTGATGAACATTGCTGTGAGGGGTTAATTGCACAAGGTTTCTAATGATATCAGGTAGGATGCCATTGCTCCAGAGAAGGGCTACACCAGAGCACCTTATTACATAAAAATCAGATTAGACAAGCTGTGTGCAAGTAAACATTTATGGACGCATAGTGAGAGCACTGCTCCTGTATTTATATTTTATTTGTATGCATTTGGCTTGTATAGCTATAGCTAATTGTCACTTTCCAAAGACAATAAAACTGGCGTGTTTCTCAATATTTAGAAAAAAATGTATGAACATGGTGCTACAGGCTACAGTGAAATAGTAACATTTTCAAATCCACATTGAACACTCAATGATTTGAACATATTTACTCATGGTATCCAGCAGCTACGCACTGGTTTGTGTGTAGTCAGTTTTGTACATAAAACATGACACAATTATTGTCCAAGGAAATCAACAGCTCAATGTGGATCCTACAGAGAGATGTTTGGTTGAAAAAGACTGAAGTATTCCTTTAAAAAGTGAAGTGACTAAGATAAGATAGCGTTTTGGCCATCCTCTAGTGCTACAGTCTGCCTCATTAGCACCTCCTCCCCTGCTGGAGCACTCCTCAGCTAGCCTCTGGCTGAAAAGGAGAACATGAGTGCTTGGCCCCCTCTCCCAGACACAGTCAAGCAGAACCAGTCTAATGCTATTCGCGCACCGCTGCAAGAATGGGGAATCAATACACTCTCGCTTACAGGCTGGGCTCTGACCTGACCCGCCACTGAATGTGTGTGTACAAGGCTTAAAAGCATGCGGCACAGTGACTCGATGCCAAAGCGGATTGGAGAAGCGGCTCCTTATTTAATGGACTCACTCTAACCATCTGGAATGTAAAGCCTTGCGAGAATTTGCCCTTTCGCTGTGAAGCTCACTAATACAATACCTAAGATGTGGTTTTACAGTGCTAACCCACGCCGTCGGCTGAAAACTCCCCACTGTCCAAGCACAGCTGAGGTGATGGGATGAAATTGTGCTGACTCTATAAATTCCTCCGACTGCATTTCACTTCCTGTGTGTGGCGAACGGAGGGTCATTCAGGGCCGTGTTGGGTTTTGTTTTCTGATCTAGGGAAAGATGGATAAAACCACCATACATTTTGTGTGTTCTTTTTTTTTTCAGGCAGCAGAATGGAACAAGTCCAAAGAGCGTTCAGTTTTCAAATGGCAGAGGTTGCGTTGAAATGTCAGCGAGGCTCTAGCAAGTGGGTGCAGATTTTGACCATGTAGAAGCCTATAAAGAGGATTCCACCCTGATGTGATCTCAATGAGAAATGTCAGGAGGGGGGAGCATATGCCTTCTTCCTTATATTGCCTCCATATTTAGAGCCAATGATTCAGAATGGCTCAGCTCAAGGATTTAAACAAATATCGGCCTGATGGCCTGCCATTCTCATACGTATAGCCTGGCTTTGAGAGATTCTACAAATGTGAGGTGGACTTCTGTAATGTCAGTTCAGCAGATATTAAAAGCGATGGTAGAGCACATTTTGACCTCACTGTTGTAGGTGTCAGCCAACCTTTGGCTGTACTTTCTTTTGTCTTCACTCAAGATGATGCTTTTCATCAACTAGTCCAAAAGAATATTGTTTTGGAAGGTATTAGGGCTGTTTTTGGCTATGAGCTGTGTAGGTTTAGGGCCCCTGAGGCACCAAAAACATTGTTTGTATTTTTTTAGAGGGGGTGTTTGTCATTTGAATGAATTTGGCTATGAAATCTCTTATAAAGCTTTTTATGAAGACTTGGGCTTGTGCCATTTTAGTTTCTTATTTCATCATTGTATTTATTTTTACTAAATAATAGTGTTCATTAGTTTATAGTGTACCAAATAATGTGAATGAGAGCCCACCAGCAGGATGTAATTTTGGGCCCACAAATGGTCATAATAAGTGTAATGGCGTTCTATAGTATTGTCCAAGGCTCTAGGATGCCAGTTGAATATTTCTCCCAGAATCTTACATCCAAACCCAAAAACCTTTTAGGAACCTTCCTTTTTAAGACTGTACACAGGGTGGGGGTACTCAAGGTCCGGGGCTGGGAACCACAGTTCTGGAACTTATAATATTATGTAGGGCATATGCTTTACTGTTCAAAACTAGCCATTACCTCGTTTGTTCTCCACTGCAGGCAGCAGTTTGAACTCGGCAGAACTCCAGGCCTGTTACACAACCAGGACCACACAGCAGTGCTGCATCAACAGTGGCACAAACAGCACAGCGCTCCATGTGGTTGTGGCTGGGCTGCGGCTGGCCCCATCCGTGCTTTGATCATGCTAAACTGCAGTCAAAGCGCTCTTTCTCCCTCAACTGCTCTAGCTGCCAGCCGCTACCGCTTATATAGGCATCGTATTAGCATAAATTAGACTGCTTGGTTTTTTTTTTCCCTTCAAACCACAGCATGATGCAGGGAGAGGCTGGGCCGGGATAACGTCGGCAAATAACATGGCCGGTTTATTTAAAGAGTGTGGGCTAGCGCTTCAAAGAGAACGCTAGGCCCGCCTAGCTGCTCGCTAGTAAGCAAAAGCAGCGGGATAGTGCTAGTGGACACAAATCCTAACAAACAGCCACACACCGACCAGGAGTGTGTGATGAGAGAATAGAGAACCAGACACATTCTTTGTGCAATTTTTTTTTTGGAGTGCCACTTCCTTTTCGTTTCCTTGTCAGCATCTCAGCAGTACAATACAGCAGACACACGGTCACTGTTCCTGCTTTGATGATTTCAGTCATGCCCATACAAATAAGAAAAAATGCCCACATAAAAACTGACAGTGTCCCCCTCGTGCGTCTTATTGCCACCTGCTTGGTGAGCGTGTGCCATGTGAGTTTGTTTACATTTGCACAGGGAACCTCATTACTGCTTTTTTGGCCTTCCAATGCAGCTCGGCTCATGTTCCTCCGAGCGCTAGGCCGAATCTCCAGTCCCTTTTAGCCGCTGGTGTACTGTAAATATATGAGGGACACGGGGATGGGCGCTACCCTGCTGTGATCCGACTGTGATTTTTAGATTGCTATTCTCCAGCTGTGCCGCCTCCATCAAAATTCACTCTTTGTAGTCTGGAAAAAGTGCACGAATACGGCAAATGCAGGCCCCTTGGAGAGAGGACAGAGATGGGCCGGTTGAAAAAGTGAGGCAGGAGAAATGAGAGGGACTGCCAACCTTTCACGTTCCACCATTTACTCTGTGCATATGTGTTTTCATATGTGTGTGTGTGTGTGTGTGCGTGTGTGTGTGTGTGTGTGTGTGTGTGTGCGTGTGTGTGTGATACAAGTACAAATACAAGTTCTGAAAATTTGTAACACACTGTAAAGCTGTGTTTATAAGGCTACATAATCCCTCATTTTTAAAGGCCTATTCCAAATGTGAGTGATTTGGAAACTAGGGATTCTGAGCATTTCAATTCAACATTAAAATGAAATGGTGTTATTTTGTTTTAAGGCAAATGAAAAATAAATCAGCCCCATCAAAACCAGCAGTAAACTTTTGCCTGCTCTGCAGACAGCAGTGAGCCTTTTGAAGCAATAGTCGATCTCTGGATTCTGCTGTGCTGCTTGCACTTCAACATGAGCGCCTAACTGAAAAGCAAGATGTTCCACATCACTCACACCACACAGGCACACTATCTTCCTTACGAAGAAATGCTAAATTCCTTTCGTTCTTTTCATGTTATTCTCCCTGGCGTTATTTATTCTGGCGCAGTAATTTCTGTTCTGGGGCAAGAGGCAGGGGGTACAATATGCCCCGTGTTAATGTTTTTCTGGGGTACGTTTCAGTAAATCGGCCTTTGATAACTGACATTTATAGGAATAAACCTTTGTAAATATTAATGCAGGTTTATGTCAGGTGCCATAATGCGCTTTTGTAGGTGCCATGTAGCCTCACCTTTATTGTGAATGATGCATAATGGTAGCCTAGAGGTTAGGGCTTTCGTCCTGCGATCAGGAACTTGTGGGTTCGATTCCCAGGACTGCTAGGCACCTCTGAGGTACCCTGAGCAAGGTACTGCCCCACACACTGCTACCCGGGCATCGGGTTCCTGGCTGCCCACTGCTTCAGTTGGTGAAAGGGTTAAAAGCTGTTTCCTGCTGTTGTATGATCACTTTCACTTTTTTCATATTTGATGCACATTATAGTTTATTATATATTATTACATCTTCCTCAGTCTTACTTTTGGACATTCACACTATAAGCAGTTTTGAGCCATTCCTGTTGATCCCACCTATACTCTTAAAATAATGTTCCTAAATTACTCCTGACTTGGCCTTAGGTTTCTGGGAAATGCCTCTGATCGCTATTTCCATAATGTGAGCTTTCAAAATGTTCAGATTTACAAAAAAAGAAACCCCTATTGATAGTTTCTTTATGGAACCAAGTGGTTCCCCAAAGGCATCCCTCTAAACAGCCCTTTTTAGCACTCTTATTTTTAAGACTGTATCAGAAATACATTCCCTTGTTCATGTGTGTGTGACCACACTTGAACACAAAGGCCCCTCTCACTGGCCCAGATGAACAACAGAGGGAGTGCATGGCTAACTGGATTGTGGGAGCGTTCATGGCCAACATTCAATAGTTGACCTTTGGTTCTGATCAATATGGGGGTATTTGGCATGTTCACAGGCCGGCGCGAGTAGAGACCGTCTGCTCTCGGGCCAGAGGCTGGCGGGCTGGATGGAGGGGGTGTATGGAGGGGAGTGCTGGAGAGAGGATGATTTCACTCAACGTGCCTTTTAGGTGAAATCAATAATGATCTATTCATTGAGTGTCTCCTGCGCTGTGTGGCCTGCCTTCTCCAATAATACCTGACAAAGAGCAGGAGGCGTTTAAACACAGGGCCGAGTCAAGCTGTAATGAAACCAGCTCTCAGAGCTTCTTAACTGTGGCTGTTATTGGCTTAGAGCAGGTAGCCGTGTGCCGGTGCTTACAGCTGACCCTAACCCCTCCGCCCACCCCAGCCCCCACGGGAGCTCCCTGAGTCGATGCTGGGCTTACTCACGGCTCTCGGAGTCTAGCGTGGCACTCAGGAGAGAACGAGACACTTAAACTCACACTGACCTCACGCTCCATCTACACCTATTAGCTCAATAACAAATCCATTCTCTTTTGGGCCTTGCACACCATGCTGATGAGTGGATTAGTTTGCACAGATGGATTTGCATGGATCTGTGTGTGGCAGGAAAACACTGTCTCACTTGCTTTCAGCCAAATATGCTTTGATTATGCTAGGTCATGCAAATAGAACTGTCTATGTAAAACACTTCAGAGTCACAAGTGCCTTAGAATAAAGTGATGCAAGGCTATATGGGCTAGCACGATGGAAATAAAACACAGCTCATGATTGTTCCAATATTGCTCTATTTCAGAGTGTTTTTAAGTGTTCTAATTACGTATCTAGTTGTCTTTAGCTCTCAGTCACGACACTCCGTATTCACAGTCACACCTCTGTATTCAATTTGACTCGATGCAGTGTTGAGCTTTCAATATACTTAGACCAGGCAGGTTCCCTCTAACAAGACGAAATCTGCTTTTGCCTCTTAATATTGCTCTTAAATTCTGGCTTAACAGAGCCCTCTGTACAGGCAGAAGTTGTCTGTGGCTTATGAAGCACTCAGGGGTTTTTCTCTAAGCTCCTTCACTATAAAGTCTCCTTGATCTTGATTTTCTTCAAGTGAGACAGTCTTAAATCCCCCTTCTCCATCTGAAATAGAATGCAAAGCTTCAGCATTTTTTGAAGGTGGGGGGGCAAGGAGGGGGTGGTAGCGCAGCTTCTTGCTAATCGGTGAGCTAAGTGCATTAATCTGTCGCAAAATGGTGACTGCTGAATAACGACACGGCAAACGGGCGCCTGACGAGAGCCCTGCAGATGTACTAATTTAGGTCATAACATCCTTATTGCTAAATATCTCTCTATGAGCAGTGTTATCATCACAGATTCATAGCTAGTTTATGCAAATTGTGGATGAAATCTTATGATAGATGATCCATTACTGTGATCACCCAAGTATGTTTCTTATCACTGTTGTACACCTTTTTGAGTGGCCTAGAGTCAATACAATGACATGCATGAGTAGAATGAAATGCACAAGTAAACAGTTCAGAATTTATTCTATTATTAAT
>JBBKCR010000001.1:9191565-9202017 GCA_037577295.1 Ladigesia roloffi
ACTTTTAAGGTAAAATTAAGGGAACAGTTTACAAATTAATGGGCACTTAATTCAAATTAAGGTGTTTGGTGCAAAAACTAAGGTAGAATTAAGAATATTTTAAGTACATTGTGTTTCATAGTGACTGCAGCTGAATTAAGACAAGTATGGACAGAAGAGTCTGCTAAAATCCTCCAAGCAAAATTTGATCTCGAGTTTAGGGAACTATGAAGCATTCTGTGTGACAGATATGCAAAAATAAAGCAACACCATGAGGGAGTAAATACTCCTATTATAGCACTGTAGTGAGCAAAGTGTTAGTAGCAGTTTATCCTAGCATGGCATTATCTGTTGATCAACTCAAGCAGAAAGCGTATTATGTCAAGCAAGTTTAGGCTAAGGTTGAGTTTCCAATTTAGCTTTACTGAGTCTGGTCAAGTTGGATCCCAGCTTCATGTTTATTTCTGTATAAAGGTCATTATTGGTTCCCGTTCCAGTATTGGGCCAATAATGATATCTGGGCAAGCCTCATTCTTAAGACATTCCTTGGTGGCTTTCATTATATTGATTTCAATACCAAAAAGAAATGTACATTTATCTCTTACACTTTAACTTGCACTGCTCTGTATGTTGATTGTGCTCCCACTTTAACCATTCCTTCTGTTTGCACTGCTATGCTTTGATCATACATTTTGCTGCAAACCTTTGGAAGGAATGCATTTAGGCACCATTTAATTGCTTCGTTTTTGTTGCGCTGTTCGGGACGAAGACGATGCATCTTAAGCGTGGCAGCATTTCTGCTTTGTCACCTTAATTGCAGGGTGAGGAGAAAACCTTTGGAAATCTGTAGGCATGAGCACATCTTTGGTGGCTTGTTAGAAATGTTGGTTTTGGTTTTTCAGGAATTACTATGGCAATTACAGCCACACAATAGAGTTAGGCCCCAGCAGTGCTCCCTCTGGGTTTGGGTTAGTACTGCTGGTGGCCCTTTTTTCTGTGTGTGTGGGGGGGGGGTTGGTTTGGGGGTAAATTTTGGTTGGGTTGGGGGAGGGGAGTGTATGCGCACTTTTGACCCCAAAACCGAGAGAATAACCCTCTCGGGCCTCCACTGATCAGGCCCATTCAGGTGTTCCTCTAGACATTCTTTTCATCTGTGCCCAATAAAGACTTGAATATGTATTCAGTTAAGGAAAAATATTCCATTTACTCTGTGTGTGAAAAGCCTTTTCGGCGGACATGCAATTAACCCTGTGGTCAGTTAAGAATTTGGCTGTTGTTCAGCCGGAGGCCGAGGTAAGCAGCAGAAGCGAGGTTTTAGAAGCTTTATAATGATGCCGGTAGCGAAGCGGAGCAATGGCGGAAAAGGTCTCACGATTTGTTTATCGGACCGTTCGGGATAGAAAAAGAAGGAGTGGGAGGAGGAAGACGAGAGGAAGATGAAGAAAAGCATGCGTGATGAAAAGCCGATATGAAGGCGCGGTGGCAGTGGGACGCCATTAGACCCTTGGCTGGGCTGATGAGGCGTTCGGCTTATTAAGAGAGCTGCTTTAAAACATGGCTGTCCACCCCGCGGCCCTGTGTGTGGATAATCAGCACTGCCACCACGGCCGAACTGTGACTTACGGCTCAGAACACACACGGCTGCAGCCCACTAATGAGCCTGGCTACTCTCTCTCTCTTTCTCTCATAATCACACTATTCTCATTCACGCTCATTCCTAAACACATAAAGTACACATGCTCTCTCTTATTCCCTCTCTCTTTATCACTCTCTTGGTGCCCCTGCTCTGCCCCAAACTTGCAAACCTGCAAAAACCTGTTTCTCTGAGGAGCAATGGAGGGGTGTACATTTCTGACCTATGAATGGAAAGTGCATGGGGCTGAAGTAGCAGTTCACCTGATTGTAAATGAATATACAAAAAAAACTCACTGAAGGTTATTATACACTGTTTTCAGCTGTGACAGAAGGTTTTGACCTAAATCATATTCTTTGAAACACATTCATCACTGAGAAGTACATTATGGGCTATGCAGGGTAAAGAAGCACCCAAAAAAAACGATTTATTTCTTTTTTTTTATCAAATTGTCATGTGTTGACTCAAAGATGTGTAGGTATATTTGGTATAAAAATGTAATGTGTATAATTTTGATAAATAACATTAAACGGTTTTACTGTCACTGTAAAGGAATCTGAATCAGTCATTTTCACTTCCACTAACCAGTTCACATTAAACCACTCGGAATGATGATTTACATCCTTCAAAAACAGTGGAAATCCCCTCTAGCCCACCCTGTATATAAATGTTTTGTCTTCCATGTGTATAATCATACATTATATAATCATATTTACCTTCCCATCAGTACAGGAAAGTGTGGTTTGTTTAGCAAAGTAATTAGAACACATAGTTTTTAATTCAAACACAATACAACTAACCTGCCTGTAACTACGTGTGTTTGTGTGTGTGTGGATGTGTTATGTGTATGAGTGTGTGTATATGTTATAGAACACCGCTGGACACCCATATCCACAGTGTAGTACGGTTTTTCATGTGTTAGTTGGTGGTCCCCATATTTTTATATAAAAAATTAAACAATATTACACCCATAATTTAACGCATAACTATCTAAATAATTGTATAGTATCAAATTTGAGACAGTACAGATGCTTTTACAGATGAAAGTGCTGATTCCAGGTTAAATTTCACCCCACTTCATTTAATTTCACTCCATTTTATGACTAAAAACATTATTCAGAATAAACCGATGTGTAGTGGATTAAACAATCACTACATAAACATGAGATAGCACAGTCCAGCACAGCATGAACGTCGTTGAATATTATTCTAAGCAATTATGATCAAAGATTTCATTCTGAAATCAGTGCTATTGAATCACCACCTTTCAGATCAGTGCACAACAGAGCTCTGGGACATTGCTCCAGCCGGTCCGTGGCACGCTAACATTGCTAGCTTTCTGTTCTCTGCTTGCAGGAGATTTTTCAGGGAGCTGTCTGGCAGTGTCCAGGCCTGCTCCAGGCCACTGGCCGTGCCACTGATAACACTGCTGTCTCCGCTGGCTTTATCAGCACAGCCGCCTCTGGAAATGTGTGCTTTGCCTTGACAGTACAATCGATAGCTAAGCTAGGTCCAGAACTGGACTGCAGGCCCCCAGAGAGCTGAGGGAGGCAGCAGGATACTGTAATTTCTCACTCTCTCTCTCTCACTCTTTCCTTAAACAAACCCCACCCTTAAACCAACACATGTAGATCTTTACTGTACTCACAGTTCAGGTCTGTTGTGTTTTTGTTATATTCAGCAGCTGCTTAGCAGTTAAATATCCCTGAAATGAGGGGGTGCTGCAGCTCCCTCAGGACTCCAACTCCCCACATGCAACTGTCCATTTATGCAGCCAATCAGAAGAGGCAGAAATATTAGGTTTGATTTGTTGACAATAAATATTTCCTTGTTACTTTATTTTACAATATTTGGCTAGCAAATTTGCCACCACCATGTACCATGTGTTTATACGGTAGGTCCCAAATGAGAAGAAAGATGCAGGAGGCACAGTGTGACAGACATAAGCATGCGGTTCGATTGTAGCTATATGCCTAAAAACAAGTCATTTTCATTAACTGTGCTTTTCATCTGTACCCGTTCAGCCTGATCAACCACCATGAGATCTGCCTGGCACATGGAGCCTCAGAGGTCACATGATCACCAGCACAGCACTGGGGTTGGGGATCATCTTGAGGTAGTGAACTGAAATTAGCAATCAATTATGGCACATTTGCAGAAGGCCTGGGAACAGAGTCAAAGAAAGAAGACCATTAAACCCAAGGCGTTTGTACTTTGCCGATGAAAAGGAATGATAAGCAAAGAACATATCCTTTCAGTCTGAGCTGATCTATATGGAAGCCCACTTATCCTGCACTCGAGGGGCTCCCTGGCAGTATGCAGCCCAATTCTATTACTGGCATTGTTTTTTGAGCGCGGCTTTTGCCGACAATGGAGAAAATAAACCAGGCCACTCCAGATCCTGCCATGCATTTACTTATAACAGCAGAGCAGATGGGTGAGGTGAACCATGCTGGAAAGAACAAGAGGGTCAGGAAAAAATGAGTGTTGTGTGTACTTGAGTGCAAAAATTACATTCTGCCATGTGCTCCCACTTCGCCCATGCCCAGAGAAAATTAAAATTGCGCTTCTTCATCTCCTTCAGATCTTCTCTCTCTCACACACACTCGCTCACTTTCACTTTTACCATCTCTTTCTCTCATCTCTCTTGCTCTACCTCCTCTCTCTCACCTCTTCCCTTTATCCTTTCCTCATCTCTCTATCTCTCTGTCTCTTTCTCTCCTTCATCTTCGTCTGTTTGTTTGCCTGCCTGTCTCTGTCTGTCTGTCTGTCTGTCTCTCTCTCTCTCTCTCTCTCTCCCATTTTTCCCATCACATATTTTCTATCATCACTATCTTTCTTCTCCTCTCTATTGCTCTTTACCTTATATTTTACTGAAATATCTTTAATATTTCTTCTTTTTCTCCTTTACCTTCCTGTCTTAGTAAAGCTAATTCAAATTAAAAAGCATAGATGTACACAAAAAAAACAACACTTGCTTTAAAAGATCTAGAGAAACATATATAAAAAAACATAATTTCAGAATTTAAACCTGATAATGTCTGGAAGAAAATCATATCTCATATTTTTCCCCACCATGCTATCTGTCTCTCTGTATTTCTTTTGATATAGACATACTCCAGTAGCCTCTGATATCTCAGAGCGAGTGTCCCGGCCTGATCGCTGCTTTTGTTTGGGAGTCAGCCCGGTGCACAGACCTTGCCATCAGAGCAGCCTCTCCACCATCTCCCTCTGAAGAGCACCTTTCTAAGACTGATACACTTGATATGCATAATGAGCAGGGCTGCATGCTTCTTTTAACGCATTTTCATCTGAAGCTTTTTCCACTCCGAGACCCTTTACAGAATGAAATCATTTATGAGAACATGAATATGTTCTATAATGCAGCGAGAGTGGAAAGGATCAAAGGCCTGAGAAGAGCGCTGGGCTAACTCAGTTCAGTCAATGGGAAGGCTAAAGTAATGTCAATATCCGACCCATATTTTCAGATAGATTCAACACCGCTGTTTAGCTTGAGAGCTTTTTTTGTTCATTTTTCAATGTGACAGTGACTTCCTGCAGCAACACAAAAGATGTTTCTCATGCACAAACGAGGCACCGACTGATGAAAGCGAAAAGCATGTTCTTTTCGTCTGATTTGCCTCTGTTTCTCCAACATGGACCATGCCGCCTGCTGATTAGACGATGTGTCACATTAAGAGTGTGCGGTACATCTTGTACCTGCATATGGTGTTTGACTCTTCTTAAATCCCAAGTCATGCTAAAGTTCACTTCTAAGAATGTTTAATTTTAGACCTGAGCTGCATGGAACGCATTAGCATTGCTTTGAATTATAATCTGTGCCATAAAAAGCCACTTAATTAGTGCCTCTCGTAATTGCAGTGCACTGAAAATGCATTGAATGGAAATAAAAAATGAATAGCAATGATATTTAGAAGCATTTTAAGGGAGGTCCTCCCGCGTCGTGACAGAAAAACTAATATTTGCCGACATTTTTAGGCCACATTAGCTGCCTGGGTTGCACAATGCTATGGAAATGCACATTACCATATATTATGATTTATAAAGATATGCAAATGGTCTGCCACAATTAAGAGCGAATCCGTAATCTTCTCCAAGTTTCTAGGGATGAGCGAAGCGGCGCTGTCAAGAGGGAATTAGCAAAACACAAGCCCCAAACTTGAACTTTTTTCCTAATTTCCAGTATAGTCTATTAATGGCATCTGCATTCTGAATTAATTAGCTGTGCATAAGGACTCTCATCAACTGTTTGACCCAAATGAGAAGCCCAGCTTTTAGGTATTTTATCGACTGCACAGGGTACACCAAATTACAACAGATACAACCAGGCCTGGCATGTCCCCCAATGTTCTGGGCCACATTCATAGCAGTACACTATGATGTATTCCTGAGGTGCAGACCCCACCTTTGTGCATCAAAAAGATGGGTGGAGCACTGCAGTATTGCTTTATGGATGAGAAAATAACCCTCATGCTTTTTGCCACTATTCATTTGGTTCTGATACTAATGACCTCTTCACTAAAGTCCATCATTGCACTCTCATACATCCTGTATGTACACTAAAAAATATATATTTTTACATTTATTATATTCATTATATTCATAATGAATATCACCCAGACTCAAAAACTCTAAGAGGCTGAGAACATGAGATTAACTACAGAGAGGAACCATGAGATAGCATGAGAAATACCACTGGGATGATTTAAAAGGAGCCGATGCCTATGAGCATAAAGAAGAATCGAATGGTACCAAGACTCAAAAACACAACTCTAAGAAAGAACCACTAAGAGAACCAGGCCTTTACAGATGAGAGTCTTTCTATGAGCCTGAGAAGGAACCACTTACAGGAAACATTCCATTGAAATTTTCGGTTCTGTAAACAGTTGTACATCCACTAAATTTGCTAAGAAGGATGAAGATTTGTTGGCAGAGGTTAGCTAGGTGTACAATGTGTAACATGTACAACAGATTTCTACGAATTACACTGAAATGGCTAGAAATTCAGAGGCATGGATGGCTTCGAATCACACAGCCAACCTGGCCAAATCACTCATGAGCCTTCAAACCTGTTTATATTCTGTTATTCTGCTGTCTTCATCTGAACATCCTCTGAGCACAGCTCTCACACCTGAGCCCCTCATTCTTTCTTCCTCTCCCTCTCTCTCTCTATATATATATATAACTCTTGGCTTTACTCATGCTATTCTGTCATCTTCTAAATACAAATATTCCAACATGTCTCCCACCGCTGATTCTGGATATGGGAGAAACTGCAGAGATAGTGATGATGCTGTTGCTCTTTAATAATAAAACAGTCCTGCGTAAACACACAGCCACAACATTAAAACCACTGACAGGCATATGGCATTGATTACGGTGGCACCTGTCAAGTGGTGGGATATATTATTCATTGAGTGAACAGTCAGTTCCTGAATTTGACGTGTTAGAAGCAGGGAAATGGAATATAAGGATCTAAGTGTCCTGGCACCAAGGCAGCCACAACAGATCCTTTAAGTCCTGTTATAGTTGTGAGATGGGGCCTTCGTGGCTCAGACTGGTACCGCACATCCCACAGATGCTCGATCGGATTGAAATCTGTGGAATCTGGTGGCTAGTCAACACCTTCAACTCTTTTTCATGTTCCTCAGACCTGTCCTGAATAATGTTTGTAGTATGGCAGGTTGTATTATGCTCCTGAAAAAGCTACTGCCATTAGGGAATTCCATTGCTTCTGACAGCTGTTCTTGCTCTGCAGTGATGTTTAGGTAGGTAGTGTCAAAATAAAATCCATATGAATGCCAGGATCCAAGGTTTGAGCAAAAAAATGTTGCTCAAACTGCCCCTGCCAGCATGCCCTCTTCCCATGGTGCAGTCTGGTGCCATCTCCAAAAAACACATACCCAGTCATCAACATGATGCAAAAAAAGCATTATTCATCAGACCAGAACACCTTCCACAATTGCTTGATGGTTCAATTCTGAAGCTCTCATTGTAGATGCTTCCAGCTGACAGGGTTAGCATGGGTCCTCTGACCACACTGTTCTTAGACCTTCTACTTATAGCCAGCATTAACATCTTTAGCATTTTGTGCTACAGTAGCTCTTCTGTGGATTGGACCAGACTCATCACACACTCATCAGTGATCCTTGTCTTTGACTGGTTCTCCTTTCTTGGACCAGTGTTGGGGAGTACAGACAGGTCCTTCTGTAATGATCTAATCTTTGTTATTCACTTCACATTTCATGATGTGTGGACCAGTAGAACTGGTCTTAAGTCACTTGAAATAAAGATTTATCTTAGCATACTTTTAAACCAGATCTCTTCATCTAAAAATATTTTCATAATACAGAAAGTTGTTTAACCATTCAGAATGATATGCTATAAAACTTTAATTGGTGTTTATACCAAATTCTTCGAAGGTACAACAGCTGAACACTTGACCACAGATTATTTAACATTAAAATGTTATTCATGGGGTCAGCACCGTGGCTATTTTCACATTAATTAAAGCAGTAATGCTAATTCCAGTCAACCCACTAACCACAGACTCTTCAGAAATGAACATTTTGAGAATGAAAAAGCTCTCAAGAGGCGACTGTGTGCACGTGTCCTCCTGAAGGCATGTATGTGCATCAGCTAAAGGCCAATGGGTGAATGGGAGGCTTACGGGCGATGGACTGGGCCCTGTGAGTTCAGACTGAACTGGCTCCAGCCTGCTCCTCGCGGTTGCCTGTGGTTTGAGGCTCAGCTCTGTAATTGCCTCTCTCAGCTCGGATACTCAGCGTTTCTGGAATGCCTCATCTGTTTATCAGAGTTTCCAACCCCAAGCCTCTGTCCAACCATCATGTATTTTACCTATGAAACAAAGCCTGCCATGTTAGCTCTGACTGCTTTCGTGGACTTTGGTTAAAAACATTAATGTTGTTACTAAATCAACAGTCACTGAATAACAAGCCAGCAGTGAATCATAAAAAACAAAAAACAGTAATAAAAAGCCTTATTCCCTTAATAGTTCCATAGTCGTTACTAAAATATTCACAGAAGCTCATACTTAAGATCTCCAAACTACCCATCAGTAACAAAAAACATTCTAAATAATAATTTCAGATTAAATATAGTAGACATAATGACAGTACTAAAAATTGTATTGTTATTATTATTATTATCAATAATAACTAATTCTGGTAGTATGTAGTATGTTAGCACTAAGCTAACAATGATTTATTTAATAATATTATAATCATATATTTGAAACTAGTGACATACACTGGCTACTGTTCTTATTCACAGTCACCTCTATATGTGAGATGTTTAGAAGGCCAGGGTAATGTTTTTTTTCCTAAAAAATTGGTTACAGCCATTAAAAATCAAAAGGTTTGGTCGATTCCACTCTCACCTCCTGTTTTGGCAGGTAATCAAATGTGCAAGGCCTTTAGTCTGGCTTCTGAAGGCCTAACCAATGGGAGCACTTGCTTGTCTATTTCTACCCATATACTAAAGATTAAAAAGGGATTGGAAATTTTTATTTGCCATTACAGTAGTACATTTTAATAAGCATCATGCTTCTATTATTAAAAGGCCTAAGTTTTCCACTTGTTGCTGATTGTTATGTAATTTGTAACTAATAACTAATATAAAAATCTTTTTCTCTACATGACGTATTGGTATCGTCTTAGTTGCTGAATAACAAGCCTTATTAAGCCAGTGCCCGAACTAAAACAATTTCTGAGGGCCACTGACACTGTAGTCTAGCCTTAAACCATATCTAAGAGTAGAACTGCACATAGTTTAATTTATAACGTTTTAATATTAATTGAAAAGGTTGTTTGCTCCTACAAGTTTTTTTTCACTTTATGTACTCTGCCCTGTGAAGAACTTGCACCACATGTCCTAAAATTGCTTTTTTCTGGGGTTGACTTGGGACAAATTCATTTGAAAGTTTTTAGAAAGCAATGTAATTATAGCTTCAGCTAATCAAGGTATGTAAAAGAGCAGCAGAGTAAATGAGGGGGATATTTTAGCTTTTCTCATTTACTCCACATGGGTGGGGGGGGTTGAAGGTGGAGGGGAGAAAGTGAAATGAAATGGAACATTTTTAATTATGATAGTTTTGATCTCAGCAAACATGCATCTCCTGGAATTAGAGGGAGCAATTAAAATGTAATTTATGTTCTCTTCAGCACACTGCGAGTGTTAATTTAAGGCTCGGCTTCTGTGGGCTGTTTGCAGCTACACGACTTTATGGGAACTAATTAGCGGTGGTTAGCCAAGACTGCTAGCTATCCAAACAGGCAACACACTGCTGGCCAATAAAACATGTTCAGATGTGTTGAAGTCGGGCTTTTAGTGTGTGTGTCTAAACAATCAATTTACTGTGGTCTCTCTCTTTCTCTCTCTGTCTCTTTCTCTCCCTATCTCTCTTGTTTTATTTCAACTTTGAACTTTCCCTTTCTCTCACTCCCAACTGTACTTTCTTTCTTTCTATCTTTCTTTCTTTCTTTTGTTCGTTCTTTCTTTATTTCTTTCTTTTTTTGTCTCTGGTTGTCTTTGTTTTTGTCTTTTACCCTATCTTATCTTATTGTTTGTTTTCTTTCCCTCTCATTCCACTTACTTACTCTCTCTCTCTGTTGATCTTTTTTCTTTCTTTCTTTTTCTCTTTCTTTCATTCATTCTTTCTTTCCTTCTCTTCCGAATTACTTGTCCTGCCTCTGTTTATTTCATTTTATCTCTCTCCTTGTATGTGGGAATGTGTGTGTGTGTGTGTGTGTGTGTGTGTGTGTGTGTGTGTGTGTGTGTGTGTGTGTGTGTGTGTGTGT
>JBBKCR010000001.1:9223401-9238921 GCA_037577295.1 Ladigesia roloffi
TTTGCGTATCCTAGCTCCAGACGGTCGTCTTTCAGAGGTAAAAAATGATATAAATACTGTTCAGTTTCTCACAAAAATCGATTGTTTTTTGCCTGTGCATGTTTTTTTTTATTTTGAAAGGTCCACTTCCATTAAATGACTACGAGACTGCTACGGCTAAAGCTAATAATCTGCGTTTGTGTTCTGTTGAGGAAACAAAATCACCTTCGACTTGGATGCCCCGGGGGTAAGCAAATAAACATAACATTTTCATTTTGGGGTGAACTATCCCTTTAAGTCTTGCTTTACAGGTCCTTGATACTGATGCGGATTACTCGAGCACGGATGTACGTCGCTCTGGATAAGGGCGTCAGCTAAATGCCATAAATGTAAATGTAAATTTGTATTTTGTCCCTGTTGCAATGGACTAATGATAATTTTATTTTGGATCCTTAGTCCTCTTTTTTACAACCAGCTTTCATTACACTTTCATAACCTTGCGTCAGATTGTGGAGCTCTGAAACAGCCAGACATGACTCTTGGCTTGGCAGAGCAACATCTGTAGAAGTAAAAGCTCATTCAAGCATCTGGGTGTTGAGGTGTGGAGCTGTGTTCTTTCGAATGATGGAGATCCAGCCAATACCTCTGGGAGTAAGATCTGTGATCCAGAACTAATAATCTAACATCAGTACCTATTGCTCTCATGCCTCAATGGAACCAAATCCTCAGAGCAAACATTCAAACAGCAGAACACCCCAATACCCTTGACTTCGGAAGAAACATTAGACACACCCTAAAATATGCAGAAGTAAGTGTAACGCATTTATTCCTGTTAAAATGCTACTGAGGTAATATTTGCATGTGTTTCAGTCAGTGATGACAAAAAACACCCCTAAAAATGAGACGGCACCAAACTGGCACAATGCAGACATCTACTGAGATATTGACAAAGATAGAAAAAAAAACCTGTCTTAAAACAGGTCACGCCCTCGATCTCAGCTGGAATGTAGGAAAACATGAGCCAGACAAACCCGGGACGTGTTGCTTTTCAAAGCAGGCCACTTACCAAAATGACCCATGTAGACATTTTAGACTCATCGACATGTGGTCAGACTTTTGAGACCTCAAATCTTCAAATGTGACTGGGGTTGGCCCCAGCCTTTGCAGGACATGATCTAAATTGCAACTATGAAACGTGACACGAACTTGGTGGAGGAGAACAGGGAGTGAGGCCAGGCCGCCTGTCAGACGGCACAGACAGACCTGTCTGAACCCTCTATAAATAAGGCTGTCTGGTAGTAAATGCTTGTGTGCCTCTGACTCATCATCACTTGGCTCTTAACAGCAAACACACCTCTTAGCAGCTCCAGCCCACCATGGACAGTGGCTTGGCAGGCCTGCAAGAGGAGGAACTGATTGAGCCTGGGCACTCTTCTACATACTCCCACTGATAGACCACATCTGCTATTACAGGGCAGCATCATCTATCAGACTTGGAGTGTCAGAAGTAGTTCTTGGCTGAAGCTACACTGCATGCAGTGGCTTTAGGTGAGCGCCCTCTAGTGGTTCGAGTCAGAGTTACCTGGTTTCCAGTTTGTACGTAAGTTCTTGTAATCAAGTTATACGCAAATATTTGAAGGCCAAATTGGCTTTACTGAACATCAATGCCGAGCCTTTCTAAGATCACAGAGTACTTTAATTAAAAAGATGAAAAGGATGCCTTAGAAACTGGGCAACAAATACTTCGCAGCAAAGAAAATTAAAAAATGCGTGTCCACAAGGTCCAGTTTCCTTCTGTTGGAAAGAGCAGGACATTGATTAAAAAATTGTCGTCAGCATATCTGCAAGCATCTGTAAATTCAATTTAAATTTTTTATTAAGGATGTAACAAGGTATAGTGATACAATCTGCAAAAATCTATTAACCAAACGTGACTGCATTTCTTGGACACGTTAGGATATTTTAACTTACCAGCACTTATGGCGGAAAAAATAGTTGGACTATCACATCATGAATCCAGTATTGTCAAATCATAGATCAAGTATACCATTACATGCTCGAAATGAAGACAATTATATAATTTTAAGAATTCTATCATGCAACTTTAAGCACAGAACCTCTCACAACTGCACATAGGGTTAAATAACTGTGTTTATGGCAACATTTTCACTTTCTGGATGGACAGAGTGCCACTGCTACATGCATTTAGCAGCTCCTGCTGGTGTGGGTTTCCTTACTTTCAAAGAGGCTCAGAAAGTATGAGGGTGAATAGCTCCCTCTTGTGTCTAAAGTTTGACTTTTTAATGACCTGTGCATACCAGGTTTATCATTAAATCACAAAGTAATTATCAGCCAATCAATTAACTGATGCCACAAAACTTGATTTTATTCACACAAGTCTCCTATCCAAACCAAGTCTGTGGTCCTCAGTACTCAGGGGGTGAAAAACTGAGAAACCTCACACACACTTTCACCCCTAGGGTCAAGTGAACATCTCCAAATCCCCCAACTTTTATGTCGGTGTACTGCAGTGGGCAAATACATAGATTCAGAATGAAGTCAGAATTATTCAGATGGGTCAAACTAGGAGCTAAATATTATACTGCCTAGCTATGGCTGACCTAAAATAACAGCCAGTAAATAACAAATGGCTAAACCCTGAAATTAAGTTATGCTAGCCAGCTATACTGGCCTTGAAACTGCTGACTCTGTAGGTTTAAACTGCTGCATGCTCTCCAGACTCTCATCTCTAAGAAGAAGAAAGCTAGAAAGTCTCTGAGGCTTGCTGGTACTGTTTGGTGGCACACCTCCCACAGTGTGAAAGACCACCGGGGAGGCCTTGCCACCTTTATTACCTGCTAGGGCTGTTACTCAACAGCTACCGGCGGGAACTGTAACAGGGTTAGAAAGGCGAGAAAGATTGAAATCTTCCAGGTCTAGAGTTGTACATGCTGTTACTAGAGACTCGGACCTTTGGGGCTTATGCTACTGACACAGAAGTTTGTTTGTTTGTTTTCTCCTCTTTCATGACAATGGCACATCAGGGCAGAAACTTTACGAGACTGGAGCTGTGTGGTCTCTGGAAGCTGTGCAAGAAGTTTGCCAGCTTTGTTAATAGTATTTCTCGCACGCCAAGGATCTCCCTGTCCTGCTTTGCCTTCCTTGTTTATGGATCAGACGGATCAGAGGGAAAAACTCAGCCTGTGACGTCTCTGCCTCCCTTTCTCCGAGCACGTCGATGAAGTGATTTCCCCACAGATTGCGCATGTCAGACCGTCGGTTCGGAGAAGGAGGTCTGGCAGGCGCGCCGCTCTCCTTCCCACGCTGAATGTCAGTTCCACCCCTGAGTTAATGCTGCAGGAAGCCAGCCAAAACGCCTGCATGCAACAATGCCGAAATAAATAAACAAAGCAGCCCAAGCCGAACAAGGGGCCCAAGCGCCAGAGAGCCAGAGCTCTCCACCCGGCTCTGTGAAGAGCCCGATAAAGCAGACAGAAAAAGAGACAGTAGATCCAGTTGGCCTTCAGATAAAATGACCAAAAGTGCAGCTCTGGCACTTTATCACCTCTCAGGACCAAACGGCAGCGCCTGGAGATGCAGAGCGTCATCTGACAACACGTTTCCGCACCGAAGCCTTTTGTTCAATGCCGGAGTCCAATGTGTAATTGTTGCACGTTTCCAAACAAGCTGTATCGGGCCACTGGCTGTCCCCAGAGTTCCAGCCTCAATGTGGGGGGTGAGGTTGGGGAGGGGTTGGTGACATTTCATTCCTCCAACACAGATAAGACATGAAAGCTCCGACAAAGCTCAACGGCCTGTGTGGAGAACAGAGCCAGGCATTCGGAGAGTTATTCCATTGAGCAAAGAGTAAACAAAAATTGGTCCACTCCAAAAGTTCCTTGCCGGATTCTAGACCGCCTCACCACCTTACTGAAGTTCTCCTGAAGCAATGGAGATTTTCAAAAGGCACAGTATCAAGCCATGTCCTTGTTTAATGGCCTAAGAGCTTTTTATTGTTAACTGATATGGTTTTTATCCAAAGTGTCCATTACTTGCATTTTTTTCCCTTGGATTTCATCGATAACGTTTGTGTGGTTTTAAGTATCAAACATCCCTAAAATGACCATTTCCCACCCTCACTTCAACTTTACGAGTGAGATTTGTAAATGACCTGATTGACTGTATCATATTTTGCCCCACCCAAAAGACAGCCCTGTCTGAAACACACCTTAAAGCTTCAAATCATGATGAGTCTAAACTCAATAAGTGGATATATTTAAATGTTTTGGGGTTTGTAACATCACAAAAACATTTTTTTCCAGACTGTAACATATACACATTGTCCCGTTATACTGCATTAAACATTTTGAACGCAAAGTGGTCAAAAATAGCACACAGAATATGGATAATCTGGGTAAGGCATGCACAGGACCTCCTCTGGTGGCAGATTTATGAGTTAAAGCTAACACTAGAATGAGATGTACGGTTGTCAGTTAAGGGCTTAACTGAATATTTCTGGGTGCTTATAGAAATGTAATGCATGCACACTGTTGCGGACCACTGTTCTGAACAAAGGCCAGGGTGTAACAGAGACTTTTTGACCACTCCAACAAAAGATGAGAATTTGAGAGGGAATACGCTGACTACGCTTGCTAGCTAAAAACCCTCCGTACTGCACTTTTCCTTTTTTGCTGTGCTGACCTATTGGGCAGATCTAAAACTCGGAATAAAGTGAAGCACTGGCCGCAGTCTAGCAAGCCTGTCAAAGCGGCTTGTCTGCCTGGACTCTACAGCGTGCCAGCAGTCACACCTGAATCTGTTTAGCCTGTCAGTGGGCTATATCTCCATAAAAGTGACATTGCACTGTGTTCTGGAGTCTCTCTTTCTTTCTCCTCCTGGGCAGCGAGAAGGGCAGCGCTGTACTCTGATCGGTGTCCACCATCCACCCTCAGGAGCGCCGGTCCTTCACTTTATTTTAAACCTTTAGCACTTTTCAGAGCAGCTCTGCCAAACTCACCCCAAAACACTGCTGTCAAACCATTCCCTCCTCACTTTAGAGGCATTTTCCGTCCCAGACAGCCATACTGAAACATTTAGCTTTGGCTTCTCAGTCCGATCCTGTTCGAAGCTTTAAAATGAGCTATTTTTCACTTAAATATCTAAAACTCTGATTCTCAAACACTTGTAGCCAATAACCTGGTTTGTGCAGAACCCCATCACTACCATCTACTTTACAGGAATGAAAATAGTGTGAACATTTTGTGATTTCTAGGGGAAAAAAGTGTTTCAGGGACATTATTGATGCAAGCGAATGCCGTGCCCTGCTTCCACATAATAAAACACTGATGGAATGCAGGGAAAACTTTTAAAATATCTAAAATATCTTGATTAATGGGTTTGTAAAAGTTTTTATAAAATGAAGAAGTAAAAGTATTTTCTGCTCGTATCAGTCTGAATTGAAGGCTGTATATCAAAGTGGAGCCACTATCTTTAGTTATTCCTCCCTTTATGAGTCTTTCTCTCTTTCTTTTCACCATTCCTGTCTCTGTTTCTTACCCACAGTTCTCTTAATTTATAATTAATTGATTCATGTCCACTATTTGCTGATCAGCACTTGAATGCACAGGTATTTCTTTTGTAGGTCACTTCAGAAGTCCGTTCAGGCGTGCTTTTGGGATTATTCAAATGACAAAGTGGCGACTGTGCCAAGTTTATTTGCGATACAGCTGAAGGAACATTCTTTAGCTGCTCTCCAAATGAAGCGCGCAAACAGAGCAGCCGGGCCAAGACTGCAGTACAAAAGCTCGAACCGCTTTGAGCCAGCACTGGTTAATGAGAGGAAACAAAAATGTTGGCTCGAGAAGGTTTGAGAAAATGTTTCGGAGATTTGAAGGTGCTTGAAGAGTGTATTTGAAGAGAAATTGTTTTTACTTTACCAATATCACCATCAAGTTCAGTGATGAAACAGCTTCCTTAGGCAGGTAAGCTTTACAGATTTCCATCAGTCCACCCGCAAAGAATCTGGCAACATCTCCAATCCAATTTATTTATGTAGAATTATTAGACACAGGCCCCCCTTTATTTTCAGAAATGGGACCCAAAAAAAGGGCCCAATAATTTCCTCATCTCTCGATTGATTCAGTGTCCACTGCTGTCCAATTCTGGTCAAGTCGTTGGTCCATGACTTGCATGACTCAGACATCCAGTGGCCTACTTTTCGACCTCAGTGACTTGCAGATCATTAGAGGAGTAAGACCTAGATGTTAAACTACAAACTAACACTTCAGATATTTTAAGATTAAGATGGTAATCTATGGTGTACTTCTGAAATTCCTAAAGAAAGTCTTTGTTATTTTGTGAGGTATTATGAAGAGATTTACAGTTACTGAAGAAAAGTTTACACTGAAACTGAAACATCAGTCTCATTTATTCATAACTGTGTAATTTTTGGCAAAATGCTGGCTGTAATGGTGTTTGGTAAATGGGGGATACGGGTGGGCCACCATACCCCATGCCTTCCCAATTAGACTCTCTTGGACTTTCGGACATGGATGGCTGTGGCATCGCTAGCAATTTGACTCATATGCACTTTAATGATAAGGCTTAAATGGCAGAGCCTTTTTAAAGCTCTCCATCCTTAATAGAATGGAAATGATTTCAGTCAGTATTCTATGAAGCGTGTCATCTTAAAATGTTCTGCCAAATCTACAAATGCTTTATTGTCTGAGTCTCAGTGGACTGTCGGGTTATTATCCCATGTCTACATGCGGTTGATTACCAGGCACGCGCTATTGGACGCGTTATCACTATTCTGCATGATGAAGAGCCTCGCGAACGCCTGAACCCGAGGAGACATCCAAGTGTTGCTGTGTGTCAACAGACTTTTTACACACTAACCACAGAGATAATAGGCTTTTGGAGAGGCATTCCACAGCGCTGTCTTGCACAGTGACCAGGTAATGAAATTATGAGCCGCCCGGCAGGCAGAGGGAACTCGCTCAGCCGAACGGTCCCGTGGGCCCGCTGCTGCCTCCGCTGATTTGTTTGTTTCATAAAGCATGGATGATTGTAATCTCTACATGTAGCCATTCAGAAAGAAATGAGGAAAAGATGAGCTCCAGAAAAGCCGCAGCTGATAAAAGCAATGCTGAGTTGTCAGTTGACAAGCTAAAATGTGATCATTTCAATTGAATTGTCATTTTTTTCCGTAAGTCACACAGGCCGCCAGGCAGACGCCGCTTGGTGCTCAGAGTGACGTATTGCACAAAAACCCTATCTCCATGATGCATGATTTAAAGCTATCACCACCAATTACATTCATAATGGAGTAATTAAGGATTAATCTGACGATTAATGGTGTAATTAAACTGTTGAATAAAGAGTAAAAACAATAACAATTGCCTTGACTGGACGATGACAAGCCATGCACAGCGAAATACTGAAAACAAAAATATTCTGAATTATTGAGAGACAGCGATGGCTTTAATTTGGATATTATGTGATCTGAAAATAGTGTGTGAGGTAATGTGCAAAGGATCTGTAAGACTATTTGAGGCCTCCAAAATGGCCAGAATTTGTCAAAATTCTGGTCAAGTACAGGAATAGATGTCATTTTTATGTGGGGCAGGATAGAATTTTAACTTCTGTACTAACTATAACTCAGCCATGTAACCCTGCACATAATTAATTTCAATATTTGGTAAGAAAACATAAATATTATTTAAAATTTGTTATAAAAACATTGTAAAGTTGTTTGGGGGGAACCTACTATATAACCTGAGAAAAGCGTTCCTTCTCTTATCGTGTTAGACCAACATTTTGAACACACGTTAAGATTCTAATTCTTTCTATGATGATAAACGATTACACCATTGACCACCAAGTGAAGTCAAGTGAAGACAAGAAAGTCTAAATGCTGATTACATGCAAAGGAATATAATATGTGAATGTATTGGGTCTTAATGTGATAAACTACACAAGTTCCCAGTGTACCAGGCAGTATGCTCCCATCACAGACAGCTTGAAATGCATGAAAGTGAGGGACGTATGATGATTAGGGATGTACATTATATGAACAAAAGTATTGGTACACACCTGTTTTTTCTGGGTTTGGTCCCCTTACTTCCAGTGAAGGTCAATCTTAATGCTTCAGAATACCCAGTTTGGGAAAGAACTAGGGGTGCATCGATACCACTTTTTTGGAAAACGAGTACGAGTACTTGCAATTTAGTACTTGCCGATACCGATACTGAGTACTTAATAAAAACATGATTTAAATGTACTGGTATCAGCTTTAGTCATATAATTTAACAAAAAGAAAACAAGGGACTAGTTTGAATTTAAGAACATTTATTGAAAATGAAAAGCATGTTGTATGCAACGATATTACAGAATAAAAAATTATTTAACCACTTACACGCCACTCAAACAGACATTTCTCAGACTGTGGTATCGGTCCCCGGTATCGGGGACTTTTAACGAGTACGAGTACTTTAGAAAATGTGGTATCAAGGCCGATACCAGATACCGGTATCGATATCGGTGCATCCCTAGAAAGAACCTTTTCTATTTCAGCATGACTGTGTCCCAGAGCACAAAGTGAGCTCCATAAAGACATGGCTGGATCAGCTCAGTGTGAAAGAACTTGAGTCCTGAACTCATTCCCCATCTCTCGGAAGAACTGGAATGGATATTGTGAGCCAGACATCAGTGTCTGACCTCATAAATGCTCTTCAGATGCTCAAGACTCTTTAAGATGTTATAAATGAACACGAATCTGCTCTGACAGTGTACATGTAAATGAAAGTGGTAATAATTCTAGTAGGAACATTTGTGACCTCATTTTCCTGTTTGCAATGTTAGAAAATTAGAGAAAGGAAGACAGATGCTTTGAATATCTAGGCCCCATGACCAAGAGTTACTGCAGTGTCAGTTAGCACCCAAACACTGCTCATCTGACACTGATCAGAAACGACACAAGACAACAGAAACAACAGAACAGCCTAATATTCCCCAGAATGTCTGAATATTCACCAGCAATGTAATCTAGGTCACTCTCTGCAAGCTTCTCTGGAAAACAAACAACTTGCTTTGTGTTCCCACGCTGGCGATCACTATTTAAGCATTGGAAAAGACACAGAGTGGGATGGTATGGTCAAAGGTATGATTTATAGATCAAATATTTTTTTACCTACGGTGGTGAGGCAGCAGTGGTGCTGCTGGTGGTCCAGTCAAGCCCAGCACTCCTTTTCTGAAGGTGAAGGTGTGGGTGTTGTGCGGTACTGTTCTCAGAATTATCTCGTTTATGGAGGTGCCGTTCTATTGTCTACCAGGACTCTTTTCAGCGCATGAGGCCTTCGTCTGTATATTACTGAGAAGTGAATCATATGTATTATTCAGAATTTAATATCTGACATTAGGTGGGAGTAAATTGGAGCCATCAATCACCCACGACAGTCATATTTGCTGGACTTTATGGCCGGGTTTTAACAGGCGAGCAGCCGGGCAGGATCTAAGCAGCAAATTAGCGGCTTGATGGTTTTTATAAATGACGGTAATTATTTTTTTTATTTTAATCAAAGAAAATGTTTTTTTTTTCCCGCCTCTGCAAAGGTTGTGTGCAGTTTCAGATCAGCGGACGACCTTTGGCTCCTTCTCTAAATTACCTGTGATGGAAATGTTAGAAGTCACAATTACAAAATTACCGAAATGGATCCCCTTCCACATTCACAGCGTCAGTGTTGACTTTTGTGTTCCGCTGGAATAACCCGAATCTTTCCATTCTAATAGACGGTTTGATGAATGCCCTAGATAAACTCCTGTATAATCAAGTTATTCATTCATTTTTCAATGACCAAATGGATCATGAATGGGAGGAAAGTGTATTAGCCTGAAGCTGCTAAATTATCATCCAGAAGGTTCATATTTTCATGTTTATATTACTTCAATAAGATTTGCTGTAGATGACCAGATTCACAGATTCAGAGTATTAGACACATCACACGGCTTGGTGGTACAGAATACCAGCTTGTTAACAGACTGATAATTTGAATCAAATGTCTTGATGAAACACTAAACTGTGGACTTCCAGGCTTGGAGTCTGTTCTTAAACCTAAAGGCCACAAAAATAGCTTCTCTGGCACAATTCTATACACAAACTATTTTAAAATTAAAAAAACTTTGCTTCTAAAACTAAGCATTTGGATAAAATGGGCTGTGGAATCAAGTTGTATCATTACTTTTAATTTTGCTTATCAGATTCAGAGGCAAGCGCAATATAAAATGTCTAAATAAATCCAATAATACATCTGCAGAATAAAAAACTCAATATGAAATACACAATATCTACACAAATGCTGGGTATAAATACCATAAACAAATATGTGAATAATTAATAACACAAATGGTAGTTAAGAGTTACTGCATGTTACAGAGATCAGTGGTATTATCGTAGTCATTGTAAGTCATGGTAAGATTCCAGATAATAATAAGATATTGCACATAATTAAATTTTTCTGCACCCAGTAAGGAAACTATAATATTACACATGGTAAAACTATTGCAAATATTGTTTAGCACCTGGTAAAATCATTGAACGATATTGCAATATTTGCAGCTATTATTGCATCTATTATTATCAAGTCTTAAAGGTGATAATGAAGATGGAAGTATAAAGCACCACCAAGTACTTTGCAGCTGTTAAAGGTTATTTTCTTAGATTCAAAAACCAGGAAACTGAAAGGTGCACTTGGATTTGAGATTTTCTTTTCTTTTGGTGGAATATTTCAATAGAGACTCACCAACACATTTCAACTGAATAAAGAAACTAGCTGGAATAAAAAAAACAATTTGACATTCTCATTAAATGTTCCTTCTATTTACCTCTGCACATGCTCTCATTAAAAAAATGACAAGGCCGTACTCATTAACGGAAATGACGAACACGATTAAGTATGATTTGGTGTGCTCCAAGGACAGCTGTCTTTTGTGCACCACACAAACGGCACAAAGCACATTTCTGTTCTCTTTGGAGGCCCTGTGCCACATTTCTCGAGGGTCAGGTCTTCTTTATTTTACGTAAACAACATGCTTGACATTTCCTTGACTTCATTTTTGTGTCATCTAGACTATAGTGGCTGTAGAGTGTAACTCACAAACCCAAGTTTATACACCTCTCGTTTGCTTTTTCTGTCACATTATGACTTCAATTTCACTTCCAAATAACTGAACATTTAGACCACACTGAATTACTACTGGCAGTAAAGATGTCTAGTCTATCGATACCGCTTATTGATTTGCTACTTTATCGGTACTCTTACTGGTACATTTATTGTGTTTTTTAATGAAAAACCAAAACAAATTGAGAACAGAATAACAACACTTTAACCCTAATTCTAACTCGAATCTACTGGACTCATTACCAATTAATTTTCAGGTAAGCTCTGCTTTATAATTTCATAGTTTATGATTATTTATCTTTATTATTATTATTATTTGTAAATGCTGCACTGTAGCAGTACAATTCAATTTATTGTTTAATATTTATTTAGGCTACTGCATATAATACTCAAAGTATTGTATATGTGTGTTAATTCATTATTAGCACGGATTTAGAGCCCTTATGTTTATGTCGTTGTTTTAACATAACGTACATGTATATTAGTAGGTGGATAGTGAAGTAGAAGCTAGGCAGTCGAAATCTTTGCTTTTCTCTATACGCACAAAATGCACTTTGGCTGTATGTTTTAATAAATTGCGTGTGTTTCCGCCTTTACAAGAAAACATCTTGTTGCAGCGAGCATTGTCCGTGTCTGCATTGATGATGCTAAAATGTTTTATGACTTTGGACATTTTTGGTAATTAGACCAGTATTTTTCTAATTTTTTTAAAGCTAACTTCTGTTACATAAGAAAACCGAGGCTCTTTTCTATTTATTGGTTTAAGAACAAAAATATGTAAATAAAAGAAAAAAAAGCTTGGGTCCGCTACTTACAGTAAGTACCGTTAGTGTATTTGATTTTGTCAATCATGAATTTAGGAGTGACAAAAAATTACATTTAAATTTTATGACAAGTTAAGGGTTAAGATTAGGTTCTGGGTTAGATTTAACTGAATCGTTTATATTTAACGTAAAGCTCAGTTTTATAATCCAGTACACCATGGTAGTTTTCTCCTATGTGCAATTTAACTTGAGTGCAGTTTCTCTGATGCAACATGTTCAGTTATTTGTGTAGAACTATTACTACTGAGAGAAATGTGCAATTTATAATGTGCAATTTTGCATTTCTATTGTATTGACAATGCCTGTCACTCCATTTTGTACCTGTGTGTGTGTGTGTGTGTGTCTACAGTGTTCGAATAATTATTATATATCAGCTCTGTACATATACATAAACACATTGTCCATATACACATCAGTATTAGTCAACGTTTAGTTGACAATTATTTTACATGTGCATATATGAATATATTTTACAATACAGATGTTATATTTACATTTCTAGATTTTAAAATGTAATTTATATACTGTACTGTTGGTATAGTATTTTATCCTATTCTATATTTTTCTTAATGTTTGCTGCTCTTAACTTTGTTCTGTCCACTTTCTGCCATGACAAAGCAAATTTCCCACTTGTGGGCCTAATAAAGGTTTATTTTATCTTTTCTTATTATATTCTTAGATATTTAATTGAATCAAAGATAAGATGTACCTACAGGGCAGCTATGCCGGCAATCCAAAAATTGTTACCCTTTTCATTTTATTCCCATCAAGTTACCATTTTAGAGAAGTTTCTAATGACAGCAACAGCATGTCGCTTACATGGAAATTAGGACCACCCATGTAACTCCAACAGAGCTTTCAAGGCCAAGAAATATTCCGTCTATCACGAGGACAGGGCTCCTGCATGAACTGGCACGATCAAAGGTGTAGGCGTTTGCTTTTTAATCAACAACAGATGGTGCACTGAAGTCAAGGTGCTTTCCAAGTCTTATTCATCAAATCTGCACTTTCTACTGATCAAATAAATTCCTTTCATTCTCGTTTTATTTACCATCAGGCTTGGCCTACTGCATGCTTAGCCATTTAATCAACAAATAAGTGTGTACCCTCACTTTACAGCCATACAGCAAAAAGCTTAGAATCTAGATCTGCACAATTTGAATTGGAATGGATTCAGAGTTACTGTTCTCCCAGTATCATTATATATACACTCACCTAGTCACAAAAGATCTACTATCACTGACTGCTGAATCTACAGTCTTGGGAAAAGCATGAAATATGTATAATTTTGTAATAAAATACAGAACATTATGTTGGCTATGCCTCTTGTGAGTGTAAAACACACCTTATGCATGTCTGGAGCGAGAATGTCAGATTATAGTGTATACTCTAGACTTTCTGGGTGGTTTGGCGGCTCTCGTAAACATTGGTAATTCCACTGAACCTTCACTGATTACAAAAGCATCCCTTTTTTCTTCTGACAAAGAAAGAAAGGAGGGTATAGACCCAGCACACCAAACAAATCACACATCCTGCATCCACAGTAGTAAGCCAAGTGATACATCAAGGAAAGCCACTGATCACTGCAGCAGCAGTGGTTTGCCAGGCTTCCAGCATAAATTCACAGCTGGGATCTCACTGCTCGGTGAAAGAAGTATCCGCTGCCCCGGGTGGTGACAAATGACTTATGTATTTTTTTTGGTGACTGCACAGTATAACCAATGGCAGCCGGCAACTAAATATATACAAATGCTGGGTATAGTATAGCTAATGAATAAAATAGATAAGCCAAATGCAGTCTAAAGCTCTAATATTTATCAACTCTTTGAAAGTAGAACTTTTTCAGTGTTCCATGAATGGCATTTAGCAGACCCTTTTATCCAAAGTGACTTTTATATCATACCTATTGCCCCCTATAGGGCAATGAAACAGTTGATAAAGATTAGCACTTTAGACTCCCTGGAGCCGGTAGGAATTAAGGGTCTTGCACAGGAACCCAGTGGTGGTGCTGAAGGTTGGATTTAAACCCATGACCTCTTGGTCCAGCTGCAAGTGCCCTACCCGCTGAGCTACCACCCCCCAGACTTGTTCAGCATTCGACATGAACTGGCACATAGACAGTTCAGATCCAGAGTCAGGGTTTGATCCTCAATGACATGCCAGTATAAAGTTCAGGCATAGAACGTGCACTGGTCAAGGACAAGCTTTGGGCCCTGAAGGTCTGAGCACTGCTGTGGCTCACCTGAACCCCTCTGAGGTTCTAAATTAGGCCTCTCTGGCCTGCCTGCATCATTCACTCAGTGGTTAGCTTGCTAAACTAGGCCATGCTCCTGAGCCCATGTGATTGAAGCCAGCGGGGGAGAACGATGCTTTGACTGACACCAAAGGAAGATGGGAGTAAGTAGCGGCAGGACACGGAGACACCCTGCTGCAGCCTGCCACTCCTTGTTCTAATTGGTCAAGTTGCTGAAGCGTCGCATTTGCCACGTGCATGGACCGGATTACCAATGCGAGTGTGGCGCCACAGTCAGCACGCAGCCCTCTAGAGCAAATTATAGAACAGCTCCAAATGACAAAGGGACTACAGAAGCCTACGGATGACCATAAAAAAACACATAATGGCATTACACGCAGCTGCTGAAACTGTGTTGTCTATTATAACAGATTGTGTTAATGTATTGATTATTAACACGGAGCAATCCAACGTCGAGCACATGAAAGAGGCCCTTCTGAGACAAAGCAATAAGCCATTCCTTATAATGAACCGCGGGTTCTCATCAGCAACGCTATCTTAAGCAGCAGTAATTAGTCGACGAGAGACGGCAAATCTCCACATTAATTCTCCTGATTGTCACATTGATTATTTTATTCCTCCGGAGCGAAGTACCATCAGAAAGCCCTCCAGTAGAACGGGCCTGCGCTGTGAAAGCTGAGGGGTAAGTGCTACTGTCGTGCAGAGAGAAATTGCTCCATTTTTTTACTTGTGAGGGCTCAGACATTAGAATACATTTGAAATTCTCTTGGATTGTCCTTTTCAGGTTCTACCAGTGGGTGGTAAAGTAGATATCTACAATATGCTATCAGGAAGTACGAAGTTAGAGGTGGCGCTGTACCAATTTCTCATACTAATACCACAACCTCCAGCATCTGCCGCCACCGAGATCACTCCACTACTGTCTTTTTTCCCACTCTCAAATAACTAAGCTGTTAATAATACATTTGTCCGGATACACTTTGATATTCAAAATGTCAACCTACTTTAGCATGCGCTATCTGTGTTATAAATTAGAGTTTCTACACCTGTGCAGAGCTCAGCGTGTTCCTTATAGAGTTCTACACACATGACTGAATTGCCAATGGCCCTTTGTTAAAAATACAGACTCCTGCACCCAAAAAGTGTTGAATATATCTAAATCCTGCAGGGTATGAATGTTGCTCAAAGTTTAGTTAAAGGGATAGTTCACCCCAAAATGAAAATCTGATGTTTTTTTGCTTACCCCCAGGGCATCCAAGTCGACGGTGACTTTGTTTCCTCAGCAG
>JBBKCR010000001.1:9239021-9255525 GCA_037577295.1 Ladigesia roloffi
CGGCTATTAAAACTGACTTGTTTTTATGGTCTTGGTCTCGACTCGGTCTTGCTTCCTCAAAGACTCGGTCTTGACTCGGACTCGACTGCATTTTGAAAAACAATGGTCTCGGTCTCGACTTGGTCTAGACCCTTCAAAGACTCGGTCTTGACTCGGACTCGACTGCATTTTGAAAACCAATGGTCTCGGTCTCGACTTGGTCTAGACCCTTCAAAGACTCGGTCTTGACTCGGCATAGGCGGTCTCGTCCCCATCACTACCAGTGTCTGACTTCATAAATGTTAAATAGAATGAATGGTCACAAAAACCCACAGAATCTCAAAATGTTTTTTAAAAGCGTTCCAATTGAGTGGAAGAAGTTATAGCTGGAAAGGGCAACCAACTCCATATTAAAATATATGGATTTGAATGCAGTATCATTAAAGTCCCTGTGGGTGTAATGGTCAGGTGTCCCAATACTTTAGTCCATTTCATGGATTTCAGAAAAACGAGAGAATTGAATTGTACGTGATATGAGCCCTTTAAAAGACTTGGCATAGTTCTGGGAATGTCAGGTTGGGGTGTCTGTTCAGGCAGCTGAGCCTGTGCTGTGGAATTAGCCTGGTAAATTTGCCTTTTCTTCAGACGTGTTGAAAGGCTGCTGGGTGACTTATATAACCAGGCATACTAATGTGTGAAGGGAAGATGGAGCTAGATAAACACTCTGGAAATTGCACTGTAAGTAGGTATAATTAGATTTTCTGAAAGCTGGGTGGAGGCTCGCCATCTTGCAAGATGAGGCAAGTCATCTTTATTAAGGGAGGCACTAAGTTGGCAGGCAAGGCTGCTTCTGCCGACAAGTGTGACGGAATGCAACGGCAACGTCCTGCCTGACCATTTGTCATGGTCTATGTGTTTTCATCGAGGGAGCGCAGCTAATGCCTTGGTTATTATTCGGAGTTTGTCTCTAATCAATACAGATGCTCTAAAGGTTTTATCAATCATGAGTTTTCCTCCATATGACACTTTCTCATCTGCCATGGCTGCTGAGATCAGGCGAGCGTGGGCTGTGGCGTGTCATCAGAGAGGCGGGAGGGAGGCTTGAGGTCATTGACGTGGTCAACATCAGTGCTATTGCCTTTATGTGGTTATTGCATTTGTCAGTTTCACATTTATTCAGGCAGGAGGTCTGTTCTACTGTAGACGTCTTCATAGATATAAGATTTTTGTATTCACCTAATGCTGTGGTGTACATCACTTGATTCATACTTTTAAATGATGAGCCAAAATAATAATAAAAAAAAAAATTATTCCATGAAATTGTCACGGATCGCTCCGCAGGGAAGGAAAGGGGAGGACGCACTCAGAGGTTTGGTTTGGGGTTTTTAATGAAAGTAAAGAACATATAACACAAAGACAACACAAAACAGACGAAGATGAGGCTTGTGCTCCTCAAACGAACAAAAGGACCAAAGAACCTAAACCCGCGGGCTCGACCGAGCTCCACTTAAACGAAGATGCTCAGCTGTAGACGACAGGGTGGACGGACCTTCACCAACCTGACTTAGAGAACTGGAGGAACACAAGCCTGTAAGAGAGAGAGATCAAAGATCATGAGTAAACAAACACAACGGAGAGAACATGAGACAAAAAAGATGTTCAGACCAAAATCGACTCAAAGGGAAAGGGATCGGCAGGGGCTTATATGGAACAGGGGATCCGAAACAGGTGAACTCCAGGGGATCCGGGACAGGTGGAGCTAATGAGCGATGTGCGATACAAACCAGAGAGGGAAGAACACTAGGAAGGACCTAAGTGGAGTAGGGTGGTCTAAAATATAGGGACGACTGTCGGGGGACAGGGAGCGGGACTGACTGAACAGGGATGAGGCGGCCATCACAGAAATAGTGCTATTGTTGTTGTGATATATTTGACGAAGTTCCTTTTAGTGTCATTTTGTGAGAAAATTTTGAGCACATTTTTTGAAAATAACAAGAATGCTATTGAAGATCCCTAAAAGGTTTCTTTGTGTGTGATACCATAGAAAAATTTTTCTAATCCTATTCCTGTTGCACTGGGCAGTTTCATTGATTTAGCGCATCCATATTGACCCAGTGTGGATTTGTACAACATATAAAAACATGTTGTATGTTATTGGTCTACACATGTGGAGCTCAGATGATGTCTCACTCGGGCCAGTCATAAAACATCAATTTAAAAATACAATGTACTGAAGAACAACTTAATTGAATATATCGAGGATAACAGGTTTGTATTGCGAGAATTGATTGTATATGTCATTGGCTACCTACTGATAATTGTAGCAAATCCAGTCTTATTACTGCTGCAATAATTTCTAAGGCCTTTCTTATTGAAAAAACACATGTAAGAGACAGAAGTGAAGAAGCTTCCCATGAACATCCATAGTTAAAGCGTTCACCCAAAAATTAAAGTTTGATATTTATTTTCTTACCCCCAGGGCAAGTCGAAAGTGACTTTGTTTCCTCAGCAGAACACAAACGCAGATTATTAGCTTTAGCTGTAGCAGTCTGGTAGTCATTTAATGGAAGTGGATGGGCGTCAAACATTTCAAAGTAAAAAAAACACGCACAGACACGTCCAGATTACCCCCCGTGGCCCGTGACGACACATTGAAGTCATAAGACATGAAACGATCTGTTTTTGTGAGAAAAAGTACAGTATTTATATCATTTTTTAACTCTGAAAGACAACCGTCTAGAGCTTGAAAGATTTGACTACCAGACTGCTACGGCTAAAGCTAATAATCTGCGCTTGTGTTCTGCTAAGAAAAAAAAGTCACCTTCGATTTGGATGCCCTGGGGGTAAACAAATAAACATCAGATTTTCATTTTTGGGGAACTATCGCTTTAATGGGTTTTTTTTTAACCCTGACAATTTCACCAGTGTTTGCTATGCAGGTCAGAAAATGAGCTTAATTCCCACCTTTAGTGAAAGACAGACTGCCTGAGTGCAGAATGTCTATTCATGTTGCCACATTATGCAGTAATAATGCATCTATAGTAAATGTAGCTGTCGTTAATCCTGCCGAATGTGTGCAGGGCTGTTTGCCTAACTGCAAGCAGTTGTGAGATATGAGGTTGTAAATTTATGGAAGAAAAGGAAGAGTCAGCATAAAGAGAAACAGAAAGTTCAGTGGTACTAGCGAAAGTGACCAGGCGGGCAGCCAGGAACAAAACGCCCGAGGAGAGTACCTTGCTCAAGGGAACCTCAGTGGTGACACTAGCAGTCCTGGGAATCAAACCCATGGCCTTCTGATTGCAGGGGAAATGCCTTAATCATTAGGCCACTCGCTGCCCCAAGTTTCATTCCTTAATCTTGTCATTTGTTCCAACCAAAACATTCTACAAGAGTGTAAACCTACTCGCGTCTGTTCCTGAGAGGAGGAATAGTAATGCTAACATTCTGTAGGTAAAAATTATTTTAATACAGGTCTGCAGAGGGGAAAAGTGCATTTCACATTTTTAATATTTATGCATATGGTCTAAAAAATATTACTTGCAGGGCGGTATGTTTCTGATTTGAACCTGAAAAAGCAGCAAAAGCTTGGTACTTCAATGTCCGTATCATTATTCTTCACAAAACTCCTATGACTTCATGTAAGTTTTGTCAAGAGTCCTTAAACTTTTACACACAATAAGGTTCTTTACCATCACATCTCTCATTCACAAAACTGCTCCCTAAATTCTGTCCAAAAAATTGTTCTTTTATGGATTTTTTATCAAAGCAGTGGTTCTTTGTGTGAATTAAAAGTATGAACCCTCAAACCATTTGAATGCATGAATGTTTTTTCCATACAATCTAAAACCTGTAAATGATTTTTTTCTAAAAATGTTTCTGTTTAGCACCAAAAGGTTGTATTTTCCCGACAAATAAAAACAATTTTGTTGAGAATGCATCTAATTGTATGTGTAGACCTAAAAATTATGAGCAACCACCAAAGTATATGTGTGATTAGTTTTCTGGCAAATGTGTGACGGTATCTTGCGCAGTTTGCATGATGCTCATCATAGCGAAAGTGACCATTTTTGTCATACGTGAACACACCACAGCACATAGTTTGAAATGTGTTTCTCTGCATTTAACTCATTCACCCAAGTGAAGCAGAGGGGCCTTGTTCAAACTGCCACAAACAGTCTTGGGATTTGAACCCATGACTTTCTGATGGCCGGGTGAACACCCTAACCAATAGACCACCATAATAGGGGCACCAGCTCCCTTTAATTATTATCTACTTTAGTCTCATAGCGCCTCTGTAAAACAGAAGAAGCTAACTCACCTTGGACAAAGATTGGAGAAAACGTTTTTTATTCGATTATGATGGATCATATCTTGCGGAGCTCATGGATGCATTTCTGGTTGCCAGGTTGAGCCATGCCAGTTCCAGACCAGCCGGCCGAGGCGGAGAACCCTGCCATGCTGAGCCCGGGGCTGAACGCCTCCAACGGGGACAAGGCTGAGACAGAGAGCACCTCTGCCATCCTGGCCTCGGTTAAAGAACAGGTAGGCCCCCTCTGAATAATGCTATCATCTCCCATTCACCACAGGGAGCGCGTTCAACATGGAGCCGTGTGGCTGGGCTTTACCAGTGCGCTGAGCTGAATTGTTCACTCAATCGGCCGCAAGTTGGAGTGGGTTCTCAGGTCACATGTATGCATTTGTCATTTAAATATTAGTGTCAGGGTTTACTGGCTGCGGAGAGTGGAAGATTAAAAGGGAAATGAGGAGAGCCAAAAGACAATTCTCCAAGCGCCGTGCTAAAGCACTGATGTTGTTAAGGACTTATTACTTTTTTTTTCAACATATTGCTCCACTTTTTTTAATTAGGATCCGTGATCAAGGGAGCTTGCAAGTCAAAATGTGTGCTCCGTTTTCAGCCAGAAACCTTTTTCTTCTTCGTGAAGACAGGGCACAGTGCCGCCTTCTGCGCTTACTAATGTGAAAGTATAATTGATAACTAAAATTTTAAGCCTTTTTTATTGAAGCACTTCATTCAAAGCAGGGCTGGATCGAGACTTGTTGCACAGTGCGACATTGGCCTCCCTTTACCCTGCATCTACAGACTGACACTGCAAATTAGAAAGTGTGATTGTTAGTAATACACAGGTTATTTTGTAACCTGTACTACCCCCATAATGAGTGAATCCGCCATCCGCAGTTAACAACCCAGTCCCGGCCTGACCCACAGTGCTCTGTAAGTCATTTATATATAATTCAGAATGTGGCACTATCACTTTTCGACCTGTCCTTTTCAGAATAATCTAACCCGGGTCTCCCCGACCCATGCATCTGGAGTAGCTATGCAAGTACTGACACTTCTTAAGGTGGTGTTGGATCCGCATTTAGGATGGTAGTCCGCTCATTTTTCTTCTTTTGGTGAGTTGCTTATTGGCTAAAGAAGCAAACTTATCTTTGGGAAAATTGGAGAAAATCATATTCCTTCATGTGGGATCATGCCTTTTGAAGCTGATAGATGTATGTCTGGGCATTTCTAGGCATTTCTAGGCATCAGAAAAAGAAAGGAGACATGCATGACGCAAATGGTGAGGTGGGATATATATTATAGATACTGAGTGAGGCAAGAGGTGGGGGACGGGAAACACAGCATATGCCTTTCATACTAGCTGTGCTCTTCATACTTGTTACATCTTATAGTCACATAATGTGGAGAGTTCTGCTCAATGAAGGGTATATTTAGTAAATGTAGATTTACAAATGTATATAGCTTATAATCCTTGTAGAATGTTTATTATACAACTTTTATTATATAAGGCCTCAGAAATCATTTCCACAGTAATACCACAATCTGCTGACCCACTATATCACTTGTTCTCTAACCGTGTTAGAGCCACAATAACATATTTAGGTTGGAGTTCTTAAGGTGAGATTAGATTGTTGTGCTTTTTTGTCTAAAAGCTGTGTAATAGCTTTTGTAATTTGTTTCCTGTGTCTGCGTGCCCCTGGAGCCCCATAGAAGATCCGGTTCAGGCTCTCTGATGTTAAACCCAGTGTTGGGTGTTCATTTCTTGGACTGGGTTGTTTAAGGGATTTGAACAATGATGCAAGGTTTGTTTTCAGAGCCCAGTGTACGAGGCTCGTGATGCGATGACGAGAAAGATGACGGCTCTAGTGCTGATTCCGCTAATGAACCATTAAATAGGAGGTAACTACAATAAGCTACTGTGTTGATACAGCGTCAGTTTCGCATTTCTGTCCGATTACGAGCAAACCGTATTTTACCAAATGATGACTTTTATGTGCAGTTATTAAATATTACCCATTACCACCCTCCATCCCCTCCTGCCGAACCCTATTCTAAAAGAGCCGACGTGAGCGTGCGGCGGACTCCTCTCATCCATCACGACGCCGGCCATTAGTTTTATTAAGACACAAAGGGCTCCCTGCACTGCCGCGCCTGGTACGGCTCTCCCAACGATATATATTAGGCGCTTTCGGAGTGTTGACGGCTGAGTGTGCAGCTTTAATAAGGGGAAGTGCATTAAAAACATAGACAGCTGATGCTGCAGCCTCTGTATAAAACTGGTGCTGGATTTGATTAATGTGCCTATGCACGTCTGCCCGAACCTCCCAGTGAAGAGGCATTTGAAAGCAACCTCAGCTCTGAGGCAGCACTGAGATAGCCCGACCGATATATTGGTTGGTCTGCTTCTTTAGTGCACAGAGTAGTCAGAGCAGGTTTGTGTCCTTAAGCTGATTGATTCAATATGCTTCTTGGTACCCTTGTCAGTGTTCTACAGTGGAGCTTGAAACTCTGTACGTTTTTCAATGTTCCTGCATAAATATGACCCAGATTATTCACACAAGTCCTGCAATAAATGTGTGCAGCATTGCATTTTTGCCCACTCCTCCACACTGAACAGCTTCAGTCCTGGAATGTTGGTGGGGTTTCTGAACTGCTTCCACGTTTCTGTCGGGTTGAAGTCAGAACATTGGCCGTTTCACAACAAACTTTATTCTTCTACATATAACTATTCTTTGTCAAAACAGCTTGCATGCAGTCATTGTCTTACATGACCCACTTTTGCTTAAGATTCAGTTCCCGGACAAATGTCCTGACAGTCTCCTTTAGAATTTGCAGAGATAATTCAGAATACATTTTTCCACCAATGATGGCAAGCTGTCCAGGTCTAGCAAAACAGCCCCAAACTGCTACCATGCTTCACAGATGGGTGGAGGTTCTTTTGCTGGAATGTAGTGTCTTTCTCTCTCCTAACATTCTTCCTTTGTCAATTAAACTTCCTATTTTGTTTTCATTTATCCACAAAGCAGTCTTCCAGAAGCCCACTGGCTTGTCCGCATGATCTTGATCAAACTGTTGTTAAAAACTTAAGTGGTGCCATTGGCGGGCCTGGGATTCGAACCTGCAGCAGCTCCCTAACCACCAGGCCACCAGCTGTCCATAAAGCAGATAAAGCATTTCTCTTCGTCATGAACACCAGTGTTGCTCAGTGATTCCCTAATGGTGAGCATTATTAAATGGTTTTCTGAGATTCTCAGAAATCTCCATTGTTTGTGCCATGATACAAGATGAGTTGTAAAGGTCATGCTTTAAAAAGATCCGTGATCTTTAAAAAAAAATTCACACCTGATTATCATCCAATTGACTGAAAACATCTGACTTTCCCTTTAAATTGAGTCCTAATAATTTTTTGCCATCCACAGATGTGCAATATTGGTTCATTTTCCTCAATAAATAAATGTCCAAGTGCAATATTTTCATTTATTTAACTTTATTCCCTTTAGGATTTGATAATCCAGCTATATTTTATGACATATTTATGCTGAATATAGAAAATAAGGGTTTAAGCACCACTGTACATTTCCATTGTAGTAACCTGATGTTTGGGTTTATGGGGAAAGTTGTTGCATTTGATCCTTTTAGACTTTTTATCAAACTAATGGTGAGAATACGGAACTGGCGTAGAACATTTTTCTAAACTAGTTTTTTTTCCCTCTAATACAAGACACAAATGTGTGAAATTGTGACCTCACGCTGCACTGATAATAACACATCCTGGCCAATCCAAGTACAATTTGATTCATTTTCAGGACTCTGCTGAAAATAATGGTCGCCTTTGATCACGTGAGCCAAATCATTAATTTAGCAACAATGTTTTCCATTCCAAGGATGAAAGGATATTTTTCTAACTCCCAGACACTGACACACTGTGTGCAAGCTTCATTATAGCAGAACCTTTTATATCTGTTGCAGGAAAATCAACCAGAGGTAGAGTCATCCTCTTAAAAAATCCTTTTATCATGTGCATTGCACTTAGAGGAGCTTCTCACTGTAAGTTGATGCACCTGTTGTCAATCAAAGAGCCAGTCTAGCAATGGGAATCATGACCAGTTTGGACCCAAAAGAAGCATTTAGTCAGATGAGACTGGAGGTATTAGGCTCCTATTTCAAAAGTGAGCAACAGCGAATGAGGACAAATTGATTTGACTATTCATCCTTTCATGCTGAGGTGTCATTTCTACTAGTGACATATCTACCAAAGCCTTGGGGTAAGATTATTTTGCCAAAGTTTTGAAGACACTGAATTTTTCAAAATGTTTGGAATGCAAATGAGAATGACCTTGTTTTCATTGCAGTAACTAAAAGAGTCCGTATCCTGCATTTTTTGTTGTGTCTGTAATCTTTAGATCCCCTTCTGACTTTGGTGTATTTTATGAATAAAAAAGAAGCTGTTTTGTTACATGAGGATTTTTGAACCTCATCCCATGGAATTAAACAAGCTGTAACAATACATTTTACGACTAATGTAAATGACCTGCATTAGGAGTCACTGCCATAGATTATTTCCTTCAAAAGTAGCATGGACTGGGCTTGGTTAAAAAGATCGGCAAATGACGTCTTACTATGACATCACAAATTCAGTATGATGTCACAAAAAACAGTGATGAGTGCTTGAGTCTGGCTTCGGCCTCAATCTTTTATTCACTGCTATTTGGACTTGGACTTTTCTAGGCCTTGCCAAAATTCCAGCTGTGTTTAAAATATAAAACATTGTTTCTGTTTCTGCCGCTGACATCTTCTTTGGCTGCTGACCGCGCAGCAAGCCAAGAAGAGAAAAAATAAATAAAACGAGCAAAAATAAAAGCAATGGTTGAGAAAAGGAGACTTCCCAACAAAATGAACATTGTAGAGAATACAAACATTGGTTTATATGTGTCAAAATCTATCTAGAAGGCACATAGGCATTGGCCACCTGTTGACCAGTCATATGTCATATGTCTTCACATGCTCTCTAGGCAAGCCCAGTGAATCAGGTAAAACCTAAAGTTAATGATAGACCTACCTTGATCATAACGTTTTACACTGCATTATTTGTTTTAACAAGTAACTATAATGTCACAATTATTAATAATTACACACAATAATCACACTGGTATTGGGCTTGACAAAGGTGGTCTTCAGCTGTATTTGTGTGCACGCCATCTTGTTAGGTTAGCATATATATTATCACAGAATCGACTTCATGTTAATAAAACCTACTGTAGATTTCTCTTAGGTAGCTGAAAAGTAATCAAGTACATTGGTGAAGGTTAAGGTGTCCTCAAACATTTCATGAGCAGTGTACATGTCCAGGAAATATTGTCACATGTCCCAAAACCGCTGTCATTTGGAACCTGGGGCTGTATTTGAGGTCAGATTTTCTTTGAAAGTCTTGCATGGCTCAGTGGACAAACCAACATGCAGTCTCTTAGGTGTACCATGCTACACGGAGGCTGGAGATCTGGCCTTGACAGAGTGTTCTTGGAGGCTTGACAGGTAGAGAACATTAATTAGACCTGAGGCACACACATTTGAACTGACCTCCACAAGGCCTCAGCTAAGTCACTGGAGTGCCAAGTGGTGTCCTTGATGGCCACCCAGACCTACCCCTAGAGGAGGTAATAACATGCCTGTGAGGTTGCGCAAAAGTGAGATTGCCATAAGTGGCAGTGCCATGGTAACCACCATCGTTATTATCAGCCACATCGAAATGGTAATGCATGAAGGCCTGATTCTGCCTGGTCTAGCACAAAAACCTTTTAAGTGTTTGTTGGAATAAGGATACTACGATGTACAACTGTATTCAACGGCCACTGCTTGCTACCCACCGCTTCCACTGAAGAGACTCGGTTGTGCTTGTCGCCCGCCTGCACCAAGCATTTGAGGTAGGCAGTCGGGTGGATTTGTGTGCGAATAAAGACAGAGGCAGAAAAGGCATAAATATTGATGGGATGCAAATGCCGGGCCCAACTTTCTTGAGCTGGTTGTGTGTTTTCTTTGAAGCGTTCTCTTTTTTTTCGCCATGTGATCTGGAGGCTGCACTAGCACACCCTGCTCACGACTCCCCTGTTATCCAAGCTGACAAATGAAGCCGTGTCATTTAGGTTACGCCACGGTGATATCAGTGCTTTGGCCTGTGGTATAATGGCAATGCAAATGACTGATATTTTGATCATCTGCCCAGAGATTAGAAATAGCTGCAAAGCACACAAAGGATGAGAATATGTACCTCGTATCTCTATGATCATTGCTGTATGTATCACTTTGGAAATCATGTGTGTATCCCAAAGACTCACTCCTTCTCAAATAGACTGTCCAGCTGCTGCAGATTGCGTTCTGAGAATCCAATATGGCACAGGGCAAATAAGTTGCGGAGGTGACAAATCAAAGCCCAGAACATCTGACTCACAAACAGGCCACTGTCAGCAGTGAATAATTCAAGTGTTTGCCAGTACAACAGTCAACAATCAAAAGAAGACAAGAGAATTGTTTCTCTGAGATTTGCGCAGCAGTGCCCGAGTCCATCATTTCTTTACTCACGCTTTCTGCCTACTCTGTAAAGCTCTTGATATTGTTCTTGACACATAATGTTGGTGTGTATTGTGTGACGAAACTCTGCAACTCCACCCTATATACTGCAGTGCCTGCTGTCTCCTCCCATTTCTGGTTTACAGAATTGTTGACTAATTTAATAGACAATGTGTTGTTTATTTTTTTAAGCTTAGTAAGACTCTCTCTGTTATCATGGCTACCTAGCAATAGAGCTCAAATATTTGGGAACATTTTAAGAAAATAAAAGAGAAAAATGGACCTTACCTTTCATGGCAATATGGATGTGATGCATGAGTATCTGAAAAGAAGCATGTTGTGGCTGATTCCGTTTCTGAAGACTAGATGGGACGGTCGTCTTGGTAAGCTAATTGGCTAGTTAGCTGCTAATGTTAGCATAAACTAGGGTGACTATATTTGGTCCTGGGAAACCAGTTAGTGCATGGGGGGAAGGGGGTTGTTACTGTTAGTAATAGAACAATTTTATGGTCCAATGAAAGGACATTTTCCCACTTTCTAAAAAGAAACTCGGACAACCCCGAACAGGATGTTAAAAACGGACATGTCCTGGGAAATTCTTATTGTTTCCTGTGGAGTGTGGAGTATTTAAGTTCTTTATGTTTTGTAGTTTATTGTGGAGCAACCCTTACACAAATCTTATGTGTCCTGCACAATATCCTAACCTTGTGTTTCTTCTGTGTGGTGTTTTCTGTTAGGCATGCGTGCCATTTTGGTTTAAGTTTGGTTTTGTATAGAGTCTGTGTCTTAAAATCCTTAAATCCTGTATCTTAAAATCCATCAAAAGAACCTGCCCTCTGCGCCTCACCTCACTCCCCATGCACCACCGGATGTGACAGCTGGTGTGATAAGCTGTACATTTTACATCCAATGTATGCATGATCTGATTAGTCAACTATCAAAATCATTTTTTGTGGCAGTAACTTTCTCACTTGCATACCAGTGACTTTACTGACTGCAAAAAACAGTCATTCTAACTGTAAGACAATGGGGGCTACACTGGCTTGGTTCCCCAGTTCACCCACCTGTTTTTACTGGGTCTCTACAAATGTGTCACCTATTTCTCACCAACTTTTTACTTACAATTTCTAATTTGAATTAATTTAGCTTTTCATGACAAGGACTGATGCTAATTTAAGAAATCACATTGGTGAAAAGTTGAAAAATATTTTATTTCATTTTGGGAGTGTAAACAGGAGGCGGCCATTTTTGTCAATTGAGGCGCTGAGTGTGAGTTTTACCAACTTTGCTTCCCTACAAAAAATAAAAAATGTAATCAGTTACATATCTCAGACTGTACTATTAGTAACACAAGAAAATCCAGTAGCATTGAGCATATAGAAAATTTAAATTTTTTCGGTTGTTTTCTAACAAGTGCATAGTGCAAACAAACTGGTATTTGAAGGATTAAAAATAGAAAAGAATGGAAATATTATACTTATGACAAGTACTGATGTTTATTACTTTATGCAGTACAAATAGCAAAAAAACATAAATATAATCAGACTTAATCTATTGGTGGCCATTTTTGGCCACAAGGACGCTGATAAGGTAGCAAAAACGAAGAGGGCCAGAGGGTTAAATATCATCCCATGTCTTTCCCATTTTCCCCATCCCCTAAATCAACATGTTGACAAATTGAAATCACCCAACCACTCATTTCAAAATGTTAGCATCCTGGTGCAGTCTAACAACTGAATACTGGTAAACAAGTAACTGCTATCAAACATGAAAAATGGAACTGCTTTCCAGACATTTTAGATTTTTGTCAAATGGTCAAATTATATACACATTTTGCATTCATCTGCTTATTCAGACCCATCCACATCAATCTTGCTGAAACCTCGTACTGGTGTTTGTTGTATTTTCAAAAATCGATACCTTTGGTCAGCCTCCATGTGGGTCTGTAAAATTGAGATATTATTAACCAATGAAAAGTGTTGAAAATAGTTATACCAGTTTTGATGACACATTATTAGTTTCTTTGGAATGTACATATTTTATTTATTGTGGCCCGACAGCGATGATATAAGACATGTGCTTGGACACTGATTACTGCTGCTTGAGATGTTTTTGGTATTAGTGACAGAAGTTCAGAAGAAGTTCAGTATCGACAGATAATCACATTTTATGACTTAAAATTGGCCGATCTTAGGAACCAATCTAATTGATTACGTCATTAGGTGAGGACTAGGGATGAGTCCCGAATCCGGTACTTCATCGGCCCCGGTGCCTAATTGTAAAAGACCGCAGCTCTGACGGTAACGGTCCTGCTGTCTGTACTGCAGACAACACAAAAGAACTCGCGCACACAAACACAACAGGAGAGAACTCGCGCACACACACACACACACAACAGGAGAGAAGTCGCGCAAGCACACACACACACACACAACAGGAGAGAACTCGCGCACACACAAACACAACAGGAGAGAACTCGCGCACACACAAACACACAAGATAGAACTCGCGCACACACAAACACACAAGATAGAACTCGCGCACACACAAACACACAAGAGAGAACTCGCGCACATAAACACACAATAGGAGAGAAATCCTGCGCACACACAAACACACAAACACACACAACAGGAGAGAAATCATGTGTGCACACACACACACACACACTCACACACACAACGCATACATACACAAGAGGAGAGAACTCGCGCACACACACACACAAAACGAACCTCATTCGGCACGTAAGAACCCCATTGTAAAGGCATATTAAAATGTTCACTTTATAATAAATACTTCTTTGTGAATATTTAGTACCCTGTTAAAACAATAGTTACATTAGATATATTACTGTAAAATATAACAAAAGGCAAAGGCAACATTTATAGTATTACTTTATCTGAAAAAAGTGAATGGTGATCAGGGAGATTACCTATCCCATATATAAACTTGAAGCATCCGAATCTGCATCGGTATCCGCCGATCACCTAGACAAAATATCGGTACTTGGTATCGGTGGCAAAAATCCTGATCGGAGCCTCACTATTTTGTACATTTGCTCATAGTAATTTAGCTCCCATCACTGTTGTGGCAAAATGATCATTAGCTGATAGGTTAAGAGTTTGCATTTTTGATATAAGAATTAGGAGGAGCCACCATAAATAAGCCACGCCTTTCTGCATTTTATTCTTCCAATAAAAGAATCCATTTTTCTGAGAATCCATTTTGTTCCTTGTTCCTAGTTTGAAGGTGTATCCCTATGGATTTTAATTAACCTTGTCATTAACCTGGTTTATGGAAATGTTTTGTGCCTGTGAGTGTTAAGGAAGCCTTTATTTGTTTTGACAAAATGATGACTAGTAATACATATTTATGTCACATAAATAAACAACACTGTATTTATTAGTGTATTGGGGATGTCAGTAATTAAAGAAAAGTGATGTGAGAACAGTGAACAACTAGCCTTGTTTAACTCAGAGCAGAATTATTTTACATTGCATTGATTGTTATAAAAAAAAAACAATCCATCACATTTCTAAGCCATAATTTTTTTTACCAACACTCCGAAAGTATTGGGATCATTAACTTTATTGATACAACGGTACTGATACTGTGGTGCAGTGCTAAAAAGTACTGATGATGCGTGTTATTGATGAAATTTGTCATTCTGAATTTTATCATTACCAGCTCTAATGAGTGTGTCCTACCTCCCAGCTGTTACGGTTCTTCTCAGACGGAAGAGTCCTTTTAACTCCAACCGGCTGTGTTTTTTTTTCTGAGAGAGATACATACACTCTGTCACATCTGGCCCTTCTATGGCAACGTGGCTGTTGCTATCAGCCCCCTTCGAGAAAGGCCAAGGATACACAGGGACATAAATCGGTTCTGACAGTCTTTCGACTTGTGATGGATTCTCCACTGGCCTACAAGCTTTTTAGGTAGAAGGAAGCTTCTGGGTTTGGAATCAATACAGGCAAGAGCATTAGATTAAGGTCAAAATAGCTGATTTAAAACCTCACATCAGACATTGGACATTTCCAGTCCCCCTAGAAGACCCTAATTTTTATTCTATCATTATTTTATGCTCTTTATTTATTTATTTATTTATTTATTTATTTACAATTAATATCAATAACAAATAATCCTGACTTTATATGGCAATTCATGTAAGAAGATCATTTTGCACCATTGGTATTGGTCTGTTTAATATTATAAAATCAGTCACTATATTTTATATACACCTTGGATACTTGAGCTACATCTCTTTTCTGGGTTCCAGTGAGGAGCAGCCTTAATGCTTTAGCATACCAAGACAGTTTTTACAAAACCATGCTTCTAATTTTGTGGGCGCACTTTGGTCGATAAAGACGTGGTTGGATGAGTTCAGTGTGGAAAAACCTGAGTGACCTCAACTCCATACAACACCTTTAAACAGGAACGGAGATTGTGACCCGGGACTTCTCATCCAATATCGGTGTGTGAATAAACACAAATTCCCACAGAAACTCCAGAATCTTGTGGTAAGCCTTCCCGAGAAGAGTGGAAGCTGTTAGAGCTGCAAAGGGAGACTAACTCAATATGAAATTATTTGTATTTGAACGCAGTGTCATTTGATTACAATTCTCTGTTGGAGTAATTGTCCGGTGTCCCAATACTTTTGTCCATATAGTGTATTTGTATATAAGTGTAAGCAGGGGTGCTGCCAGGGGCGGGAAGATTAGAACGGTTGTGGGGAGGGGGCAAATTCTTTCATGGGGCCCAAGATTTCTGGTCGCGCCCCTAAGTGTAAGTAAAGTGTACATTGATCATACATGACCACAGCACAGCGCACATTGTGCATTTAGCTCATTCATCCATGTGAAGCAGTCGGTAGCCAGTAGCATGGTGCTTGGGGAGCGTACCTCAGTGGTGCCACTGGCAGTCCTGGGATTGGAACTCACAGCCTTATAATCGCAGGAGCAACCTCTTAACCAACAGACCACCAGCTGCCTAGCGACTGATATAGTGACTGATAGATCTATATATAGTGACTTATTACAGTTACATCCTGCTGCTCTGTGAGGCACAGGGCTCTTGTTGACATACATTTTTGTGCTGATTTGGAAGTTTTGTAAGGTCTTATAAACTTAAGTCAGCTTTTTTTTCAATTGCACAATTTTAATTAGCTCCTTGTTGACTGCTGCTCTGATGATGTCAGCACTTTTAAAGCTTTAGAAAGCCGTGTTAAACATCTAAAACACAACTTGCAATACACATTGAGGCGGTCTTGCTAACATCTTGAATAATAATGTTATTCTTCTGACATGGGGGCCTGGATATTACACTCCAGCTGCATCATGCAAGCTCACAAACACAACAGTGGGGTAAAGCAAAAGACTGTGTTTGTTTTTGGGTGTCTGTGTCTGTGTCTGTGTACAGCAGGGAGAAAATGAGAGAAGGGTGGAACGCCAATGGTAGTGTGTGACTGAGAAAGAGATTTTGTGAGGGTCTGTGTGAGGGAGAAGAAGAAGCCAGAGAGATTGTGATAGAGAATAAGTGAGAGAGAGAGAGAGAGAGAGAGAGAGATAGAGAGTGAGTGAGAGGGGAAGAGAGAGAGAGTGAGAGAGAGAGGGGAGAGAGAGAAAGAGAGAAAGAGAGGGGGGAGATTAAGAGAGA
>JBBKCR010000001.1:9268703-9282315 GCA_037577295.1 Ladigesia roloffi
GTGTGTGTGTGTGTGTGTGTGTGTGTGTGTGTGTGTGTGTGTGTGTGTGTGTGTGTGTTTGTGTGTGTGTGTGTAATGCTTCTGAATAGTTTCAAGTACATATATATATTAAGTAGTTGAAAGTTCTTAAGTTTCAGTGTGGACTGCATTTTGCACACCTAATGCCTTCACTGCTAGAGTGCAGTACTAATAAAAATATTGTATACATTCAGTCAGCAACTGCACTAAATGTTTTGTCCTGTTCGTTTTGTTTCTCTTATGTTTTCTTGCTCTCTTTGCATTCCGTGTATTCTGACTAATCAGCACTTGTTTCTGATTTTGTTCTTGTTTTGCACAACAGTCCTGGAGGAGCATCATTTCATTTCACTGTGTGTTTGGCTGAAATTTTTTAGTTGCTGTTTCTTTTTAAGAAAAAAATCTGAAATAAATACAATCCCAATTATAAGCCAAAACCACTTGAGGCCACCCAATGTGAAACATGCTCTAATGAATTAAATAGAGAGTAATACAGCAATATAAGTTCTCTATAATTTGTTTACATCTTATTTACAAAACCACACATAGTTGTTTAAGGTTTGATTGCCATGAAAAGTCTATTTAATCCTCACCTGTCCAGCAGATGAATGTTTTGATCTGGTCAGATTAATTTAGGGTCACATGTTGCTTTTTATTATGACCACAATATTGATATTATGCCAGGTGATGGTAATCACTAACTTGATACCAGTGATTTGTGAAAAGCACAAATGAATTCTGCTTCTCTTGGTCGTTGCTGAAGAAGAGTCAATTTATAAAGCTCCTGTCAAAGGCCTCAAAATACTGTGGCATTTTTTGGCAGGCATCACCAGTTGAGAGATGGATTTTCCAATCAGAACTGAAATGGGCTATTCCTGCACCATCATTACATTCTGATGTGCATGGTAGACTTTTATCTGCTCAGTCCAGGTTCAGAAATATCTGAGAGAAGGATCCATATCATGGGAAATGCTATAAACTTCAAAACAGCCCATTTGGAATTCATTGGTTTTGTGATGTCACAAAAAGCAACACATCGCATTAATCAGGACAGAGGTTATTTACATACCATCAATATTAAAATTAAACGATGTAAAGATGTAACACCCATTCGTCCTTAACATTAACAAATATTCATTGTAAGCCGACCAATAGAAAATTGGGCCTAAATTATTGGGTATTGTTTTTCATGGTATGAGTCCCTGACTTCCAGTGTAGGGCAATCTGAATGCTTCAGCAGACCAAGACATTTTGAACAACACCATGTTTCCAACTTTGTGGACCAAGTTTGGGGAAGAACTTTTTCTATTCTAGCGTGCCTGTGTCTCAGTGCACAATGTGAGCTCCATAAAAACATGGCTGGATGTGTTCAGTGTGGAAGAATTGACTGGCCCACAAAGAGCCCTGACAACACCTTAATGACTTGTGTGTGTGTGTGGTGTGTATGTATGAGTGTTTGTGTGTAATTTTTTGCAACATCTGAAAGAAAATATTAATTATAATCATTTGAATATTCAATTTTTAATATGTCATTATTAATGTCCCCAGCACCATACTTATAATAATCTTGTTATTCTGTTTCTGAATTACATGATAATGGCCCCACATAAAACCGACATGCTCCCAAGCCCCAGCACCTGAGCTCAACTGCCTTTCCGTTGTGTGCAACAGAAGTGCTTTGAGTTGGACGAAACCGCTGTAACTGAGAGTTCCTTTTGGATTTCCCTCCTGAAAGCCCTGTCTGTCCACCCAGACCGGCTTCCTGATCACAGATCCCTTCCTGGCACTGCTGACCCACATGGCTTCCAGCCACAGATGGAGTCTCCCAGCTTCCCTCATGGCATATGAATGAAAACTTCTCTTCTAATTGCTAGCAGTCTGTTAACTAGAATAACATTTTCGTTGACAAAACTAGTTTAGCTGACATATCTCTTGACTTAAAAGAACAAAAACTGATAAAAGGCCGGTTTAGACTCACATTAACCCTTGTTTTTAACACACAGCACCCCGATTCCACACATAAAAATGGAATGCAGAGTTTTATATACCTTGAAGTACCTGTTCAAGCTTAGTTTTCAATGACCTAAATGATATTTGAGTGGCCACTTTTATAGGAAACCAGTTTTTTGGGATAGGAGTTTAACTGAACTGTGTTTTTCACTGAACCTGTATTGCGCTGTTCTCCTGAGGGGAATATCATCGCTTTTAACAGCAGTGGTCGGAACCAGGAATAAAAAATATGGATGTTATATTCAGTTTGTCATATTTTACTCACCAGTAAGTGGAAACGAAATTCATAATGAAAAAGTTAATGAGCAGATTTTTTGTCTCTGTGTCGCTATTGTTAAGTAACACTACTATACAGCGACTGTGCTCTTGTTTGACTGGAACTGCATGGTATAAAAGTTAACAGCCTATTATTTCTCCGCTAAAATGAGAAAAAATGATGCCATATGTTGTATTCAACTACCCGTGTTCATGATTCGGCTTTCCCGGTTTAGTGCCTTCACTGTGTAAGAACATTTGTTTTCAGAGCAGAGTCATTAAGGCTTTGCCATAGACTGTAGGAATGTGTTTCACATGCAGGGAGGAACCTAGATCACAGCACTGTCAGATGAATCAGGTTTTCTTACCGTGGGAGCAGTGGTTGATTTGAGAGTGGGATGCAAAATGATACAAAAGCATCCCCTCTTGTTAACCTGCCTGACTGGTTTCAATTTAAAACAACCCCTTTTGTTAGCCTGCCTGACCACACCCCTTGTTTACCTTACTGACCAATTGTCCTGTTAACATGATTGACCGATCATTAAATAGAATTTTTTTCATTCACTTCCAAGAATTTATTGGTTTGATGATTAGGAATTTTAGGAAACTCCAACCCTGGGGTGGGATTCCTGTCATTTAAGACTTTATCAGCTTCCAGCATCAACGTTTTTACACAAGTTGCCTGATTGGACAAGTGGACTGTATGTTTACTGTCTCATAAAGAGTTTACAGAGTCCTGAAAATGTCTTTTCTATTAAGTTGTTTATATTTGAATCATCAAAATGTCAGCTTGGCCGAGCAGGCAGCGATTTTATAACACACCAGTAACATCTTAGCTGGTCACCTGCCCTGGGCAATCATTAACGACGAACCCTGATATAGTGAGCCTGATGAATAGGATTACATCTATCACATATGAGCTTAGATTCATTTCTACATTGGCCGACATTATTAGTTAAGGCCTCACTAGCATTTATGTTGTTGTATTATTTGTGTAGCGTGGTTTTTTATCATCACTTACATTAATTCACCAGATAATGGAGAAGTTATCTCCATCGTTTTCTCTCTACTTCCTCTGTTGCTTTGAGTAATAATAATTTCTTGCTATTTTTAAAGAGATGTCAGTCAGTGTTGCACTAAAAGTCGTTCTTTTCCATCTTAGCTCTTCTAGCTCTACTGTATTTGCTCCATTTGGGAGGTCACAGCAAAATTCTTCAGTCAAACTGTAAACAGACCCAGCATGTGGTCGCGACAGCGGCCTTTGTTGTATATTGGATTACCCCCCCAACCCCCCCCAACACATTTTCTCACTCTGGAGGCCAGACAGCCCCCTTTTACGTAGAACACTCCATTAATTCCTTTAAGTGATTCCGCTGTTCCCTTTTAATCACGCAGTGAGGAGTTTGCTCGCTGCACAGTGTGACAGCATGCTCTGAATGGAATGGTCGAGGGCCACGAACAACCGGGAAACAATAGAATTATAGAAGCTGCTGCTTATGGTGCAGAAACCCATGGCAATAGAATATGCTGCCGCTGTGTGCTTTTTCTGTGCTTCTTTGCTTTTTTTGTGGCTCTATTGGCATTGCAAAGTCAAAAAGTTTTCTTAACTGGCTAACCCTGGATCTTCTCTTAAGCAGCTTATGAGGAGTTTGTGGGTATTTTGTGCTGTGGACGGTGGAATTTCCGCTCTCTTTTCATTTCTCGTCATTCTCCTCCACCTTCTTGCTGTCAGCTGGCGGAGCGCTTGCAGTGCTCAGGGGAGGAATAACCTCCCGACAGAGGGAGAGAGGAAAGGAGGCTTGAGGGAGGAGAGAGGCAGTGAGACAGAAGAATAAAAGAGAAATTGTGAGGGGGATACGGAGAGACCAACAAAAGAAAGAGAAAGATGCAGGGAAGGAAAAGGTATAGAGCAAAAAGAGAACAGAAAGATGGAGAGCTAGAGAGAAGGAGTGAGTAGAGAAAGAAAAGAGAATAGAAGAGTTCAATGGGAGATAGAGATAGAAAGAGTGAGAAAGAGAAAAGAGGAGAGTAGAACAAGAGGCAAAAATAGAGCAAAGAGAGAGAGAGAGAGAGAGCGCAATAAACACAGATGTCACAAGTAAAGGCCCACCACCCTGTTCACCTGTTCTTTTAGATAGAGAGAGCAAGTGCTGTTTTACGATCTTCATCAGTCATCCTCTTCACCTCACAGCGAGCAGAACTGCCCTGTCACTCACGGCACCACCTGCAGGGAAATGATGGCTTGTTTCCATTTTTCCACAGCCAGGCGTATCCTACTGATGCCTGACTGGCATGTGGAATTCCTCCAGGACTTCATTCTTAATTTCATTTCATTTTTTAACCCTAACAGTCCCTACGTGATTTGCTCTGTTGGTCTTTGTTCATTGAAATCAGAGGGCTGATGGCTTTGCATGAACATATTACGAATTTTTCCTGTATGTTTGCTATGCTGCCGATGTTTTTTGTGGACAGTTATGAATAAACCTCTCAGCCCCCCCATGTATATATTCTACATTACTTAACTGCTGTAGTGTTTAAGTGATTAAAACATTGAATGATGCTGCCCCTTATGAACATCCCTGACTGGTTAAAGTATTTAAGCGACAGGTTTTTTTTTTTAAATACTGGATTTTTATATCAATTTTTCAAAAGCTTGTGGCTTAAAAGGAGTTAAAGATAGAGACTTATTGTAAATTAGAAACATATTGTGCATGACCTGAAGCTTATGTGAGGTGTAAATATTCTCATCTAATTTGATGACATCATGAAGTGGCAGACATTAGGAAACAGCTGATATTGAACTGATCTTTGGAAGTTGTTTTCTTTCTTTTTATCTTTTTGTCTTTTTATCCTCATTCATAATGATCAGGAAAGAGGAAACCAACAATAAAACAGAAGAAAGTAGTAAAATATTGCAATATTTTTATATCAAGACGTCATCAATTTCCTGTAATGTAGCATTTGTATTCCCTACCACTAGTTGGCAGACATGTAGTACTTTGATGAAATTTTCATGCAGAGAAATAGTGCACTTCTGTTCTCAATGTGCATGTGGGATTTGTTGAAAAAAAGCACCAAATGGGTAATTAAAAAGTTGTGCGTTGATGATGTCCTGTGAATGAGATTTGCCGATTATGAATCTGAAGGGGAAGATTTGCCCCATGGCCCTCTGATCGCAGGGGCATCTCCCTGACCACAAGGCCACCAGCTGCAATTAAGAAAGGTAGGTCTCCAGAACCAGGGTTGGTGATCACGGGCCTACATGTCATTGTACACTGCACCCCTGTGGTTAACAGTGGGCAATGAGTGTAGATACAAAGTAGGTGTTACTAATGAAGTGGCTCATAAGTGTAAATGTAAATGAAGTTAATTATGTTTGGGGACGTGTGTAATTATGTGTAAGTACAATGTAAATCTAATGTATAGAATTGTGACAGTAACAGTTCTAGACAAGTATGGGTTAAAGGTCCATCTCTGAAGGCGGACACTCGCCGAATCAACATCATTAAGCAGGAAGTGTAATGAGCTGTGAATACAATTTGTATAGTCTTCTGGAGGCTTTGCGTCTCTACAGCCACTGTGGCTAGAAGTGTGTCTGAATGCCGTCACTGCAGGTTTTATTATTTGGGCCTTGAAGCCCACACCTGCAGCGTTCTTGAATTTAAACTTGAGAACGGTTCCTCTTCTGTGACTCCAGAGAACTAATGCACAAACAGGACCTGCCAGTCTGTCAGTCCACCCCCCCACCCCAAAGTTGTTGTACTGGTGCAAGTTTAGCGCAGACTAGTTGACCAGGAGCATGGTCACCCTCATCGATTCTTCTAGTTATTTGTTAATATAACGAAAAGTTACTAAGCATGAGCTGCTCAGAGACTTGTGGTTTTGAAAAGATATTTCAAGTTAAGTTGGTATTTGACTGTATATTTAGTAAATGGGATCTGCCTGGACATCTTTTTTTGAGCCACAAAATATGTGACACTTATCTCAGTTACAGTTTCTCGTCTTCTCAATGTCTGAAACTAGGAACTCACAGCTCTGAGCCTCAAAGCTGATGGGGCGTTCTGGCAGTGGATGAGGCTTCTAGTTCCATAATGGTCCTCTGTGTGTTCGTACAGGGTAACAGCTCCAGAAACTTTACAGACTCGCACTCACCTCTCTCAGTATGTCTTCTATATCTGAGCTCAGCTCAGCCAGTACATTGCCAAAATAAATTGACAAAAACAAAAATTTGAATCCCTTGGATGGTACATTAAATGATCGTTCAAAATAGTTTCTTTCTCTCTAAGCAGCAAGGATGAGCTTACAATGCACCAGTCGTCACCAGTCTGCAATCTTTAACTGCATTAACATGATGGATAATTATAAAATGTATGTATTTTTGTGTGATTTTTGAGAGCAGGTATAGCTTCAGTTTTGTACGTCCCGACTACTATTTGAAGCCCATACATTTGCTATGCAGGCCATGCCTAAATTCCAATCAAATCCATTCGTATTTTGAATCAACATGTTTATTTATATATACATTTTAAATATTTAACAAAAAACAAATTCCACCTCCAGCGGTGGGGGGTGGGGGGTGGGGGGGTTAACATACTACCACATAAAACAGCATCACAACAGTTTTTCCAATGTAAATGCACTCTTCTTTAAAATAGGCCCCATTAAACTGGCAGAAGCTGAGAATGTTTGCATTTTGCTTTGCTGCAGTATTAATGGAGGGGTAACGCCATCTCTGGATGAGAGATCAGGGCTTTCTAATTGTGCCATGACAGAAGCCTCATCGTTCATCAGCCCTTGTCCTCGTGATGTTTCATTATGTTTGTGGGCTGACAGACTGCGGGACGTGCTCCTGCATCTCAAGTGTGTGAAGCTCACCTGTTAATGGGAGAGACAGGGCCTCTGGCTGACTCTTGATTGCCTGGGCACTCTGCTGCGGGACATGCATAGCAATGGTGGGCCGGAGTGAGACACGACTCATCTGAGGTAGTATCGACAGGGGACGGTGAGGTTGGGGTTCAATAATCAGCAGGTGTGGGTTGAATGGCGATGATGGAGCGCACTCTGACTCTGCCATGGCAACCGTCTCCGTCAGCCTGAGGGGCAGCACTGATTAAGTGGCCGTGTTGGCCCAAGAGCGCTGCTTACAGGTGAGCACCAGTGTGTGGGTCGAAAGCCAGGCTATGTGGGCTGTCTACGGCCCACGGAGAGTCATGTCCAACACAAATGCACCTGCAGGCTTATTCGGGGCATCATCTGCTTCATTCAGCTGCTCTTTTTTCCTTCTGTTTGTGAATGCTCCAGACTGACTGCCTTTACAAGGTATTCCTTAACTTACTGCTTACAGGGGACTTAGTAGAGCTCAGTCCACCCAGACCTCCACATTCCTGGAGCATAGGTAGACACTCCAGCCCATTTAGTGACATGCACATATTTGTCGTCAACCCTGCCGGATGCATAGCAAGTTTAGCGCACAACTTCAAACTTGTCTAGAGGTGACAAATTACTGATAATATCTTCAGTCACCTGTTGTCTGTAGTTATAACTTACATGAACTTAAGGCATTTTGTAGTTATCTAGCATGAGTATAAGCAGAGTGTATCAATAAACTCTGATTTCAGTGAATATAAAAAGTGTAGAACAGTCTAGAATAGGACTCCTTAAGTCTTGCCGTTTGCTGCTCTTTCTCGAGGTGCCCTGCCGCTCAGCCACTCTCTGGAACCCCTCCCTCCATGGGTTTTCCTTTAAAGTTTGATCTGTTTGTTTCTAAGACCTAAAGTAAAAGAAAAGTGGACAGTTTTTTTTTTTTTTTAATGTTAATTTGCATGCAGTGATAATTATTACATGTTTATATATTACAATAACATTTTCCAACAGGACATAAGAACACCAAACGAAGCTCAACACAACATCTGACACCTCATGCATCGACAGAAACAGCACAAATTAGAATACTGTAACATATATATATTAGAAATAGAAATAGAATTAGAAGTGCTTCCAAAAGTTGAAAGAAATACACAAAAAGTGTAATATTTTAGGTTCGTTATAATGAAGTGTTACCACATTATCAAATTTTCCACTTCAAGAAAGGATCTACTTTTGCTCTTGTCATAAGAAACTCTTCTGGTAAGAATGAAGAATATGGAGTGCTCTTGCCTGAGATTTCTCTCAGTCCAGCCACTTGAAAACATCACTGCAATCAGCTCGACAAACCTGGTCATTCTAAGCGCTTATCATTTTCATATATCATATTAAAAATCTCTCTGGGGCCACATAAATGCCCTGGTAATGATGGTCAAAAGATTTTGAGGTGATGAATGTGCCTGACAAACTGTGTTGATCACAAATGGGCTACTGTCTTTTAGCCCTATCAGACTTGCCTCACCATGACCAATACGAAATAATGATGTTATTTTATTATTGGGATACACAATAAAGGAACACAGAACAATTATGTATGTTTGTACTACAGAGTGTAATATGTTTAATTGGACTACAGTACAGGTATGTGAAATCCCCCTGTATAATTTTATTGTGTTTTTTCCATATTGCCCGTTCATTGTATCTGTTGGATTCATTTAGTCAAGACCTTTTTCAAATGACTACGCTGGAATGTCTTCATAGAATTCTCCATAAAATTGATTACGGAATAAAGACATGCTGGCTCCAACTCAACCATTACTAACTTAACAAATCATAGTCTGAAATAGCAAGCATCATAGAGCAGTGTACATTTGTACAAACTTTATAGACTATTGTCCAGATGGGGGAGTCTCATAAAGTGACCAAAGAGAGAAAGTGCCTTAAATAAAGTGACCAGCCAGTTGGAGTACAAGTGGGTGTTTCTAATGAATTGGCCAGTAACTGGGTGGCTGCTGGCCTGGTGGTTAGGGAGTTGCCCCTGCAATCAGAAGGTCATGGGTTTGAGTCCCAGTTCCACTAGTGGCACCACTGAGGTACTCTTGAGTAATGTACCATCCCCACACAATGTACCCCAGGTGCTGCCCCTGCTTCCCTTGGTGAATGGGTTAAATGCAGAGACAAATTTGATATGATGTGTTCACATGTGACAATAAGAGCCACCTGACTTTACAAAGTAGACATTTCTTATAAAGTGCCCCATGCTTGGAAGAACATGGCAAAAATGAAAACAAAAAACTTTAGACTGGCCTATCTTGGTTAACTGGGATGAGGAGAAATGGTGTAAATAAAATTTTTCTGACAAAAGCCAATTCTTTAGAGAAAAATGATGTGACCTTAGATACACTAATTTAATCGGAGACGCGCTGTTCGGTCTTGTTAGTGCACTCACAAGTCCCTCATGACTTACGCCGGACTTTGCAGCTACAGATGAAAGCCATGGTTCAAAAGATGAATGACGAAAAAAAAAAGTGTCAGCTTTTTTCTTCCTTTTTTGATAGAGGAGTTCGTGAAACCGTTTTATTATTCCCTCTTGAATTAATTATTTTGCATTGAGCTTTATAGCCGAAGTTTTATGGCAGATCTGTGTCACTCTAATATTTATTCATGCATGGTCCAACATTGAGTCTCGAAATGCTTCCCAAATGCTTTATGATTACTTTCAGCAGAGAAGCTGAACGGCAGCCAGGGTGCTGGAATAGCCGGCGGCGATGTATAACATACAGTTTTAATATAGTCACATGCATGGCCCTGTGGAAACTGCTGCTGTGTTTTACTCGGTGAACATTCATGTGCAGAAGCACATTGACACTATTGGTGCTGGTTGTAATACAATGTACCTTCTTCTAGGGCCCAGTCATAATGTTCGTGGGGTAAATTGACCTAGAGGTGCAATTTTGGGCCGATGGATATAATGGTAAATAAGTAATGAAGTATGATGAGGTGAAATACAACAGCGTGTGTGCTGGAAGTGCATTACGGCTGCCATGATCCATTATAGTTATAGATTAAAGGCTGTACAGTAAAAATGGATTCTACCTGTTTCTTTTACAGTCCCTTAAGTTCTAGTGATTAACTGTGCAAGTGTGTTGTACAAGCTCTAAAGTGATTAGTTGTTATTTGAGTGAGTCCGAAGAGAGTTTAACTAACCTAAACTGAAACTGTTCAAATGTGAGGTACAATCTGCAAAGTACCAAGTAAAATAGTTTGGGATAAAAACCAAGAACAAGAATAAAAAACACTGACTTTCTTCAAAGGTACTTGCTATGAAACATGTAAAAGAGGTAATTAAATATTCCATAAATAGATCAGTATATATAGTGGGTCAGTAGAAACATACTGACACTAAATTACATTATTTTTGCAGAAGAGAATATATGGTAAAGACCCAATAAATCCACATTGTCATTGCATTCTTTCAGAGTCCAGACTTAAGTACGCCCTCAGGTATAAACTACATGACTTAGTAATGTATATTATTACTGCATATTATCCCATATTTCTCTTTATCACTACCCATTTTTCTGATTTATGTTCCTGCTTAAACATGAAACACTACAGTGAGTTTGTTTAGAATTACCACCTTGGTACTCCAAATAATATTACAATTATGAGGTATTACTACTGTGTGCTTTATTAGCTTAATATATAGAATGTGTTAGACAATGTTCTTGAGCTAGATTGCCTGGTAACATACCATCATTTTACACAGAATATTACTGTAACTTTACCTTGTACTTTCGAGTCCGTCACATTTACACTTGTTATACACATTATTACTAAGGGGACTGTTCCGAATGGAGAATGCCAAACTGTACATATTCAGCCTTTCATAGATTCAGAAATACTTTCATGGAAAAATATAAAAAAGCAATTTTAAGAAACTGAAATTTTAAATTATTTTAAAGAGAAAATGTTTTTGTTTGTCTAGTTGGACCTGAAGTCTTGAAATACAGCTCTTCACTTGCTGTATGTTGCTCCAGCAGAATCCACAAAAATAACAGGGGTGTAACAATTAACTGAAATATCTTGTAATGCAACAGTATATATTGTGGATGTGGCAATGCATAATAGAGAAAAAGTCTTTTATTGATTCAGATATGTGATGTTGTTCTTAAACCACTACAAAATAACACTAAAGTTCAGCACATTTATGTCACAGATTACCCCACCCCAGGCCACAACTGAATAGTTATAATGTTTCTGCATTCATTAAAGATACATTACTTTGTAAAGTATGCAAAGTTCCTGAACATAATAGGGGCCTAGATAAAGGAGTCCCAGCCACTCCGCATTCAGCACCACCAATATACTGATCAACACCTGATTATACAGAATCATCTCCTCCCGTGTCTTCAATGATTCAGGACTTAAGTGAGATGTGTCATTATGTGAGAATAATTCATACTTAAGTCACTGTGTGTCTTATCCAACAAAAACATTCCATTAAACTGGTCAGGTTCAGGGACTGGACTGTAAATGAGAGTCTTTGAAAGTCCTCCTGGAAGCCTGGACAACATTTCCTTAAGAGCACATAAAAAAATGCCAGAAAGTCTGGATCTTTGTAAGCAAGAGGTGAAGAGATGGTGGATATCTCAAAACGTTTGTATAGTACTGTGTGTTGAGTAATATATATATATTGAACTGTGAGTCCTGATTTCTCTATTAAGGTGAATCATGAGTTAACTGAATCGATATGCTCCTAGAGACTGTTGCACTGTCATTTAAATGCAGCTTTGTGAGAAATCGGCATATTCCTGAATTGAATTTGATGGAAAAGTTCCATATAGTGAAACATTTCTGACAAATAATTTCTCGTCAGGTGAAGGAATTTGTTGCCTGTTGCCTCTTACCTGTCATCGATTTTTTCCCAGTCGTCTCTGCAGAAGATGTGATCTACCATGATACACTCTTATGACATATTGGACTCAAACTCTGGTGGATCTCTCCTGTTAGGAGTGCCTAAGGCTGGTCCTGAGCTTATGTGAAACAGTAGAGCCTGACTGAAACCTGCTCTCTCTGCAGTCCACCATCTAACTGATCTGAGAGCTTGAACTTCCCTCACAATGAACATCTCACTCACTCACCTCTACACTGCTGGAAAAACTGTGCTTTTCAGGATAAATACACTGTCAGTGGTGTCGTACAATCAAGGAGTCTTCAGTTTATTTAGTTACAAAATATAATTCAACCATACTCTCATGCATTGACTCCTCATATCCAGTCCTGAGACCAGCTCACTTTTTGTGGTGGGCAGTTTAATCCCCACCATATTTTTTAAGCTCGCCAGTCAAATAATCTATATTTGTGTACTTTAAATTAGGGATGAGACGTGATTTTTGAATACTCGAATATTCGATATACGTTTGAATATCGAATAGTTATTCCGAATACCGTTATCTCACTTAAAGCGATAGTTCACCCTAAAATGAAAATCTGATGTTTATTTGCTTACCCCCAGGGCATCCAAGTCGAAGGTGACTTTGTTTTCTCAGCAGAACACAAACGCTTTAGCCGTAGCAGTCTGGTAGTCATTTAATGGAAGTGGATGGGCATCAAGCCTTTCGGAGGTAAAAACGGATATAAATACTGTTTAGTTTCTCACAAAAAACGATCGTTTCATGTCTTAAGACATCAATGTGTTAAAGGGTGTAATCTGGACGTGTCTGGGCATGCTTTTTGTACCTTGAAGGGCTTGATGCCCATCCACTTCCATTAAATGACTACCAGACTGCCACGGCTAAAGCTAGTAATCTGTGTTTGTGTTCTACTGAGAAAACAAAGTCACCTTCAACTTGGATGCCCTGGGGGTAAGCAAATAAACATCAAATTTTCATTTTTGGGTGAACTGTTGCTTTAAGGGACTCCGAAAAAAAAAAAAAACATGGAACAGAAATGAGGACGTTTCCTCACCAATACATCATGTAATGCATTAATTCAGCCAGAGGGTGTCGCTAACACTAAAGCTTCCCCATAGGCTACTCCAGAAGAAGAAAACTGAATTTTACCGTGCAGCGTGAATAATGCAGAGACCTAAGGCTAGTAAAAGTTCCGTATGGGACTCGTTTACGTTAAATGGCAATGAAGTTCAGTGCAAACTGTGTCATATGGAGCTGGCATATCACAGATTAACCACTACCATGCACAGTCATCCGAGAGCGAAGCTCCCCGCAGGAGTGACTTCAGGCCGTTTCACCAGGTTTAGCTTTATTTGCTCGGCAGTGGTTAAATGTGGTTAAAAAGTGATGCATTTTTAAATTTGAGATATTCTAGAATATAGTTCAATAGGTGCATTGCTTTTGTTCATTTACTGTGATTTGAAACAGTGTGTGTTGTGTAGGGTGACCACCCCCAGACAGACAAAATGTGGGACAAGTACCAAGTTTAAGTGGGACAGTGTGGGACAGGCGTA
>JBBKCR010000001.1:9313650-9324046 GCA_037577295.1 Ladigesia roloffi
TGTATGTGCGTGAGTATGAATAATTTCTCAAGGGGCCCCTCATATATATGTATGTATGTATGTATGTATGTATGTATGCATGTATGTTTGTGTATGTATGTATGTATGTATGTGTATGTATGTGTGTATGTACGTATGTGTATGTATGTATGTATATATGTATGTATATATGTATGTATGTTTGTATGTATGTATGTATGTATGTATGTACGTATGTATGTATGTATGTATGTATGTGTGATGTACACAGTTATGACCATCTAGTCCTAATAAAAGTGGTTGGGGCTGAATGATGATGCCAATCAATATCATCACCATGAACCAGTGCCATGGAAATACCTGAATCTATGAAGTCTGCTATCATTTTTAAAATCTGAAGTATCTCTCACTTTCTGGATCTTAGGGAAAGGTTCCTTGATCCTACAGCATGCAGCAGTGTCTTTTGATGTCAGCTGTGCTCCATTACCTGCATGGAGATATCATTCCGTTTCAGACTAATCCGTCCTACATTTGTGAATCAGGAAAATGCCACCCCAGACATTTAGAGTAGGTTTTGTCCCGATTGAAGATGGTAAGATATACTGTAATACATGTTTAAAGGTAAGACCTCCTTATCCAGGTTTTCTTTCAAAATTATGAAGTTTCCGCACCTATCCAGTGCTGTAGTCTTCTGCATTTTCTGGGATGACTTACCAGTGTATGTTCCTGATGGCATTTGATACCATTAACCATAAGAACGTGAGCGGCACAGATCCCTCTTACAGGTGCAACAAATGGTAAATCATTGTCATTCGGCCAAACAGCTTCTTAAATGGAAGTTCGCCCAGTTTGTCATGCTGAGCTTTGTTTGGTGCCCCTGTGCCATATAGAACCAACCTGTAATAATAAGTGTAAATTGACTTATTTGTCACATATGAACATTGCACAGCACAAAGTGTGAACAGTGTGAAATTCTTCATATGTATTTAACCCATTCAGGCAGGAGCCCCCAGAGAGCTGTTTGTGGGGACTGTACCTCACTTAAGGGAACCACACCAGTGCCACTAGCAGCCCTTGGATTCGATAAATATTAGAAAAGATTATGTAACGTATGAGCCTATAAGATACCCTCTGGGATCTAAGGGTTAAAGTAGGTCAATCCACTTATTAGGCAGCACGTTAGGACTTTTTATCATCTACATTTTCTTTGAAGGATGGTGAGGTGATAAGAAACTCTCCATCTGAAACCCAGGGAGTAATTCCTATATGATGATGTGAATTCATATATATGTAATGTGACTTCAATTTGAATGTCAACAGTGTCTAACACAGTCTCTTTATTATTGAGTCTAATGGCAATTCATCTTGTCATATAACATGAATGGCCACCCTTGTCACAGGAGGAACCAGAGGATTAGTATTCAGCGTCTTCTCCTGCATCCCATTTACTCTGTCATAACCTCTTCTTTGGCCTTCCGGCGTGGGCCGTTCTGTTCCTCAGGGCTTCACCTGTTGTGCAGTCTAGTCACATCGCCGTATGTAAATGTTCAAATCCTGCCAATTTCATGGGATCAGATTCCTGTAAGAAGCAGCTCACTGTTGACAAACGGCTTCGTGGCGAAAGCGAAGTCATCTTTATAGGACTGTCATGTCTGATGTGTTTCCTTCATGAATATGAGTGCTTTATGTGGACGTTTCGCTAGTTATGGAACGCAGCCTTTATGATATCCAGTACTGAGACCCAGTGACCTAGTTTGTGGTCTGACAATGGTGATCTCTGCATTCAGAAATAACTACGCACCTTAAAGAGGTAACCCCGTCTTTGATTAAGGCTGCTGGCTTCTTGGAGGATAAAAAAAGACTCTAAAAGCCTGGGAAGAGAGATCTTGAGCTTCATTTGTCAACACAACCATCACAAATCAGTGGAAATCAGTGGAAGCTGAGAGCAGGGTCGTTTCTGCCTGTAACAATGGGTAGTTTTTATTATCTGCCTAGAGCAGCTTGATGCTTCCAGCTGATAGAAGGTCCGTGGATTAACGTCATGGGTGCAGAACCAATGCTGGCTTTTTTTTTTCCTTCTGAGAAAAACGCAGCTGTCTTTAAACGTGAAGGCACTGCTTTAGAGGAGGTGTCCGCAGCATGGAGGAACATGAAAAAAGCGCCTGATTGAGACCGATAGTGCAAAAAACACTGAAAGATCCATCAATTTTGATGGGGCTCTTGACAAATTAATAATCGCTGATATGATCTAGCGTATGTTCGGCGCGGGCGGACGAGCCGCCACTGCTCAGCTTTTATATCTGGCCTTTATCCACACTCTCCAAAAAGGGCATTTGTGTATGGCACACCATGTGCCCCCTAATATGGTGACAAACAGAGTGAACCAGAACCCGTTAAAACTGGTCAAATTAGACCTGATTCTAAATCTATGATATGGCTAAGCGAGTGGTTGCTATGGAGCCGCGTGGGTGTGTTGCACTGATGTATAAAGGGCAGTTTGATGAAATGACATTACAAATAGAGAGGGAAAGAAGGAATTTCTTTAAATAAACAAGATAATATTGGAAGTTAAAATGAACTCACAGGCGATGGATGGGAGGATTGTTGTGAAGTTGTCACTTATTCAGGCCACTATTTATATGATTTAGTTTCTGCTGTTAAATTCAACCAATAATGCAGTACGAAATGAAAAGATGGGTCCTCTGTAACTATTGTCATGTGACCAGGAGTTCCCGAACTTTTGCACACCACCATTTGGAGGAGGATTGTGGTTAAAATGTCACATATGCAGTCCACCATTTAAGTTGAACCATTCGCAATGTTAAATAAAGTCAATAATGCAATCAAATGTAAAAAAGTGTGTTCTCTGTAGAGCAGGGGTCTCAAACTCTGGTCCTGGAGGGCTGGTGTACAGATTGATGGTTCTAATCCACATTGATTAAATCTGACAGTTAAATGACGAGGTGAACCAGGTATATTACCAAAACCTGCTGGACCACGTCCCTCCAGGACCTGGGTTCCTCACCCTTGCTGTAGAGGATGTGTATATAGTGTAAACAGGGCATGTGACCAGGGGTGCTCAAACTTTTTAGCACGCCATGTGAGACATGCAGCACGTTACTGTATTTTCTGGCCATTTGCACGATGATGCAGATCACTGAGCGCAGCTTACTTGTGTTTTCTCAGCTTACATTTTTTCTTTCTCACTTGTCTTTTTTTTTCATTCCCCTCCCTTTTCCCCTCTCAGTAACTCTCTTTCTTTTTACAACCCCCCTCCCCTTCGTCTAACACTATTTCACTCCTCCTCTTCTAATAAATTATGTATGCTGGCTCTGCCTGGCTGAGGCTTTGCATCGCTCTGCCTTGCTGAAACTGCTCTCTCTCTCTCTCTCTCCCCCTTTCTCTCTCTCTCTCTCTCTCTCTCTCGCTCTCTCCCGCGCTCTCTCCCTCCCTGCGCACAGGACTGCTCTCTCAGAGCTCGCTGCAGCTCAGCTCCAACCCGGAGGGCTCCCTCCAGTACTCCGGCGGCTACCATAGCAACCAGCCCCTGGCCCTGAACGACGGCTCTTCTTGCTCGGCCTCTCCCCAGAACCTGCCTCCGCCGCCTCCGGTGCGCTCCAGCGGTCAGCCGGGAGGAGCCGTACACACCTACAACCAGGTCAGTCCGACTCCGTAGCTCCCCCCTTATCACTCTGTCTCTCTGTCTTGCTGTGTCTTCATCATCTCTAGAAATAGATTTCCGTCTAAAGTAAAGTCGTCCTAATGTGCATCCTGTGTCTGATGGATTATGAATGCATCTATTTGACTTTATTACAACTATTACAGTCAGCGCTGCCAAGATTTATTGCCCCTGTTTTTCAGTGCTGGCACTCTCTGTTTCCCACTCTTTTATTATTCTCCCTTCTTCCATCCTCCTTTTCTCTCATCCTGCCCACAACCTCATTAAGGGCTCATGGCAGAGTGCGCTAATGCTGGCTTCTGTAACTCTGCCCTCACTTTCCCCTGCACTCTCCTGATAGACTGCAGCCTCAAACACCACCGTACTGCGAGCTGGGCTCCGAGTGATTTGCACCTAAATAAAAGTGAGCTATTGTCGTCCCTCTAATGCGAGGTCAGGCTTGCCACTTGAAGCAGGGGCTCTTTTTCTTTTCTTTCCAGCCACGGGACAGACGTGTGGCTTCAAACTTTGTCACGCAGCAGCTGGGGAGCTAATTCCTGCCCCGCTGATGAGACTCCAATTATGAGGTGCCCTGCAGGGCCGCTCCTTGCTCAAGTTTCCCTTCCTTTAGAGGAGCTCATGTCTGGTGTACCTGCTACAAGCTAGGAATATTCATTAAACGACACTGTTCCTGTTTTTGGGCAAACCTTTCATTCTGTAATGGAAATTTTGTCACGTTTTGTGGCTAATTAAATGGAGTGCTGCTCTCTTCCCCGGAATTCACTGCATGGAAATGACTGGGGTGCTGGTCAAATTGGTTGGGGGGGAGAAAGCTTAGATCTCTCTCTCTCCCTCTCTCCCTTGCTCCCACTCTCTCTCTCTCTTTCTCTCTCTCTCACTCTCTCTCTTACACACACACACACACACACACACACACACACACACTCACTCCGTATCCCTTGCTCTCTCTCTTTCACCATTTGAATGAATGCACTTCTTTCTCTCCAGCGATTCTTAATCAAAGATGCCCAGCATCTTTTCTCCGCTTGTCTAGTTAGTGCGAGAGTCAAAGGGGTGATATTGCTCCTCAAAGACGTTCATTTCCGGATGCCACTGCTCGCATTCTAAACAGATCAAGTTTCTTGGTCAAAAAAGGGAAAAAAGATCAAAGAGAATCTGTCCTATCCAGTAAAGGCTCATATACTATATTATCATATTGACACCCCCCTCCCCAAGTTGTGTGGTTTTTGGCCATAGTTCATTTTATACATGCTATTAAAAGATTTGAAGATTTTTTTTCTTGTTATAATATGCACATAATCTCTTTTCTGATTGGTTGTTAGGCCTCATTTAAAAAGGCAGTCCAGGCTGAAACACTCCTTGTGATTTGAATGTGAATGGGCGGGGCCACACAGCTGTAGACTGAGTAGCTGGTATATGCAAATTATTTTTTTGTGACATCACTGCAACAATGTATTCAAACATTTTTTTTTTGTTTCAACACATGGGGCGGAGTCTGAAAGGTACTTTTTGAAATGCATTATATCGAATTAAAAGTTCAGCCCTATTAACAGTGTTGAACATTTTTTATAAAAATTTTCATTGTCCGTTTTTCAGCTAAAGGGCCATACCTACATATTTGAACAGGTAGTGAAAGAAACAGGACATTTGTGTCTGAAAGAAACAGGTTAGTTCTGGGAATGTTCTCTTCAAAGGAAGTTAAAGTAGATCACACCCAATGTGAGTCTGACAACGTTTCCTTCAACTACAAACATCTCTAAATCTCTTCATATTAGTTCACTTGTTCATATGAAATATTTAGCAGCCACTTCCGAAAACCACAGTACATCGCTTTCAGGAGCTCAGCATTGCAGGACGGCGTACGAACAAAGCTTAATCTGCTTATTTCTGCTTTGGTGACTTCACGAATGGCGCCTCAGTTTGTCAGAATATGGCCAGATATTTAAACCAATTGAATTAATAATAACTAAAATAAAGTTTGTTATTGTTAATGAACTGATTCTCCATTAGTATAATATAATTCCATTAGTATAATTAGTATAATACTTCATTTATTTAAAAAGCAGAAAAAGGCCACATTTAGACTGCAATTCTGACTTTTTTTGCAGCCTAAATAAAGTTATTTCCTTTTTAATTTTTTCAAATGCACCATTTTAATACTTCTTGTCAGTCTCTCTCTCTCTGTCTCTCTCTCTCTCTCTCTGTCTGTCTCTGCATTGTGCAAGTTTTATCAGGCTCGCTGGCGTCGTGTTTTAGTCTGTCAGGTCGATTCTGTGGGATAGAGCCTGAAGAGGACTCGGCTACTTCAGGATAGCTTTATGTAACGCAGTGCATCAGTTAGGTGCTCCTTCTGCTTGGATATTTATAACGCTGCGAACCTCTTGTTCCTTAAATAATTCATCCACATCTGGCACCTGTAACAATTCCTTCAAGTAGCTCTCCTTCTTCCTCTTCTTCTCCATGCTAATATTCAGCTGCGAGCAGAGAGAGTGAGAGTGCGCGCGAGAGGGAGAGTGTTTGTTTCTCATTTGAATACATCATGCATACAGTGATGCTTCACATTTGCATAGCCTCCCTAACCCCTCCCCTCCCCCCATGCACCTGTATACTCCCCCTTTTTCTGTTGTGATTTCTGCGCGGACTACCTTGAGTCAAGTTTTTCTCTCAAGTGGACCGTTCTCACACTCGTTGGCGTGTGTGTGTTCAGCCTGAGGGGAGTAATGTTAGCAACACAAAGTACTGGATTTGGCCCTGTGTCTTTCTGCATCACCAGTTCTGTCTGCACAGTCATCCTCTCCTCGTCTTCAAGCGCCTCCAATACACACTTCCCCGCCTGTCAGGACCTATTTGAGTGTCCTCCCCAACTGCAGTTGCTGTTAAGCACGCTCCCTTTGTCCACCGAGCGTGAACATGGAAACCTCCGAGACGCCCTAAAAAACACCGGCCGACTTTTTTGCCTTTAAAATAAAGGATGTTTTTGCTCAAAAGAACTCCCGCTGTTCAGAGGGAGATTAATCAGGTTTCATGCCCACCTTCCACCCCTCCCTAACCCAACCCCAAATGAGTACTAGTGGAACTAATGCTTTATTGTAATCACCTGGAATCGCACTGCTTATTATGAAAAACCTTGTGGGACATAAAGAGGATATTCATTCATGTGCCAAATCTCTATGCTAATGCTGGCTAGGGGCCAGCACTACCATGCTTGAGTATCTGTGTTGGACTATGTGCATTACTACTGTCAGTGGCACAAGGTCAGTGATATCATAAGGAAGCATATGGACCTCTAAGTGTGTTCTACTTTAACTTAATGAAGGTAGGGCTGCTTGGAAATGGGTTTGTTCTCTTTTCCCAATTTCGGTAGAAACATCTTTTTGGCAAAACTTGACTTTTCTGTGTTTGCTGAAAAGTGTTTAATTTTGGCTGTTTTTGGCTGTTTCACGCTGTATTTACCGTTAACTTGTGGTTGTTTCCACCGATGCTGGTTCTGCGCTTTATTCTTTGTAAATCCTAAGCCACACTGTAGCTCCTAACCCTTACAACTGCATAGCATACATATTATTTCTGAATAATTGATGGTTAACAGAGAAGAATAGGCCCAGGAATCAATAGGTTAATGCGCTGCATTGGAAGTCGAGAGTGCTTCCAGAAGACTAACTGATGCTGTTTTTGCAGGTGACGTCCAGCCGCGCTGCGCTGCTGGCTGCAGGCGACCCGGCTCAGCCTCAGAGCCATGGCAGTGTCCTGCAGCACCTGTCTGAGCCTCAGCAGCAGCCGTGCCCAGCCCTGGGACCGGGCCTCTACTATCCCAGCTCCACGCTGCCTGGCCCACGTGTCAGCTCACCCCTGAGCTCCATGCAGCCTGCCGCAGCCACTGCAGGCTCCCCCACCAAGCTCCAGCGCCTGCCGTCCACTTCCTCCTCTGCCTCGCCCAAACCGTCTCCCGGCCGCCTGGCTAAATCCTACAGCAGCAGTTCACCCATCAACGCGGTGGGCACTGGGGTCTCAGCCTCTGGTTCGCCCTTGCGTCTGGTATCCCCACCCAACAACAGCTCCCCTCTCCATCACCAGCTCAGTGTAGGCAGCTACGCGACACTCTCGCCCACCAAGCGGCTGGTGCACTCCACAGAGCAGTACAAGATTTCCCACGACCTGTACGCTACTGCTACTCTGCAGCGACCTGGCAGCCTTGCTGGTGAGTGGTAGCTATATATTACAACTGTGTTATCGAGAGGAAATCCACATGTGGGTGGCCGAGCATGAGCATACTAGCATTAAGGCTACATTTACATTGCAGGAATAAAATGGTGTGAATTTCTTTAGCTGTCAAACACACAAACACATTTGAAACAGTTTCATATTCAAGCCTAAATCATATACACCCAATGTCATGTCTGAATTGTTTTTTGTGTTGTTTTTTTGTTTTTTTTTTGAGAGTGATAATAAATTGATACATTTTAGAATTTTAAAATTGATGGTCAATTACAACCAGAAAATGAGAAAAAACATGGACTTTAGAAAAATAGACTGAATGTGGACTTCTGTCATGGTATCGCTTGTTGAGTTACACTGGCACATTTTTACGTGCTCTCACATGTTGGAGGACCAGGTTTCCTCAGATGTATGGTAGTTTGTAAGGAGTACCTCAGGGGCCGGTTGTGGGACCACTTTGCATATTGGCAACAGCAATGCCAGCCATCGAAACTTGTGATAGGCTACTTACCTCATCATACTGGTGATGGAAATATGAATGAGACTAAAAAATTCTCCAATTTCCACACAAGGCTTGGGTTGACAGCAGTGTGATTGTGCAGTCAAGACCTTTCAGGATTGATTCAATTCTGATTGCGACCATCAGGGCTTTTTTGGAAATTGTATTCACCTCTGCCTCATTCCAAAACCTCTTCTCATCATACAGTGTGCCGCTAACAGACAGGCTTTTTGAAGAGTGCTTTCTTGATCCACTTCTACAAATACACTGCATTCGCTCATAGATGAAGTTCGATTGTTTCTGACAATGAGAACAAGCTAACTAGCCAGCTTCAAAGTGAAAACATCAATGGCTCCTCCATTGAATTAGGTAAATACCCATGGGAATGTGGTAAATAAACACATTTCTCTTCTAAATTGAGTTTTCATTATGCTGAGCACATCCCCTCCATTTTTAGCAGTAGAAGTTATAGGAGGACAGAGGCAGCAAGAGACCCGTGTGGTTTTATATGAATATTTCTCTTTTTGCCTCAGTGTATTGCGTATCATGGGAAGCTCATCCTTTATTGCAGTCCTTAAGTCTAGAGATAAGATCAGATCCTTTGAAAGAGTTCAGTGCTTTGATATGAAGACTGATTCTGTCTTTGGGATATTCAGATGGATATCAAAGAGCGTAGCTGAGAGTTCACTCAGATAGAGGTGTATGTCCCTTGCTGCAAATAGTTCCATTACGTTTTACTTATAAAATCACCTATACAAACAATTATTGTCTCTTCACAATGTCTGTTTGTATAGGGATGAAAATTGCATTTAATTAGGGCATCTAAACAAATTGCAGTCCTGTGTGCCCCTTTGGGCATCAAAAATCAATATACTGCAATATTACCCACTCCAGATGCCATGGTATATAAGATTTAGCTTCAATAATCAATTTCATGCTATTTTGCCCACCCATAGTGCCACGAATAATCAATTCAATTCCATATTGCCTGCCCCAGTATCATAATGTAAAATCTTTAGTTTTAATAATCAATGCTGTAAAGAGCTTAGATTCTCTGGCGGAAACCGAACCCGACACTAGCCTGGCCTGGCCCGCGGGTTGGGGTGGGGCCAATATCAAGTATTATAACGGCCCACGTATAAAAAATCCTCAGGTTTAAATCAGACCCAGGCTGATAATTAGAGTTCATGTGTTGAGCTGGGCTGGGCTTGGATACAAGGTACTTGGGCTCGGGTCGGGTCGTGTTTAATGTTTTTGGGCCTGATTTTAGCTCTATTGCTACCACCTACCCCTAATCCCCAAATGGATAAGACTTACCTTTAATAATCAATTCAGTGATTCATAATATATCAAATATGTGTATAATGCACAATATATACAATGTACTATGTACCACGTGTACAAATGTACAGAGTAAAACCTAGTAAATAGAAGTTAGGCATGCTAGCAGGGCTGACATGTATTATGGGCGTATTTGAGATAAGGAGGAGTATATACATTTCTTCATTTGTAATCCTGACAGGGATGTCAGTATAAGCACATATGAGAGCCTGCACTGTAACACAAACAACGAATAACCTGAATGCGTTCCGCAGATCACACACAGCACTGACACGTCATCTACTAAGCAGCACTACAACACTGTGGAGTGCCATGGACATGTAATTTTGATGCTAATGGCTAAGAGCTGATCTCAGCAGGCTCCAAAGTCATTACAGCTGCACCATGTCTGTAAAATGGCACTAACTTCAATACGAAATTAAGAAAGATCACACATGCCTCAAAAGTAGGGTCCTGCCAATAAAGCAAATGTTGCTAACAATGCATGAATGCCATGAGAGTTAATTAGAGTTATTAAAAAATCATGCTAACTGGTGACTCCTGTTTTGCATTTTTGTTAGCGACCAAAGCATACACCATTGCACTTTTTACTTTAATGCCACTCTTATATTATGGTAGTGATGGGGACGAGACCGCCTATGCCGAGACCGAGTCAAGACCGAGTCTTTGAAGGGTCGAGACCAAGT
>JBBKCR010000001.1:9384183-9412493 GCA_037577295.1 Ladigesia roloffi
ATTATTATTATTATTATTATTATTATTATTATTATTATTATTATTATTATTATTATTATTATTTTTATTATTATTATGAGCTCAGGACTCTGTGTGGCCATTCAAGTTCTTCCTCACAAAACCCATTCAGCCATGTCTTTATAGAGCTTAGCAATTTACATATTTGTTATGTCAGCACGTGTCTCCCCCGGATCACATGTTGCTTCCCTGTTGGTGGGCTGAGGGGTACCATGTACGTCTGAGAGGATACTAACTGACAGTTCTGTTATTTGACGCCCACATTGTGATGTGTAGAAGGAAGGCCATCCCACCCACTCTGAAAGGGTGAGACCGCTAACGCTGTCCTGGACTTCTGAAGAAAAGGTTTTGACACATCAGACCCTCGAAAAGAAGAAAGACCTTTCCCACTAAACACACACACGCACATGTACACACACACCCACACACACAGGTGCTAATGCTGAGGAGTGGAGTGTGAAATGTCTTGGGGAGAGGACAAGGCGAGTGTGACGAGGAGAGCTGTGAGGCGTCCCTCGGGAACATTAGGAGAGCCATTAAAATATAATTGGGAGCTGCCGGGTACAGCAGGCTAGTGAGGCATCGCACTCTGCGGAATGTGCATGGGCGGGGGGTGGGGACTTTTTCCCCCTACTCCTGCCTGTTTGTGAGACATTGATGGAGCGTCCCCCAGTGCAGCGTTTCCCGTTTCTTCTCTCTGGTTCCACCCCAGCACTTGCGGCAGCCGAGTCAATGTGAGACGAACTTCAAACGCGCTCTGCGTTTCCGTCTCGTTAAACATCAAATAACAGAACTTCAGCCACATGAGAGCAGCACCGCGCCACCTGTGAGTGAAGCGCTTGTGCTAGCGTGACCCCACGCTTCAAATGCACAACGCACTTCTGTGCCTAAATCCATGTATCCATGCTCGCCCTCTCTTAAATCTGCAAAGCTCACATTTCCAATTTTCTTATTGTCTTCTCCTCCACACTCCTGGACATCAAACATAGTTGTAACATGCAGGCTCACTTTCTAAAGGGGGTTTGGAGAGCCGAAACGTTGACGTTTGTCCAAGTTAATGTCCCACGTGGGTTGGTTGTTTGTCTAGTGGTTAGCAAAGTTCCAGTTCGATCAGAATGCCATGGGTTTGAATCCCAGGACTGCTAGTAGCACAACTGATGTACCCTTGAGCAAGTTACTGTCTACACACACTGCTGTCCAGGTGCTGCATCACTGGCTGCCTACTGCTTCATCTAATGAATGGCTTAAATACCAAAATTGTTGTGTTGTTTTCATATGTGACATTTTAAACATCACACATCTACAAATACTTATGTTGAATAATTTACCTGTTGCTTTGATTTCTTTGAACAAATGCATTCTCACTCCCCACTATTTCAGACTATTATGTGGTGGAAATGTTCGACTCTGAGATCAGGGGCTAATAAAACAGTTAAGCAAACAATTGATTAAGCTCCAGCCTCCTAATATTTCGACACAGAGAAGAGCCTAAAGAATAAAGCGCAAGTTGCGAAAGCACGGTGCGCCGTGTGCATTATAGGGCCCTTAGTTATTTAGCTAGTTTGTGGAGATGATCAGGCGCAACATAGCATCAGGTTAGCTTATTGCTTCAAATCAGCATTCTGACTCCCCACTATTTCAGACTATTATGTGGTGGAAATATTCGACTCTGAGATCAGGGGCTAATACAAGGGCCCTTGTTGTCCAAAGTGTGCTGAAAGAACTACTCAGGCCATAGTCATGACTCATATTATAATTTTCCAGATTTTACTGCTGTACACACTGCCTCTCCAGAATTAAGTTATTCGCTTTGATCCTGAAGTACTCTGATCTCCCCAGGGTTCTAGATGCTGTTCTATCAACAGGTTCATAACTTCTTTAGCATTAAGGAGGAATCACTGTCAGTTGTTACAGATGGCATAAATGCAACTGGAATTCCCTAGTCCTGTTTTTGTGTTTGTTTATCCTTAAAGCCTCAATCACACACAAAAAAATTTCAGTTTGATATTTGTAGTTGAATTAGGGCTCATTCCAATTCTCTGGAAGTGAATTTTCCCCTTGAGTTCTTTAATGTAATGGTACTGCAATACTACCTTTTTTGCATATTTTTTGTGATATTATTATTCCCTTCTAATATTTATCGATGGACTTTTATGAATGTTTATTTTCTGATAGCCAAGAACAACCATAAAGTTCTTTTTGAGCCTTGACCTGTTTCTGCTGTATTCTCCTTCAGAAACTGACAATAAATGGTCGAAATGTTAACCCTGGTGTTCTGACCCCACAAATGGACAGGTCTTTAACCTTTATTGCCTGATACTTTTCACAGCCATTGTCGCCCTTATAACTGCCTTTTGTGTTGGAGGTCAGTCAGTCTTTTTGTCCAAACATCTCTTAGACTGGAGCATTGAGAAAAATAAAAAACGTTATATAGTTTGGACATGTATGTACTGATGGAGATGAAGAATTTGTTTTTCTTCTCAGTCTTGTGGCTCTGTTAACCATAGTTTATTTTTTACTATTGGGAAGATTGTTAGCTTTGATTTTTGAGCCCAGTGGAATGTCAGCCACTGTTTGAAGAATTATTGAGCATTCATTTGTAGCTGTGACTTAGGTGTTTTGCATGTTCATAGGATGGATTCTTATATCAAAGTGTTTGGTATCATGAATTAATCATTCTTTTAATTCACATCTCTCTTTTCTGTCTCCCTGATCCCTTTTGTGTCTCTTGCCTATATGTTTTTTTGCTTATATCTTTGCGTGCCTTTTAAGATCTCTGAATATCTTGATGTCGGTTTATAGGGTGGAGCAAAACAAGAAGGTGCGTATGCTTCACCCAAGCTTATGGAATGGGGCTTCCCTCCATCACCAATATCCCCTCACTATAGGCATCCCATAATTGTGGTGTAGACACCACATAGTTACTCAGTTAGACCTTTCTGTTGGCATCCTGTATCGTGGTGGCAGCCGGTGGCATCGCGGTTAGGGTGTTCGGCCAGGAAGTAGAGCGTTCGAATACCAAGACTGTTAGTGGCACCACTATACTGTCTCCACACACTGCTGTGACCTCTGCTGCTTTACTTGATGAGTTTAAAGAGGTAAATGCAGATATGAATTTCATGCTGTTCCTATTGTGGTGTAACAGAATGATCACTTTCACATTTCACATGTTCCACTGAGGCACCATCACTGAAAACATCCCATAATGTCTCTCAGATCCCCTCCATTTAATAGTCCTCTGTGAGAACCCCTTGACTTTAGTCCATAAAGTGTCAGTGAGACCCTCACACTGTAGGCATCTCATAATACAGGCATTGTAGCCACTTAGAAATCCTTTGGTATCCCATAACGTCTCAGTTAGACCCCTCATTGTAGGCATGCCGTGATGTCTCATTGAGACCTCCATTGAAGGTACGCCTAAATTTTTCTCTGAGATTATACCGCAGAGTCCCATCTTCGCCTTAGGGGGAATGCCGGGGATGCCCTGCTGGGATGCCCTGTTTGATTTCATATCGGTTTGTGCGAGTGTGTATATTCCCTTTTGAATCTTCTTCACTGAAGATCTCAATGGGCGGTATCCCCCACATGTCTCACCTTTTTATCCTCCGCCCAGTCCTAACCGATGTGTAGCCATTACTTACATTTAGAGTTGCGGAGAGTGCCTTTGTCACCTCGGCTGTTGCCTCTTTCTCTCTTTCCTCTGCTCCTTCTCTCTGTAAAGACGTGGTCTGTTTCGCTTTCCTTTGTACCGCAATGAACCAGCCGGAGTGCACTTACTGAGACAGAGCGGGAGAGAAAAAGGGAGGGAGAAGGAGATGTTACAGCCGACAGCTTCACAAATCACCGGTGTTTACATGGTGTGACACTGCCGACCCACAGCTCCTTCCCTTCCGGCAAGGAGGCACATGTTGTTGTTGGATGGATGGAAACAAGCGCAGCCAAACACAGAGCCCTGAGTGAAGCCAGCGAGTGCCCAGGCTTTGAAGGAGTGTGACTAAAATAAAGCATGATATTTGCAGGTTACATGGTATGTGTCATGATATTGAGTGTTTCTGAGGCTTAATAAATTAAAAGGAGCTAAGAGTGCCATATTGTTCCACCAAATAACCAAATGTTCATTTTTTGTGTCTTGGTGGGCTTGTGTGATAGTGGTTAAGGAGTTGACCCTGGTTGTGGGTTTGATTTCTAGTACAGCTAGGTTGTTGGTTTGAATCCCAGGACAGCTAGCGGCACCAATGAGGTACCCTTGAGAATGTTACCATCCCCACACACTGTTATCTGGACGCTCACTTGGTGAATGGATTAAAAAGCTTAATTTCACAATGCGTGCTGTGCTGTGTTCACGCATGACTATAAGGGGCCACTTTACATTACATTGTATTTGGTTGAATATTTACTCTTCAACAGTTTACTAAAAAATTTTAATCTTTCAGTTGTGAGGTACATTATATCAATATAATTATATATTATATAACAATAATACTAGAGCAAACAATCTGGGAAATATTGTTTGTATCTTTAGAAATGTAATTAACAGTAACTGCATAGACCTGCACTGAAAATGTTACTAGCTATCTCTGTGTGTTCCATAGGTCATGCATTTCGCCATACCAATCAAGCTACATGACCTAAATACAATGCGTTATATTTGCAAATAATTATCACAACAGTAAAACTGGTTTAGACCTCAGATCTCCTTATAGTAATCTCAGATCTCCTCTTGTAGTGGCTATAGAATCCACCCATCTCCACTGTGTGTGTGTGAGTGTGTGTGTGTGTGTGTGAGTGTGTGTGTGTGTGTTTGTGTGTGTGTGTGTGTGTGTGTGTTTTATATATCTGTCGTGAATGTAGCAGAGTGTATTTATAGAAGTGACTGGATCTCCTGCCTGGTGTCTTGCTAGCTGCTTGAAGAGATGTGGGTTGGATTGTTGTGATCTAAAATGGTCTTTTCTGCAGCTTTTAATAGCCTGTAGAGCCACACAGAGTGCTTATTGAAATGATGAGATGCAAGTCAGATTTTTTCATCATACGTTGCTAAAGGCTAAAAGTCATGGATGGTGAATTATAGGAACTAGCATGTTTGTGTATGTGTGTGTGATGGTAATGAATCAGACTGCTCCTCCATTTCTGTATTTTTGACACCCTCTGCTGTAAAGCTTCCTCTAATAAGCTGCAGTTCTGTGCAGCAAATCAAACGTTCTTTTTTTTTTTGCATGTGTGTGCATCTTGCAGTGATTTAGCCTCATAGATTAAAATATGGTATAGTTACAAAGATAAATTGTCAGTATATGTGTTTCTGAGCACTGAACAACTGTATGGAAAATGAAGAGTAATTTAGACCATGTATGAAGAGTCACCACTGTACAATAATTACATGAGCTGCACTGGAAACAAGCAGCGGCTTGGATGACATCTTATTGATTTTGAGATGTTTGGATACATAACTTATGATATCTATAATATGATCAGAAAACTATATCGATCACGGAGGAAACTGCTTATGTCATGTCTGCACAGACACATAGAAACAATATAAAATATAAATTCTAAACATATTCAAGAAAAACTAAGTATGAATGTATACTATGCAATGTCCATACATATATATATAGTCACAGAATTGTGTTTTCCCAAATATCTATATTAGAGGCTTAGCTTGGAGATCTGACATCCCACTTGGTGATGGCACTTCAGAGGCTGAATTCCCAAAATTCACATTCAGAGCCAATATTCTCAGCTTGATGCAATTTGAAATGTTCCCTATGAACCGTGTCCTGGAGGATCTACAGAACATTTTTCTGATATGTGGCTCATTTCTGGATTTGTGCTAGATTTTGTCCTAAAATGTGTGTGATATAACATTTACTATGAGAATGGCTTTCAGTACTGTGATGTTATATTTTGGCCTTTTTGCCCACCCTTACTCATTCCTGGATGCTTTTCTCCGTCGTGTCTCTTTCGTGTCTCGCCTGGTGTTGACGGTCCCCTGCCTCAGCGGTGGGCTTGCCTATCTCTAAACTCATCCAAGTCTAATTGACACATCTGGACCCAGATGGACTGTGACCTGAGCACAAATCACGCAGCAGTCCTGCATATGGCTGTCATTTCAAATCTTCTTGAGTCACAGAGAGGTGCGGGCTGAGCGCCACGTGCAGCTGACCGCCCTGCATGTCCACTCTGATGGAGGTCCATCAGTCAGGTCTGCCGTAAAGTCATTTAACTAGTGTGAGGTGACCGACATAGCCTGACTTTAGGCTTGATCATGAAAGTGATGATGATACTTTTCAAAATGAAGCATTTTGAATATTTTGCACTGATATCTTTAAGCCATTTTCAGTTACATTTTCTTCCTCAATCCAGCAAAAGCTTTAAAGTTCAATAGTTGCCACCTTTACAAACTACATGGTGACGTTAGGTACAAAAGTCATGTGAGCTACACTATATAAACAAGAGTATTGGTACACACCTCTTCAGGTTTTGGGATAGGCTCTTATTTCCAGTGAAGGGCAATCTTTAATCCATCCTTCTAACTTTGTGGACACAGTTTGTGGAAGAACCTTTTTTATCCCAGCATTACTGTGCTTCAGGGCACAAAACAAACTCCATAAAGACATGAGTTGCTGGATGAGTTCATGAGTTAAATGTGGAAGAACCCACACAGAGCCCTGACTTCTACCCCATCCAACACCTTTGGGATGAACTGGAACCGAGATTGTGAGTCAGACCTTCTCGTCCAACCTCATAAATGCTCTACAGAATGAATGGGCATAAATTCCCACAAGAAGAGTGGAAGCAGTTAGAGCTGCAAAAGGTTGGTGTAATGGTCTCGCATCCCAATACATCTAGTGTGTATACATATATGCAGTGAGATGGGATGGCATGGCTCCAGATTTTCACGCCGAGTAAACATCTACTATGGATGTACTATGAATATAAACTAGTACGGTCCGTTTTTAACATCCACACTGTGGTACAAATATCAGGCAAATCTGCTGTCAAGCACAAAGCAGGAATACTGGAAAGTAATTGCGTGATTTATATGTGTTCATAAATAAATGAATGTCAATCTTTGAAAATATAGATCCCTATATTTTTGAATTGCAACTGGAATTTGCGTAGAGATTTTGATCCGTATTTACACTGTAGGTATATTTAGCTTTTTTGGCAAATAGCATCAAGTATTAGGAAAAAATTATACTGAAAGATGTATTTTTTGACCATCTTACCCAGTCCTGCCTGACTTCTGTATACTTTGTCTTCAGCAGAAACAACATGAAAAGACATATGCTGCGTCTGAAATCGCATACTAGTTCAGTAGGTTCTACATTTAAATTTGAACATACTGCTCTACCGTTAAAACAGTACATTTTATATGGTATTTATGAGGGTAGTATGTATGGAATTCAGACGTACTACATCCGCTGTGTTGTTGTTGTCATGAACCATGTGTCATCACAACTTATTTAATGCAATGGCGTTATTTTTTACCTTTACAAAGGGCATTTTTTCACAAGTGTAATTTAACACGCCTTTTTTGAATACGTCACCATATCTCCCTGCCTTATGGGATAGAGCAGTGTCCATCAATTGCTTACTACAGAATTCGTCCGGAAGCTGTAGGTCATCCAGGTACTTCTCGCCTACTGTTTTTCGAATACTTACAGGAGAAATTATGTTAATGACATCACACAGTGTGAGAGTGTTAATATTTCAGACTAACTTTTCAACAGGAAAGGATCATATTCATATTTTTTCTGCGATCCAGCATTTTCAACAGATTTTGGCCTGATATTGACACTGTGATGGTATCAATGGTGTCGGCAGTCCTTTCTATGCTGATAAAGACAACAATCCTGGAGGCCTCGAGTCCTCAATAGGGCACTCTGCATCGTCCAAATTGACTTTATGGAGATGCGGTTCACACCCTAAAATGATGCTTCATTATGGTAATAATTTTTGGCACTGCTGAAATGCCAAACTACACACACATATATACTCACACACACCTACACACACAAACACACACAAACCTTCTGAAAGGTGCTCATTAAGGAGCAATCCAATAAGTTCATCTCACAGCTCATCAATGTTTAATAAAGAGCTCTCTGATAGAGCCCCAGTTTTTTCTTTTTTTGTGACGATAAGGTCATTCTTTTGTTTTTATTTTTTATTTTTTTTGGGGGGGGTTCTTTTATCAGACCATATTTTGTATCTGATGATGGAAAAAAGTCCTATAGAAAACATATTTACAATTTACAGTTAGGTTAAACCCTCTGGTCATGTTGAAGAACATTGGTGTCCACTTCACCAATGTCATTTATGTCATTTATACATTTTGGGCAAGCGAGCAATTTTATATAATAATTTTAGTTTCCATGGGTGAGTATGATGCAAATGAATGACACAATTTTGACTTAGGTGTAACATTAAGGATGTCAGATAATGTTTTTTTGTTGACATAATCTGGAAAAAAACCCACTAAAAACTACATTTCTAATTGAGTTGAATATTAAAGCATTTGAACCTAAATTGGATGATTTAAAATTGTAAATAAAAAATGTAGTTTTCAGTTGGCCAAAAGCAGCCACAAACAAGCTGAGCATATAGTAAAAACAGACAAGACCACAGGGTTAATGGGATTTTAATAAAAACAAAAACATGTAGCTGTAAACCTCACACTACTAACTGTTTCACCAAATGGCATCACCAGAAACAACCAGTAGGGTTCCACTGCAGATTGAGAAAGCACCTTTTAGATTTTCTGACCAGCACAGCCAACACAAAGCAATTGTTTTACTTCAGCTTTGCCAGGTCAGATTAGGTGACCATGTGTGAATTTAGGCAGCTGGATTTTGCTGAATTTTGCATTCACTGCAATTTGCCGAGGAGTAATTATTACAGTTTTGACTCCATGAGGTGTATTGCAGACCCACCCAGTCAGCACTTTCCTCGCCTGGAGCAGGCAAGCAGATCTTCGGCTCGACTGCCTCTGGGGATTCACTCCTTCAATCAAGCGTCAGCCATGCACAGTTTCATTTAAGTCACATCACCTAGCTGGCCACACTTAACATGCAACGCAGCTCGACACCCAGATTAATTAAATTACCGACAAGGGGTTTGCCTCTGTAATTGTGTCACTATCAACCATGATTAGAATAAGAAAGTGCTGGGTGCCTCTAGGTTAATTCAAGATCATAGCCTAATGAACTTACTACAGTTTTGCTATCGTATGATGTGAATGTTGATGATTCAATTACAGGCTTTTGGAGTTACATGTATTAATCAGCATTGAGAGCATTTATCAGTAATTATGATACACAGAAACCAATAATAGCCTGTATGTCAATTAGTGGAGATCCATGACTGAGCCTTATTCTGGTTCAAAGTATCAAAAATTACTCCAAAAACTTTACAATAATGCTCATTTCTGACAGCTGGATCCAAAAAATACATTTGAAAGCTGTATCCAAAATGGGTTGGCCCTGTTTCTAAATGAACAAACAAAATTAGTCTACACCATTATTCAGTATTTTCTGAGTGTAACCTGTGTGTTTGTAGTCAGAAACATAAAATGTGGCCTATGCAAAATAATAAGATAATAAAATTTAAATTACAGTCAATTAAATTACCAGATAATTGCAATAACTTGGGTTAGTTCTCTAGAGAGTACAAAATGGCTGTAGGCCGCTGTCCGTATTTTAATTTAGTAATTTTCTGTTGGCTGTTTCCAACCAAAAATTTAACCAAAAGCGAAAATTAGCATTAAATACAACTAGCAGCTGTTTAACAGAATTGAGCTAAAATGACTGGTTTCTTAATTCTCAGAAACTGAACTACTAGTTGGCAACCACGGCCTGTAGAGCCCACTTGCAGCAATAGTTTCAGTATATGTTTCAACAGTCTCCTGTTCAAACTCATGAGAGTTACCCGCCTAATTACTGTTGTGCAAAATGAAGCAAGATTGTCAAGACGCCCTGCATTGTGGTCATGTTTACGTTATTTAATTGCTGTTTGATGGCAGGATTAGCTTTGCAAACGATGGCCTTTGAAGAGACGCGGTAATTGCTGAGCTGGACGGGGAGAAACGTTTGCATGCAGTAAGTGGCGCAGGGCTCTTGTTGTGATGGGAACGTTTTTTAGTGAGTGACAAAACACCTGTTTTTCTTCCACGATGCTTTCTCATCTCTGGGCTTCTTTTTGCTGATTCAGGAAATTACACTCTCCTTCTCCGTCATTTACTGTAAAGAGGACACATACACACACACACACACACACACACACACACACACACAGACAAATACACACTCACACACTACTGTCATCACTCGCAGACTATTTTTCTTCCATTCATCTATTCAATGTGTTGCATGTGTAGTAGAGTTGCATGTGTAATTTAAAGGATCCGTACCATGGAAAATGTTCTTTGTTTTCTTACTGTGGTACCTGCAATCGTGTTGGACAAATCTGGCAGCAAGTGGATGGTCAAGTTTTGAAATCGTTGTGTTGGAAGGGCGAAAAAACGGCAGATTCTAAAGGCTAGTTGACCCAGTCAGAGCGTCTTCAAAACTTCAGGTGTTCTGAGGTGTTTCTGGTATGCAGTGTTTTTACCAAAAGCTGTCCAAGGAAGAACAACCAGTGAAACAGAGAGAGGGTCGTGGGTGGACAAGTCTGGTGCACATGTTGAACGAAGGCTTGCCTGTGAGGTTGGACCCCACAGAAGAGCTATTGTAGCACAAATTGCTGAAAATTTTCAAGCTGGCTGTAGGGCTGCACCGACGATTATTTTGGTAGTCAACTATTCACTAATTAGTTTTGCGATTAGTCAACTAATCAGATCATGCCTACACCGGACATTCAGCTTATCACACCAGCATGCAGCTGCTCTTATATAACCATCATTATATTACAGCTGGAAGTGTTTAAGGTGTGCAAACTAAAAGTTTTAACAAGATGATGGCTTATTAAACTTTTAATGAAATGTACAGCTTGTAGAAACAAATAATTCATTAACTGTGGCTTAAAGTGCTAAAGTAAATTTACAGTCCACATATTATCTGGACCTATTTACCTATTTGTAGCTAATTTGAAACACTTTGGAATCACCAAATATGTTAAGTTGGTAAAATTTACACAAATGCCAGAGCATGCCACAATCACCAGAATCCCTCAGTTTACCCTCAGACTCCAGGGTGTTAAAGTATTGAACAGGAGTGGCGCGGAATTCAGAATTAAATGAGGGTAGGCACCTGAAAATAAGAAATTATCCACAAAAATAAAGTTTTTCTGTCGCTGAAATATGACAAAAGTGTGCTCAGTGCCCACAACTAACTTGAGCTTTATTACACTTTGACTTTATACAGTCCTCTAGCTAGGAACTTTAGCCTTTTTACACGTCCTGGAGAAAAACTGTTCCCTGCTGTGCGAAGAGCCGTTTCGCTCTGTGTTTCCAATTCAAACACAACATCACTGTTATGACGTTACAGCAAACACTTAACATATCTGTACTAAGGAGAATTAAATCATCATTGTTAATGTTAACATTTATTGCTATTAAAATAAGTAGCTCACTGTTAATGCTAATGTTAGCAGCTAACTAGCCAATTAGCTTACCGAGACATCTGTCCCACTTTGTCATCAGGAATTGTGATGCCATAGAAGGCAAGTTCCATTTTGCATTGAACGTTTTTCTCTTTTACTTTCTTAAAATGCTCCCAAATTTTTGAGCTCTGTTGCTGGGTATCCATTATAACAAAACAGTCTTACAAAGCTTCAAAACAATAAACGATGTGTCAACTCTCAAATATAGAGGGCCTAGTGTGAGTGCGTTGCTCACCTAGGAATAAGATGGAACTGGGATGAACTATGGAAAAAGGCAAACATGAATGATACTGTTAACCTCTTGGTGCAGATGTCAACAAATTACAGAAATCTTATGGAAAGCCCTTCAAGAAGAGTGGAAGTATTTGGAAGGAATTTCTCTAAAGTCCCTGTTGGTGTAAGGGTCAGGCATCCCAATACCGTTGCCCATATATTGTATTTTGATGTCACATAAATATTGGGATGCCAGACTACTACACCAACATGGACTTTGATGACATTGAATATCTCTTTACACACACTGGTCTGGGATTACACACTTTCCTTATTTCTAAAGAGTGGCGCAGCAGGATCCTGAGGTTTCATCTGGCTGGTGGTGGAATGCTGAACTACCTGCTAACTAGTGGGTGCAGCTAAGATAGTGTGCAAATGTCAGATAGTGTGCAAATGTCACAGTGGGTGCCTCCACTGTGAAAATACTACACGAACCTTCAGCTAGTGTGTGTGTATAAAAAAAAATCTATATAATATGTGAGGTAAAACAATCCCAGAGCTAATAGCAGCTCATTCCAATATGAAAAAAATTGAACACTGAACATACACAGATTATCTAAAAGACAATACTTATATTTATTAATTAGCAATACTAATAACAAAACTAAAATAAACACAAATCAGCATGCAGCTGTGGCCCGGTAGTGCACCGTAAGCAGCTTTTCAAGCTGCAGCAACTCACAAAGTTACCGCAGTGTGTAAATGAGTGTAAACTACTCACTGCGGGAGTGTCCATCCGAAAACTCACCCTTGACTCATTAAAAACTCATGGATAAATATTTTAGTTATGGCTGTATATCTGCACTGCATTCCTTCACCAGATTTCATCTCAGGCTGGCAGAGTTCTCTACTAGTCTGTGCAAGTGTGTGTGAGTGAATGAGGAGGAAATGGCACTTTTGGGGGCATTGAAGGAGAGCCAATGGGAGTTTAGTAGAAGCTCCGCCTTGCTGGTGCACAATGGTAATCACTGCACTTTATGAAAAATAGCCCAGTGTTTGGCCAGTTGGACGAAAGAAAGTTGGTTCATGAATCTGTTATTGGTATGGTGGTAAGGTTATTGGCAATTGTATTTTTTTTTTACTAGGTGTTAATTCTGGTTGGATTCATTATATACTCCATTCATTCATCATTTAACATGGAAACCACTTTTAGTAACCTGTCAGCACCTGAGTGCAGCCAGTCAGAGTAAAATGGGCAGAGAGAGGAAGGCGCTTGCTCCCTGTACTTCTTGTAGGTCAGTTATAAATTCTAGAGCTGGTGTTTTCTTATTTTAGGGGTGAAAGGTGTTGGGGAGTAGTATATAACAAAAAAACAAATGGTTGTATATGAAGGTGTGTATACTCCTGGTCAGGTAACATATTGTTTTCAATTAAATATCTAATTTATACAAATCACAATGTCCGTCAGATAATCAAATATGTTTTAATGTTCAAATATTGCTTCTTCAGTTGCAGCCTCGAGGCTAATGCTTTGGGTGATTACGTAGCAAAATCGTCTCTCAATAAACCGATCCAGCTAAGATGATGCAGATATGTAAGTGTGGTTCAGGGCTCAGTATGATATACTATTAAATACTATTAAAATCATTATGAACTATTAGAAATAAGCTTAATTTCATTGCTACATACAGGCAAGAGTTAAAACAGTCTGTACAGCCGGTTGAGGGTTGTTTTGTTTATGTTTTTTAATATTCACTACGAAACCAAACCCCTTAATTTTATCCCTTAATATAACCTTAATTTTTACCTTAATTTCCAGGAAAGTAAGGCGAATTAAGTGAAAAAGTGCACAGATTAAGTCTGATTAAGGTGTAAAACCACTGAATTCTTCCCTTTAAAACTTGCCCCTTAAATAAATCCACTTTTAAGGTCAGATTAAGAGAACAGTTTACAAATGAATGGGCACTTAATTCAAATTAAGGTGTTTGGCATATTTTCAGGGCTACATTAAGGTAGAGTTAAGCATATTTTAAGTACATTATGTTTCATAGTGATTGGAGTGACCACTGATTTCTAGTATTTGATTTATACATGGGTCTCAAAGCTGCTGTTCTAAACTCAAGGTGCAAAATCTGGACTGCAAACATGTCTAGATGGACAACTTCTGGGCCATGTGGAAGAACACAAACAGTATTACACAGCAAAAAACTTCAAGATGGTTTTTGAAGTATGATCTACAAGTGGATATAAAACCATGTTTATAGTAGAGTGTAGAATAAAGCAGCAAATCTCATCACAAAGACTCAACAGAGCCCAAAATGGATAAAAATAACACTGGCAAGGCCCTGCTCGGAAAGTGTGGCTCTCCTGCTGTTGCTTCTTCATTTGAGGAGGAAGAATGGAAAAGAACAGGGGCTGATAGCAGGGCAGTCAGTAGCCTCGGGGCTCTGGCATCCACCGCCACACACACACACAACCACACTCACATCTCAGTTTATCTCTCCATCACTCTACCTGCTGTCCCTCAAGATTTTACCTCTCGCTTGCCCTTTTCTCACCTTTGGTTTATTCCTTTTCTCCAGCCTCCTGGCCATCCCCGTTGACAGTGTGGCCATTTAAGCAGGGATTGTTGTTGCAAGTCTTGTAGTTCAGTTTTAATTAACACACTTACTTAACAAGCTTGGGATATCCACTGCTTTTATGTCCACTTGATTACAGTCTCTGGCAGCTTCAGGACAGTAAACATGGAGTTATTGATCAAGGCCGGAGCTCCATCAGTGGCCACAGAGAAGAACCACAAACTAGCCTGAGCTTTGTGTGCCGTGGCACTTGTATTAATGGCTTTAGAATGTGAATGGCCTTGGCCCCATAGCACTGCTGTGCGAGTTAATGGCCGTTAGTGGGCTTGTTTCAGTTTGCACCAGCGCACACACACAAAGTGGTCATGACTGAAGAGCCATAATTAACAACTGCTATAAATAATAACCCAATGCAGAGGTGGAGCAGGAGCCTGCTGGACGGCTCCCGGGATGCCACTCACGCATTGAACCGCTGCCCGCCTCCCTGGCTGTGACCTCATCGGCCCCTGGGCCCAAACATGCTGGAGTGAAGCTTCTCCACCTTTGTGTACACTATGCAGATCTACTGCTGTAATAGGAAAAAATGCAAATTATCCTAGTTAGGTGTGTAAAAATGCACTCCAGCGTTGAACACATTGTTCTGGAGGGGGAATTCAGCTGGTGTGATCAAGAAACATAATGTGTGCTTGTATTTTCCTAAAGAAATCTGGTATTTAAATGTAGATCCAAACAAAAATAGTACTGTGGCATGTTTAGAATTAAAAAAATTAATACATTGAATATTTTGAGATTTAATTTCTTTAAGAGCCATAATGAAATCCAAACTGTTTTCATTGGCTCCGCATGCTTATGTTATTTTACATTGTGTATTTAATGCTCTGTTTGTGCACAGCTGCTCTTTACACTGTGTAAACCTTTCATGACAGTAGGAATCCCCCGGAATTACTTGTGTCCAAAATTACTCCCGATTGAGCAATATCGCTGCTGCTAATTGGCTATAAATGAACCTGTGCTTTGCTATGCTCAGTCTAAAAGCAGAAGTTCAGGCAATTTAAATGTAGTAATCCAACAAATAAAAGCATAGTGTTAGTATTTTCTGATGACACTGTATAGTGGCTCTTCTGTCACATTTGTTTGTTCCTTTTTATCAACAATTGTTTAGGTTTTTTTTATATTTTTTTATATTTTTTCCAATGTAACCCCTTATTGACTGACCACCCTGTCTGTGCTGGGATGTTAGAGTCTTGACAGACGAGATGGGACAGACAGTATAGAAATATTTTGTTTGGCTGCTCATCATCCATAACTTTTTTATTGTCTCATGGTGCATCACACACAGCGCTGACAGCATTCGTGACAATTTTTCTGGGTTTTTTGGTTTGGTTTTGGGGTTTTTTCCCTCTTTTTTTCCTTTCTTGCTACAAGTGTGTGTGTCCTCGAGATGAAGACACAGGGTTGATCGAATGAGTCCTGGTGTTTGAATTCGTCACCACCGCTGGGGTCTGCTTCTCGCGCTTCCCCTGCTGGGTGTGTAGGAAGGAAGCACCAGTGAGTGTTGTGGCGTGTGAAAGCCTGTTAGCGCCTGTGTGATCCTACCTCTGATTTTCCTTGTTTAGGGAACATGGGAGGACTTGGAGAAGTTACAGTGCTTCTGTGTGTGTGTGTGTGTATGTAACTAATTTTGCACTTCATACAACTTCAAAAGTTCACTTTATTTATTGTGCTTTTATAAAGTTTCATATTGCTTTCCTTCTCGTTTCCTGCTTTCTGTCTCTGTCTTCTTGACATCTTCTTTCGCTCTTTTTCTCTTTTCCACATTTCACACCTCTCTCTCTCTTTCTTTCTTTCTTTCTCTGGTTAATTTCCTTTGAAAACTCCATCTCAATGTAACCCAAACAGAAAGGAGAAAATTTCGTTCTGAGAAACAGCCCCCTAGATTCTATCCTGCCCCAAAATAAGTGACGAATTTTAGCCCAACTGATGGTTGGGAACAGTCTGAATTATACTCTCACTGAGATTATTTTTATTCTCTTTCAGCAACTGGATCCTGAACGTCTTCTCCATTTCACATGTTAAAGTTCACTGATGACTGTGGTGGGTCTGACCTGACAACATTTTTCTGAGTGTGGACAGATCCAAAAAGGTTGTTGTTCATTAGAGCTCTCAGCTGAACACCAACAGATCCACAGTGAAGTTTGTCTGGAGCACCAAGTTCCTGTTCATTTTGGGCTGGACTTCAGATAGACTCTCAACACCAGCTCCATCCCCAAGAAGACGTCTCTCACAGACATCTTCATTCCATGCTGTATCCTCCACATCTCCAGCATTATTGATGATCGCCCGACACCCCTCATGCACCTTCCTCTCCCTCCATCTGTGAATGAGAATGAGGGGCAGTTTCTCCCCCAGGCCAAGTCATGTGATGTTCATTTACAATCTTGTGTTATTGTGTTATTGTTGATTGACTCCATGGTCCTGGAGGAATACTGTGGTCCTGGGAGAGCTTATTGGTGCTCGAGGAACATTGTGGTCCTAGACACAAATTTCACACACGCTGCTACCTTTTTAAAATCATTTCATTGGCTCAAGCAATAGTGAATATCGGTAATGCTACACCTAAACCTGAACCTGACCTTTAGCTTCAGCAACACTGTTCAGAAACCTGACCCTGGCCTTGACCTTAATCTCAGTCAGCAAAAGCTTCTTTCTGCTATTTTGGGTTTTCCTAAGAAGATACATTTGTGGTGGAACAACAGCAGTGTTCCTTGTGAGGATCAGCCAAAATATGTGTTTTCCTCAATAGAGGTATTTTCTCTGAATCTCTGAGCATCTGCCCAAGTTAACAGACGTCTGACTCATCATTCACAATACACCTGAAAATGACTGTGTGTAAGTGAGAGAGAAACAGAGCTGGAGAGAAGGTTACTAAGCCAACCTAAAATAATACAGCTGAAAATACTGACACACATAACCTCCCTTCTTAGTACTGCTGCCTAAGACTACAATTCCCACAATGCCTCAGTCATCTAGGGTAAAATATGATATCAGACCCACAGAGACAGCAGTATTCCTTCAGCCTGGCCCTCCTCCAGTGGTCAAACCCATAACATCAATGTGTAGATATCCAAAAAAATAATAATAATAAAATAAATATATATATTTATATAACACTACAAATGCAGCCTTGCAATGTGCCTAAAACAGAAAAAACAAAAAAACAATACACCCTCTGCCAAGTACTAAGCCTTGTGATGTACCCTAAAGATTATCATGCATGTCTAAGTCCTATAAATGCAACTCGTAATCACATAAGTTTCATTTCAGGTTTTAAACATTAAACAAGACTTCCAGAATTACAAAACATGTTACATCTTTTTCTTATTTGCATTTAGTTGTTAAAAATGATCTAAATGAGTGACATTGTGTCATGCTAAAGAACAATGCTATGCTAATGCTAATTTGACCAAGTGGTAGCATATAAAATGAAAAACACTGGACAGAGAACTGAGCCTGGTGGTGCACCAGAGGGAATATCAGGGTTACTTAAAACATATCCACACTAGATGTTTCTCTGAGAATAAAAGAAGATGACCAGAATCAGGTTCTGCTGGAACCAGTTTGCCTACAGAATGATCCATGTTAGAATTTGCGCCAAAACTATATCATTTTGGCATGTTTGGTGAATTCTAAAGCTTTTTTATTGATCTGAAAGGCCTCTGTTCACCTGAAAGGCCTCCTAAACTGATATCACATGACCGCCAGCACCAAAGCACCACCTCATTCTTCTAGTTTTCTCTCAGCAGGCCTGATATTCCTCCTGTACTGCATGGTATGACTCAGATCATCAAATATTCTTCAGCATCTAAATAACTGTTTATGTTTCTGCAGTCAGACAGCCGTTCGGTTCCTCTTTATCCCTAAACTCTCCTCTTTTCTTCTTCTCTCTCTTTTCTTTCACCATACTCAAATAAACAGTGTGCCAGTCCTTGGCTGAATAAAGGGACTGTTTGTTCCTTTTTGTATTGTTTTGCTTTGTTTTTTTGTTTTTTTTCCAGTTCCTTTATTCTACGAACAAAAGGAGATTTCGAAAGAGAAGAAGGAGGAACGGGCACACAAGACAAGACAACGGAGGGGGACGGATGGAGAGGGCGGGAAAGAGAAAAGGGCTTGAGTCGTAGTTTCTCTCTCTCACACACATTCACACACACACACACATATACACGTATGCATAAACACACACTGAGTATATCAAGGTCAGTATCCAGTCAAACCGATACTTCAGTCAGCCTATCTTCGATCTTTCTGTCTGAATCACACCCTATACCCCGGAGAAAAACAGCACACACACACACACAGACACATGCTTGTGCACAAAACCAAGGGTCACAACTCACTGAACTTGCATGAATGTAGTGGAAAATAGGCACGAAATCTGTTCCATTATTGAAAGGATCGAAACTTAACAGTCAACATTGCAAATGCCAAAGTATATATATATATATATATGTATATGTATATATAAAGGATAAAGGTCCTCCAAAGGTTCAGACTTTCTTGTATTTTAAACGTAGTCTTGTCAAGGCTTCCTGAAATACTTTCAAGACTCTCATTTTCAACCCAGTCTCAGAGGAATGTTTTTTAGCTTGTTACGACACACAGTGACCTATGAATGATCATTCAAGCAGAAGAAAGTACTTTTAACTTAGGGCCTATACCAGTCAAGAAATAGGTGTAGATGATCCCAGATGATCAGTATACTGGTGGTGCTGAATGCTGAGTGGTTGGAAATCCTTTATCTAGGCACTTGGCAGTCTGTTGCAGTAAAATATTTGCTCCTGTTTCCCTGGATTTAATATACTCAATCTGCCAAAGAAAATTATATATTTTTTTTACCGGCAAGGTGATTCAAAGCAAAATATAAAGAAATGGAGTGTGGGCTCAGGAATGTTTAACCACACTGTCTTTTATTAAGTAAAAGTCTTCACAGCGTCACTGGTCTTCTGAAATTATGGTTTGGACTTGACTGATCTAGTGAGAGATAAATTGAGATGAACTTTAAATGCACAAAGAGACACACTCTCTCTCTTTCATACACACACATGCAAACACTCACACAAGCATTTCAGTTAAAATAACGCTGAAGACGCTGCTGAAAAAAATACAACCACACACAGTTGTTTGCGAATGTGTGTGTTTACTACAGGAATGAGTCATTAGACCACTCTACAAAATTTTGAGAGTTTCATTCAGGAAGTCAGTATGATAAGAACTTTACACACACACACGCACACACACACAAGCACACACACACATGCAGACACACACACACACACACACATGCATAGACACACATTTATCCGCCATAGGGAATTTCCACTTAAACTGTCTAGTAAGAGCAGGAAAGTATTTTTGTAATGAGGAAAACCAGAGCGCACACTTACTGTACTTCTCTCTATCTATCTATTGTTTGTAATATTATTTATCACTTTAAAACATCTTGGAGTCATATGTGATTGTGAATAATGAGTAGTACTCAGATATTGCAGTAATGTGTAGTAGTGAGTAGTAGTAGCAGTGAGCTGTAATCTGTAATAGTGCATAGTTTTGTGCTTGGAATGTAATAGCTAGTAGTCATGCATAGTATTCTGTAGTGGTGTGTTGTAGTGCATAAAAATGAGTAGTGTACTTGTGACTATTAGTGCATAGTAGTAAGTTGTAGTGGTAAGCAGTAGTGTGTTATGTGTAAACGTAAGCTGTGGCGTGTGTAATAGTAAATAATTGTGTGTATTAAATTGTATTATGTGGGGTGTTTTGTAGTATGTACTAGTGATTAACAGTAATAGTAGTGCACTGTGGTGTGTAATAGTGAGTGGTGTTCTGTAGTGTGTAAAATGAGCAGTAGTTTGTTGTAGTATGTAGTAGCTTGTGGCTCTGTGTTGTATTGTGTAATAGTGAGTCGCAGTTATTTGTAGTGTGTGAAGGGGAGTAGCTCTGTGTGGTTTGTGTGTAATAGTGAGAAATAGTTTATTGTATGTAAAGTGTGAGTAGAGGTGTGTAGTGACAGGTGTGTGTAGCGTGTTTTGCTGTGTTATAGTGTGTTGTAGTTTAGCAGTGTGGAGTAGTGTGCTGCTTCTTGTGTGCTATAGTGAGTAGTAGAACGTTGTAGTGTGAAGTACTGAGCACCATTGTGTTGTGTGTTGTATGGGTAGGCAGTAGTGTGTTATAGTGAATGGGGGAGGGGGGGTTCCAGAAAGTTTTCTTTGGATGGACAGAGCATACCCCCCACACACACCCTCCCCTGTAGACATGCCCCTGGTGTGTTGTAATGTGTTGTGGTGTGATGTAGTGTGTTCTCTACAGTGCTGAAAAACAGGTAGACTCTCCTCTTGCAATTTGCACTAAAGAACACTAGATGGCGATGTTGCTGTCTCCTTCTGATGACAGTTTTATTGAAAATAAAACAACCCATAATGATTGTATTGACTCTGGTTTTCAAATTTTGGTACTTTGCATATACTGTTATATATTTCTTTTTTTTCTTTTTCAAATTCTGTCAGCATTGCATCGTTTCTCTTATTTTGACGGTCTGTTATTTCCTTTACAAGTTTTAAAGAAAAATATTATTTTTATTTGAAAATTAGAAGAAATATTTTTAGACATTCTTAAAAATGAAGGCAAATCTGTTCAGCTTAATACTTGCACCTATACATGATAAAACCTGAAACTAAACATTTTTGCAATGCTCTTATTTTGTTCTGTGAAATATGTCACATGCGTGTCACAGTATATAAACAGGAAGTGGGTGCTTCCTCTTCACTCTGCAATTGTGTCGCCCAACCTGAAGTTCTCATGAGTACTCTCTCTAGTTGTGCATGATTGTGAATGTTAGTTCCTGGTGGGAACTTCTCTCTGTGTTTAGAGCGTTCATAGAACAACTGCGTGATTTACCTGCTCTCGCTTCTCTCCGAGCTTGAGCACTCCCATCACACTACACGGGCGAACTACTGATCGATGAGTCATTTCTTCTCATTATTTGTGAAAAAATGGCAGAGCCAAAAGTAGTAAGCTCAGCGGAGTGGGACCAGTTGTGGAATTTGGTGGAATTGAGATCAGTCGCCTTCGAGGGTAGGTTGACCATTTAAACCAGGTTGTGGCTCAGTTCCAACAACTGCGCTCTCCGGACGGCGTACTACGAGGGGCTTGCTGCTCATTTGAAAGACCTACTCATTGGATGAGAGCTGCCAGAGACGTGAAGGAGCACATTCAACTTTGCCAGCACATCGACTCGTGCATCAGCTCTCGTCCTCGACCATCATAGGGCCATCTGTCCGCTCCGTCCGGGAATTGCCAAAATCCCGTGAAGATGAGGAGGTCTTCACCCGGGTTATCTGTCGCCACCTCCACCGACTTCAACATTTCCCGGCTTCTGGTTCACGCCCACATCCAGCACAGCCACAAATATGTCAGTGTCTACGCTTTTGTTGATTCAGGAGCTGCCGGCAACTTTATTGACCTCAATTTTGCTGTCCAGCTGGGTTTGGAAATGGAGGTGTTATCCCAACCACTTCACATCATAGCCATAGACGGTTGTCCCCTCCTTCACAATCCTATCACTTCCCACACGTGCCCCCTCCAACTCACCATAGACCAGCACGTCGAGAAGATCACCTTTCTAATCACTCGCCTCACCTCACCACCCATCATGGACACAGAACCGCATCCTGAAATGGGGGATGACCTGTCAGGAGCTTTGTCTCACGGCAGTTGGGATGTGTTCAGGGGAGCCCTCCTCCTTTCCCGGCGGCCGCCGGGTTCTTCTTCCTAAAGAAAAAGGATGTCGGCCTGCATCCTTGTGTTGACTATTGGGGCCTCAATCGGATCACCATCAAGGTCCGTCATCCACTCCCACTGACCAACACTGCCTTGGACCCTCTAGCGCCACCTTCTTCACCAAATTGGACCTTGGCAAGGCATACAACCTGGTCCACGTCAGAGAGGGCGATGAGTGGAAGACAGCCTTTATTACTCCCACCGGTCAATATGAAATGCTGGTTATGCCTTTCGGGTTGTGCAATAGTCCGGCAGCTTTTCAACGACTGATTGACGACGTGCTCTGGGACATGCTGGGTCACTGGGTCTTTGCCCATTTAGACGACATCTTAATCTACTCAAAGACGGACGACAAACATCTCCAGCACGTCTGAGCAGTGTTAAAGAGGTTGCTGGACCACTGACTGTACTGCAAGTTGGAAAAATGTGCTTTCCACCAGCGATCCACCACATTTCTGGGGTTTGTCATCTCCCCAAAAGGTGTGGCCATAGAGCCCCAGAAGCTGAGCACTGTGCGTAACGCTTAAACAGCTCTAGCGATTTCTGGGGTTTGCAAACTTCTACCGACGCTTCATCCAGGGCTTTAGTGTAGTCGCAGCACCTCTAACTGCTCTCACCCAGCCATCTACTTCAACCTTCAAGCTCACTCCTGCATCCATCATCGCTTTTCACCGCCTCTGTCACCTCTTCACCTCCGCACCTATCCTCATTCACCCGGACATTGCCAACCCGTTCGTTGTGGAAGTGGACCATCAAAACCGGAGGTTGACGTACGAACAGCCCAACAGTTGGTCAGCAGGTGTCGGCGAGGTTGGGATTGTGCCCGTCGTGCCATCCTGCCGCTACTCCACACAGCACCTACGCCGACACCAACCGTGGCCACTGTTCCACGTCGATGACAGGGTCTACCTCTCCACCCAGAACCTCAGCCTGCACACTGAGTCACATATGCTGTCACCTAGATTCGTCTGACCCGACCAGATTTTAAACAGCACTTTACTCATTAGCAGTACTCACTCTAATTCTGATTATTTTAAACTGTAGTAAATAACTACTGTTAGGATTCTTCAGGACAGTAATGATAACAATAGCAAAAATTATTTGGAACAATAATGATTCTGACAGTAATTATTATTTGGAACAATAATAATTCCAATACTAATATTTTTTTTATACACACTTGTGATTATAATGAAGTGTGTGTTGTGAAGATGATCCCTCTTTTGTTTTCAGCATTGCAACGTTAACATAAACATGTGGGTTCTGAGGTTCTGAGCTCAGTGGAGATAAATATAGCTCCCTGGCTCAGCACCCGGCTGGGATATTTAGCTTCGAGAGGAAACAGATTGGTTCGAGCTTTAGTGCTGAAATCACTTTATCACCAACTGTCTTCATTAAGATCAATGTAAAAAAAAACACGACTTCTGAAACTGCTCCAGTGTTGATTTATTACTTTCACTTGTCACAGCTCCTCTCTGCTCACCAGTGGATCTTTTCTCACCTTGCCAGCCTGGTACCACCTCACCTTAACATGACTTAACTCCCTATTTGGGTACCTGTACTTTTCACTGTAGTCAGAGCCCCCTTAGACTAGCTGCAGTGAAAAACACTGGCAGGATGATTTTCTTGATTCGTGGGATGTAGCAAAGACTCAGGTTTGATATTTACATTGATGACTCAAATCCAGCCACAGGGCTATTGCTAATATCCTTCCTAAATTAACATCAAATTACCTCTGCATAATACATTTGAGGGTGCCATCCACATAACCAACAAAGTACCATAATCAAAGACCACAATATATACTTTATTTTAATTTGTCATCTGGCATTTTCAAACCAATGATCTACAAATATGTATTTCCATCTAAAGATAAAATTACTGTTAACTGTGTCATCATCATATATAAGGGAGACCAGGAATGGTCATAATTTTCTTTTCTTCCTGCCAAAACAGTGAATGGTAAGAATTCTCTTTCTGTACACAATTAATTCTTAATGTGTCAGGTACAATGGACAGTCCTTACCAGGCAAGAATCCATTCTCTTCAAAAGATATGGGCTGTCAAAAGCACCTTGCGCAAATGTAACAACCAGCCCCATAATGGGGTAGGTTGTCACACCCTTGGAGGATATATAGATATTTTAGTCTTTTTAAAATAATTATAATTTTTTTTTTTATTTCAATGAAATATCAAACCATATCATGTGTATAAAAACATCAAATGAATTCCACTGGTTCCATTTTACACTTTTTAGATTCAAACATGTAAATGTAAAATGCATAAATGTAAACAACAAGGGTAAAAACAAAAGATGTAAAAACACCACAGGCTATGAAAACTACAACTACTATTATGAAATCTAAGAAACACAATTTCTCTTCAAACTGAAGTTTAAAAAAGTGGCAGTGTAACTTTAAATACCCATGTGACAACCAGCTCCGCTCCTCCCTACATGTACAGGGTACAAAGTTGCTTTTAGATACCACTATACCGTGCAACACAGAATTAGCACAGAACGTGATATATTCCATTATTTTCCAGGACACAGTTGTTAGTACAAAGACACCTTTGATCAGTCCAGTAGTGTTTTTGTCAGGTCCAAGACAAGTCAGAGGTCAAAGAGTTTCGGTTCATGCCAAACCCAAGTCTGAAGAGATTCAAGTCCAAGAAAGGTTAATGTCAAATCCAAGTTTAAGTTGAGTCCAAAAAGGTTTGAGTCCATTCAGTACTTCTGCTGGGAAGTCACTGCTCAGGCAGAAGAGCATTCGTTTCGTCACTCCTGTTGAAAGTTACACCAACAGAACACCAGATGGTGACATTTCACTTTCTATAAGCTACTGCAAGTGCTTTAGGCTCCATGTAATAAAAGTGATGAGCTCAGTCTTAATGTCCATGTCTTCTCCAGGCTTATGGATTTAACATCCTCCTAAACAAGAAATTCCAGTCTGTCTCTAATTCTGCCATTTGACTTAAAGGGACTTAATGTGGACGTCCAACAAATGTTCAGAGACGCATCCTGGAAAGACGTCAAAATAAATTAATAATTAAAATGCATTTCTTAAGACAAACAAAACAAGAATATTCATATAGAATGTATATGAATATACACTTCATATACATTCTGAGCAAGTAAGAAGAATAGGGTGTTAGTACTAAACAATGCAGTGCCTCTAATTAGCGCTTTAAGTACGTGGCCTTCTGGACCAGACCAATAGCCTCAGTGGCTGAAGATGTCCAGAGATCCAAAGATCCAGGCTGAACATTTTACTTGAAATTTTTGACTTTTTGACATTGAGACCTGAGATTTAGACCAGATATTTGGACTGGGTTTTTAGAATGAAGATTTAAACAAGAGATATAGACCAGTGATTTGAACTCAATCACTGATAGATTCAGGGCAGATGGTAAAACATTGAGGAAGCTTTTATGTCAAAACAACAGGAAAACTTTAAATTCAGAGTTGTGTACCAGGAGGATGTGTGTGTCTATGTGTGTGTATGTGTTTTAGGTAATGTTTCTTTATTGTAAGGGGGCCATATCATGATATTTGGCAGGGTAACATGATTGCTTTTTTGTATGTTTAGTGTATTATGTAACCACTGTTAAAGGCTTTTTTTACCTCTCACTCCATATATGGAAAATAAGTACCGAAAGCAGCCCTGCCCACTCACACTGAAGTCCTTAGGAGTGTCTCAACCAGGACATTCACAAAACATTGATGAAACTTAAGGCTGTACTTGCACTTTCATTACTTGTGACATTACATTAACATCAGTTTTGTTAAACATTTTCCCTGATGTCAACTATTTTCATTTTTGTACTTACATACATTATGCATATTTTCAGTGTGAGCATATTTAATTACAGTAACTGTTACTTTACAGTTTACTCTCTGGTGAACAAACATCTAATAAATAGCTGTCATGCCTGGACAGTGGCCATTGGATGTCATTTTTTCTTAGTCCTTATGATTTTGTTTTGTGTTGAACATTAATTATGAAATTCTGAGCACTGCCAGCAGCAAGTTTGTTGATTATGAATTTCAGCTGAGGGGGTTCTCAGAGAAGCACAGTGAGATTTGTGTCACGGTACGGTGTTCCCAAGGGGAAAGGAAAGGTGAAGGACACCACAGAATTACAAAAACAGGTTTTAATAAAACACAATACAAACTGAGAGTACAGAGGGTAACAGAACAAACTCAGGATTCAAACCAGACACAGACAGACATCCAATGTAAACACAGGGGACCCATGCTCCTCAAACGAACAACAGAAAGAACACCTGGGGCCCGGCCAGAGGATACCCATACTGCCGGGGCAAACCAGATCAGGGAACCACGGGGATTGACAGACCAGTCAGGAAACCAACCAAAACTGGGAGGAACACGGGTCTACACCGGGAACAGGGAAAACAGGGTTAAACACAGACATGGCCCAGAACCTAACAACCTACCAGGCTCGTGCTCCCCAAACGAACAAACAAACCAGAAAACCAACCACAGGCTCACCTCAGCTCATAGGGGACTCTGACCCGAAACTAGAGGCGAGAGAATCCCAGACGGATCAGGCAGGCACTGAGAACGGGGGGGAACACGAACCTGCGGACACACGGAGACAGGACAACCAGGGAACAGAAAACGATCAAACACAAAGACACCATACACACACGTCAGGAGTACAGGAGTGAGCTCCCGACACACCAACGAACCGGAACGGGGGGCCAGGAACGGGAATCCATCACTCCCTGAAGACAGGGTCCAGGGAAACAAAAACTGAAAAAGACGAAACATGAAACAACGCACCCTCCAGAAAACACAGAACTCAAAACTTTACAAGATAACAGGAACCAGGACACAAGGCAGGAATAGACAGGGACGGGGACACAGACAGACCCCAGCTCTCCACTATATCAACGTGCTCCTTGAAACGAATCAAAGAGCAAGCTGGCCGCAGAGTAGCTGGAAACGTACAGGGCTGACATACAGGACAGGGCTGAACATAAACGGGGAATTCTGTGCTTCTCACTAACGCACCCAAAGAGGTGAGGGGAGTTAGGAAAACCTTCCTCCTGTAGTGTCCCCACCTGGTCACCAGCTACCCGAATGCCCCCATAAGCGAGGCCTGGGTTCCACCGTCCGACGACGCGTACGGGAACCCCTCGAGACGGGTACCTCTCGGATGGGCACCTCATAACAGGGGTGTCCCAGGGAGGGGCGACACAAGTGGGGACAAGACACAGGAGGAGACTATCAGAAGGTGAGATTGGGGAAGAGAAGCATGGACCTGAAAACACAACCAGGAAACAGACAGACCGGCGTTCACAGGGATAACAGGGGACATCCCAGAGTCAGGAGGACCCGAGGATCTTCCTCGGAAACCTCGAGGAGGAGCCTCTCACTCCTTGGGCCATCGAGGGAAAGCGAACCCAACAGGGTCGGTGCCGACTGTGCACCACCGCCAACATTAAAAACCTGATAAACCAGGACTAGGAGGGGGAGGACTAGAATCCAAGAAGGATAAGCGCACGTCCGAGCGCTATGCGGGGAAACCAGGGACATACTGAAACCAGTACGGGAGCTTGGACCTAGGACACAGGCACGTAAGAACATTAACAGACACAAACCTCTAAAAAAGAACAAAGAAAACCAACCAGAAAACACAGAAATCATCCAGAACGAGAACCAAGAAACAAGAACCTAAACAGAAAACAACTAGACTGGGCCAACCAAAACCAGGCTTTTGTACACAGCTAAACAAGACACAGGTGAAACCAAGGGAAACGAGGGACAGGTGGCGGTACTAAACGGGGAAGGATACAAACCAAGGAGACACACTAGGGAGGGGGCCTACACAGGACTGACAGAAGTAAAGGGACACATAATCAGCACACAGGGAGGGAAAAAGAAAAAGACAGGACCAACACACAGCCGTGACGGCCCAGCCATCACAATTTGTGTTTGGATTTTGTGCTTTAGAGTTTTTAGTTTTTTTGTTTAAAAGGATAGTTCACCCTAAAATGAAAATTTGATGTTTATTTGCTTACCCCCAGGGCATCCAGGTCGAAGGTGAC